>CM054146.1:39918008-39923008 GCA_028751875.1 Rapana venosa | reverse complement strand
CACACACACACACACACACACACACACACACACACACACACACACACAAAACACCCCAAAACCCCAAAGAAACAATCCCATCCCCAAAAGAAACCTAAACAAAAACAAACAGCAGCTGTACAAGGCAGACGGTGGATTTATTTTTTAAAGGAAGAAGGAAAGTAAATGCATTCACTTTATAGCGTGAGGTGCTGCTGATGTAGCCATTCGGATTCTGCTGCAGATACAACAATTCTAGCGACATGCTCTCGCTCTCTCAGTCACGATTTTCATGCCAAAAAAGTCTGCTATCACTGATGACATGCTATACAACACTACGTTAGGTTACGCTAAGCTATGCTATGCACACGCTAAAACCCGTTCCGCTTTTTTGGGAAGAGTAGGCCATTGTGTGCCCGTGGGAACGAATGACAAAATGTCACAAAACTGCATGCACATAACTGGATGTATAAGAAAAATAATTTTTAAAAAGACGCGTGTGCTTATTCCAGTATCCTTACAATAAAAGAATAAATAAAATAAATAAAAAATATGCCGTGCTATGCTATGCTATTTTATGCTGTACCATGCTATGTTATACTACGCTCTGCTCTGCTATGCTATGCTATTCTATGTTCTGCTATACTACGCTCTACTCTGCTATGTTATGCTGTACTATGCTACGCTATACTCTGCTCTGCTACGCTATACTATGCAATGCACTGCCATGCTATGCTGTGATGTGTTATGATATGCACTGTTATGCTAGGTATGCTGTGCTGAAGGTTATTGAGGGAGAGGGTTCGAACCTTCACTGAAGTTTCTGCTTATGAGGATTTTTTTTCACTAGAATTAACAATGGCTCTGACTTTTTTCTTCAGCAGTCAGTCTATCGGATGGAACTATATAAAAGCAAGGTCCTGCACGCATAATCTCATGTGTGTGTGTGTTGTGTGTGTGTGCGTGTGTGCGTGCGTGCGTGTGTGTGTGTGTGCGTGCGCACGTGCACATACTCAGAGAAAGAGAGACAGAGATAGAACATAAAATTTCATCTAAATATTATACTCAGTATCTTTTCTAGTTAATAGGAATCTAACAATTGAACAAAAACATAAAAACACACGAGAGAGAGAGAGAGAGAGAGAGAGAGAGAGAGAGAGAGGAGAGAGAGAGAGAGAGAGATGAGAGAGAGAGAGAGGAGAGAGAGGAGAGAGAGAGAGACAATGACAATGACAAATGTTTATTGTAATAAGCATTTACGCCCATTTACAAGGGGGACAGCGGGAGAGGGACAGGGCACAAGACACAGATTTTAGAAAAACAACAACATAAACAATAACAGACAGCCCTAATGAACTTCATGCCATGGAATCCATATCATGGTTTTATAAATGTTTCAACTTATCACCTTTTACCTTATCATATATTCATACTCACACAGTCACATATAATGATGTATTATGTGGAGCCCAAATGAAATCATGAACTACGACACGCCCCTGTCAAGATTTTCTCTTTGCACAGCTGTGGTTTTATCAGAACTGTACTGTTTCATGTTATCTATCATTGACTGAATATATTCAATAACGTCTCTACAAGTAACTTCAGGCTCTCTCTCACTGGAAACACTCGATACATCTTCAACACACTCCCCAGATTCTGCCTCAGTCTCAGCATTTCCTGCACACTCTGCACCCACTTCAGAATTGTTGTCGTTCACCTCATTCACACTGTCACAGACATAATCCATTGCCTCATTCACATCACGGCAATCATACTCAGAGTCATTTAGTTCATATCCATCTTTACCACATAGGTCACTCACTGCGTCATTGTATGATATAGCCAATGTCTCTCTCTCAAATTGTTGCC
Organism: Rapana venosa; assembly: GCA_028751875.1. Lineage (NCBI taxonomy): Eukaryota > Metazoa > Mollusca > Gastropoda > Neogastropoda > Muricidae > Rapana > Rapana venosa. Next base: position 39,921,157 of record CM054146.1, on the reverse strand, counting down.
TCATGTCAATTTGCTGACTGCACTGATCATGATTTGAAGCACATTGATTATCACAAGCTGGAGTGTTCATAACAGTGTCACCTTCAGTTGGGTCAGCAGCATAAAATAAACTGGGGGGTGTTGGAAGAAACAAACCTGAGGGAGACTGCATCACATTGCTTGCCTTTTCCTGTCGGTTACTTCTGTGCGTTTCTGCTCTTTTTCTGTCTCTGTTAACCTGAGACGGACACTTCCTTCGAAACGTTGCATTTTGAAGTGGAGTGACAGGGGTATAGCCGGTAGTTTTACTACTCAGTCTAAGCACGACTACAGTTTGTTCTCCTCTGCTATCTACTTTGAATGAAGAAATCGCCATTTCTTGTAAAGCAGAGTTTAGCAGACACTCTAACATTGCTGGTAGCCCTGTCACTGGCATTTTGAAAGTCAGCACACGTGAAAACAGATAAAAATTCACCACACTGCAGCAGAGAGCGTCTTGCTGGTAGCCAAGCAAGGGAGGGGAGAGAGAGAGAGAGAGAGAGAGAGAGAGAGAGAGAGAGAGAGGAGAGAGGAGAGAGAGAGAGAGAGAGAGAGAAGAGACTGATACAAAGAGAGAGAAGAGACTGACACAAAGAGAGAGACAGACAGACAGACAGACAGAGTAAAAGAAAGAAAGAAAGAAAGAACTTTGAAAATATCTATTCATAAAGAATCCATAGCCCATACATGAAGGGGGTTGCTGGTCAGATCAATGAATAATGATAAGAATACACGGTAAAGTACAACTGTGACAAACAAATGCAAAGAATGACAAAGTGGGTGGGGGAAAAAACCTTATGACATCATAATTTCCGAGATACACAGAGATAGAGAGACAGATAGACAGACAGACGGGGGTGGGGGGGGGGGGGAGGGAGAGACAGAGACAGAGAGACAGACAGACCGACCGTCATACAGACAGAGAGACAGATAGAGATATAGACAGACATAGACAGAGACAGACACATACACAGAGACAGACACAAGGCAGACTGACAAACAGACACACACAGAGAGAAGAGGCAGAGACAGAGGCAATGAGACGGACAGACAGATAGACATAGACACACAGACAGACAGACAGACAGACAGACAGACAGGCAGAGACATTAAGACACACAGATAGGCAGCAAGAGAGAGAGTTCGAGAAAGAGAGTTCGAGAGAGAGAGAGAAAGAGACAAAGAGAGACAGACAGAGAGAGACAGAAAGAGACAGACAGACAGACAGAGAGAAACAACAGTCATAGACAGCCAGACAGACAGACAGCCAGCGAAAGACACAAACAAGAACCAACAGAGACAGAGCGAACAGGGCATAAACGGGGGTCATCCCCACAGCTCTACCAACATCCCTACTGGTTGACAAGACAAGACAGGACAGGACAAGACAGGACACTGATTCATGTGTTCCGGCGGACCCATACCAGAGAAGTGTCCTTTCATTCAAGCATCTCTCGTCCCCCAATGCGTTGGGGTTGGGTTTTGCGGGCAGGTAAACATGCACTGTGTGTGCTCTTGCTTGAATCATGTCAATGGAACTGGCGAGGGTGAGGGTGGTGGTGGTGGGTGGGGGTGGAGAGTTAGAGGGAGAGGGGATGGAGTGGGTGGGTTGAGAGGTGAATGTGATGGATGATGGTGATTGTTGGTGGGAGATGGAGGGTGGAAGAGGGAGGGATGCTTGTGTGTTGTGTGTGTGTTGTGTGTGTGTGTGTGTGTGTGTGTGTGTGTGTGTGTGTGTGTGTGTGTGTGTCGTTCGAATTCTCTCTCTCTCTCTCTCTCTCTCGTTCGAGTGGAGTTCTAGTTCGAATTCTCTCTCTCTCTCTCTCTCTCTCTCTCTCTCTCTCTCTCTCTCTCTTATATATATATATATATATTATATATTATATATATATATATATATATATATATATATATATATATATATATATATATATATATATATTATATTCATCCCTCCATATGTCTGTATGTGTGTTTATGTGTGCGCGCGCGCGAGCGCGCAATAAAAACAGATAAAAGTTTATGCAACGGCATACGCCGATGCGCTGGTATGCGCTCGTTCCGTGCGTAGAGCCGGAAAGACCTGCCCACTTTTTGTGTTCCTTTTGAGTGCGTGCGCGCATGCATGCACATGCACACGCGAGTATTAACAAAAAAGCGTCCGTGTTTACATGGCTAAGGAAGGCCTGTGGTTTTTGTGTGTGCGTTTTAAGCGCGTGTGCTCGTGCACGCGCACGGCACAAGCCTCCAAAGAAAGTCCCCCCGACTTGTGACGGCAATGAATGAGCGAAAGACTTAAAGAGGGAAAGTTGACCAACAGCAAAAATGTAGTTAGCGGCATCTCCTTTATCACAAGCCGACAAAAAACCTTCGGTTTTTTTCTAAGCAGTTCCTGTTAATTAGTATAAAAGCTCAGAGAAGGACACACACACACACACACACATACACACACACGCATGCTTGAGCATGCATGCATAGTAGTGTGCGAGCACCCGCACACACATAAATACGCTCGCGCGGGTACGCCCGTTACTCGCTTTTTAATTATTTTATATTGGCAAGCGCGCGTGCACACACACACACGTGTGTGAAAATACGTTGTTTTTTTTAATGATACGCGCGCGAACGTGGCACGCACGCGCGCGCGCACGCACACACACACACACACACACACACACACACACACACAGGAATACCTGGCTGCCTTTTTCTTTGCTGGAGGGAGATGTGAACTCACTGACTTCGTGAAACACTGATTTAGAGGCATCCATGCCTCCTATCCTTTTCTGCTGACTTCTTCAAAGAGACCCCCCAAAACTAAACCTCTCTGACTAGAATTATCAGCACATATGTGTACCATAAAGAAAACCCAAAGTGTCTTGATCAGACTGATTGTAACTTAACTTATGCAGACTGTATGATTCTACTCACGCAAGCGCTCGCTCTCTCGCTCTCTCTCACTCACTCACTCATACATGTGAGAGTATGGGCCAACGGCCTTTTATGAAAGAATTCTCTCTCTCTCTCTCTATCTCTCTCTCTCTCACTCACTCACTCATACATGTGAGAGTATGGGCCAAGGGCCTTTTATGAAAGAATTCTCTCTCTCTCTCTCTATCTCTCTCTCTTCT
>CM054146.1:39890508-39900508 GCA_028751875.1 Rapana venosa | reverse complement strand
ACTCAACCTTTGTTAACTTCAGACCTACAGAAATCGTACATGGAAGAGTAGTAAGCCTGGAGCTAGCTTTTTATGACAATGCTACTTTCACTGATGCAGAGGCAAGTGCTATGTGCTTGCTTTAAGGAAAGTACAGAAGATAGAAGAAAACGGGTAAACGTTTAACTGTAGAGTGTTGCCAAGTATGCTTGTATACTCAGTTCATATGACTGTCCCGAGCCTCAAGGAGGCGTCAGTCAGTACCTTAACATCTGGTCCTCTAGGTTATGCAGTGTCCCTGCCATAATTCTTAGCGCTTTGTCGATCCATTACAAAAATGATAAATCTTCAGTTTGATGGACGGTTAATTCTAGTGGGGAAGGATGTTAAAAGAGATTTTTTTATATTTTAATTTTGTTTAATGGTGGCCGGACAAGGAGGGGGGTGGGGGGTGGTAGGGGTGTTCCCGAGTAATCCTTGTATCTGCAGGAACAATCTGTACTAAAAGAAGAAAAAAAAACCGACTGCGATAGAGGAAAGGGTGGTGCTGACTGAAGTTATGCATGTATGAGTGAAGGGATGAATGAATGAATGAATCAATCAATCAATATCATGACGCGATCTATGACTGGATAAAAGGGATAAAATGAAGAAATGATTTGAGTGAAGGAGATCTGCCCCTGCCAGACGACAGGACACTTTTCTCCAAGATTTTTTCTCCAGATGACAGAATACTTTTCTCCAGAAGGCAGGATATTTTCTCCAGAGAGCAGGATCTTTTTTTCCGCCAGAGGACACAATACTGTTCTCTGGAAGGCAGGATATTTTCTCCAGAGGACAGAATACTCTTCTCCACGAGGCAGGATACTTAACTCCAGAGGGTAGGTTACTTTTTGCCCAGAACGCCAGATAATTTTTTCTCCAAGAGACAGGACAGTTTTTCCCCCCAAAAGGTAGGAGGATACTTTTCTCCAGAAAGCAAGATCTTTTACTCCAGTGGGAAAAATACTTCGATTATAATAAGGAGGGTACAACTTTTGAACTCTGGTCCACCTCGCCCTCCCCCGTGTGCACACACACACACTTATCAAGCAGGTGGCGGTTCTTCATGAGAAGAGACATTCTCTCGATAAGAATGAGGGGGTAAAAACAAAACAATACCCCTTGGTGTGTGGGAGGGCCAGGGCTGCTGCAAGCACAGACTCTCCCACCATCGAGGGACAACAACTCCCGAGGCCCCACCAGTCAGTCAGCCAAACTTTGCTGCATGCTGCAAGCGGCGTGCACGTCTTTCTGCGGCTTCCCACACCTCACTCACCGCTCTCGGGCAGATGCCGGGTCACGGATGGCCAGATGCACACACTTTTAATTGGGCCACGAAGTCGGCCTGCAATCTGACGGGGATCCAACCCAAACATCCCGGCAGAAAAGAAACGCCTTAACACAGCTGGCAGCTTGTCATCATTTTCCACGCATGTATGCACACTTGAGCAGATAGCTAGGTAGGTAGGTAGGTCGGTAGGTCCACACGCTCGCACGCTTGTGTTCGAACACAAACACCACGTCCGCCCGTTAAGTGTACTGAAAGACCCGTGAGCAAGGCAGGGAGGATACAGACACGCTGGCGCGTCTGAACTGTGTGTAGTAGCGTGTGCGTATGTGCGTGTGTGTGCGAGGGGAGGGGGGTGTATGAGTGTGTGTGTGTGTGTGTGTGTGTGTGTGTGTGTGTGTGTGTGTGTGTGTGTGTGTGTGTGTGTGTGAGAGAGAGAGAGAGAGAGAGAGAGAGGAGAGAGAGAGAGAGAGAGTGAGAGTGTGTGTGTTTAAGCATGTCTTCGCCAAAACAAAACAAAACCCACACAAAAAACCCCAACCAACCAAACAAAACCCACTTCTGCTTACGTAGACTTTGAACCCCTGCAAGTGCACCACATCTCATCGTGTAAACGCACAACAAAAACTGCCATCCTACTCTTTTAGGGAGGCAAAACTTCAGCCTGTAAACTTGTTTTCCAGCCCACAATAACTCGAGGAGCCAGCCCTACTCCCGTCTCCGAGGAGTGCCAAACACCATTGCCGCATCATTATAATTATCTTGGCGGCATGCACACACTTTGTGTGTAATAATTCCAGATCAGTGAGCCACACGTTCCTATTTCGGCACATTGTCCATTACTGTAAATTCACCCCATTACATTAAAACTTAAAGGTCAACTTTCGTCCCACTCAGCCCGTCAGATCAGTATGAGATGCAACTGAGACAAAAATAGTCAAAAAAATATGCACTGCAATCATCAGCTTAGAATTAAACAACAAATAAAGTACAACTAATTAATAGAAACAGCTCAAATCGTTAATACTGCGGGTCTGAGAGTGATCTCATTCCAAAACAGTTCTGTACAGCCATTTGCTATTTCCTACAGAATATGATGAAGGAATATACAGTAGTTGTACTGTGTTGAACACACGGCTTCAACATCAATACCCTGATGTTAAACCCATCACAACTCTCAATAGTTAAACCATGCACAACTCTGTAAGGAGAGACTGGGGGGGGGAGGGGGGGGGGGGCTGTGACTGGTGCGTTAAAAACGTTTCTGCCGCAGCACTGGGGAATTAAAAAAAAAAGCAAGAACATGCTTCAGTGTGTGCATTAAACAAGGAAAGCTTGCATCTTGTCTGCACTTGCCAGATTTTGTTCCCACTGCAGGGCTGCTTGTTTCTCCTCCAAAGGTTTCTGCGTGCGATAGACGCTATGATACCAAGTTCTTGTTCTGACAAAATGATGTGTAAAGTTCGTTAGGCAAAATGGGAATGAAATGAAAGTGAAATGGTAAGAATAACTCGAGGAATAGAGGCAAGAATTTAAGGGAAAAAAAGGAAGAGGAAAGGAGAAGAGGAGAGAGACAGACATATAGACAGGGACTGAGACAGACAGACAGACAAACAGACAGGTAAACAAACAGACAGACAGTCAAAGAGAGATAGACAAGACAACATAGACGGGGAGGGACGGAGGGAGGGAGGGAGGAGAGAGAGAGAGAGAGAGAGAGAGAGAGAGAGAGAGAGAGAGAGAGAGAGAGAGAGAGAGGAGAGAGAGAGAGGAGAGAGAGAGGAGAGAGAGAGAGAGAGAGATCTACGTCTTTTTAACTGCTCCCTGTTTCTTCAAAGTAATAAAGCACTCCTTTCACGCACTCCTTACTTTCGAATTTCCGAACCAGAGAGGAGAGAGACAGACATTCAGACATACACAGAGAGAGGGAGGAGAGAGGAGAGAGAGACAGACAGACAGAGAGAGAAGAGGAGAGAAGAGGAGAGAAGAGGAGAGAGGGAGAGAGAGAGGGGGGAGGGGGTAACTTTTTAACTGCTCTTTTTTTTCTGCAAACTAATAAAGCACCCCTTTCCCACGCTCCTTATTTTCCTCAACTCCGCTTCCAAGAGACTACAAGCAAAAACGAAAAAAACCCAACCAAACAACCAAACCATCTTACACACACCCATGTCCCACAGCAGTTGTCAACACACAATCTGTCTCGTGTTTATTATATAGTCAACAATGCTTGTTTACACCCACTTTCACTTCAAAAGTATTCATTCCAAATTCGTTTTCAACAACAACAACAACAATTCTACAGAAACAAAAAAAAAAAGCCGGAGCAGCCAAAACCATCCAGAAATAACAGAGCCACAAATCCACCTACTACCTACGCCTCCTGTGCCACCTCACCTGTCTCAACTCGACAGAAGCGGTGAACCAGAGAGGCAGAGAAGTCGGTACTACTATAAAGAGAAAAGCAGATCGTCAGAGTGAACAGAGCGGGGGGTCAGATGGCTTCCTAATTCAGTCAGTAGCTGCTGTCGCTCTCTATCGCCCTCCTGCTAGTCAGTCAGTTAGTATGCGCTGGGCCTGACTTGTCAGGCGCTTAACGGCAGCGTGACGCATTTTCGCTCCTATAACATAGTAGTTGTCTGAGCGTTCGACGAAGAAGAAGTCAGTCAACCAATCAGGCTACCGCGCCTCTCTTTTTCTCCTCTTGGTGCGGACAGATACATCTGGAAATATTGCCCATTGCTATAAATTCACCCCATTATATTAAAACTTAAGGGCTACCCTTTCGTGCCACTCAGCCTGTCAGATCAGTATGAGTTGCATACTGAAAAGTCAATGCTATCTTTCTCCTGTGGCTGTCTTTTATAACGCAAGGAAACAAAGACGAGCAATCATGCTCTGTCTGTCTGTCTGTCTGTCTGTCTGTCTGTCTGTCTGTCTGTCTGTCTGTCTTCTCTCTCTCTCTCTCTCTCTCTCTCTCTCTCTCTCTCTCTCTCTCTCTCTCTCTCTTCCCCTCCCTCCCTCTCTCTTCTAAATGCTTGGACTGGCTCTCTCTCTCTCTCTCTCTCTCTCTCTCTCTCTCTCTCTCTCTCTCTCTCTCTCTCTCCCTTCCTCCCTCCCCTCTCCCTCCCTCCTCTCTCTTTTCACCTCCTCCCCCACCACCACTCTCTCTCTCTCCTAAAATGGTTGTGTTTTTATTTTTTCCACATTCCACAACTAGACTAGTAAAAGAAAATGACTGACCATTAAAAAAAACCACAAACCTTTACTGTCAGCACTGAAACAACCTTTGACAGTATGTGTGTCAATAATTATAGTCTACATTAAGAAATATTGACGTCAATACATGCGTTTTTGAACTTGACCCAATCTCATACTGTCTGCCTATAACCATTACAAAAAAAAATTTGGCACTGGCAAAAACAGACTTCAGCGCATTTCTTTTTATTCCTTTTTTTTTGGGGGGGGGGGGGGGGGGGCGTAAAACAGAACTATGCAGACAGTAAAAAGTTTAACTTTTAAAGTCTGTATTTGTTATTTGCTTGTTTGTTCCTCAGCTAAAGTTCAAAGGTTCACCAATGGTAAGATGCATTTATTTATTTTTTTATTCTTTTACATCCAGGATAATGGAAAAAGCACTTATGTGCTTTTTTACATCCAGTCCCCGTGTGTATGCGGTTTTGTAAATTCTGTCATCTGTTCCCACCGACACACAATGGCGGAACAGGATTTTTAACGTGTGCGCAAGATGTTCTGCGTGCGTTCGCACACGGGACCTCGGTTTATAGTCTCCTCCGAAGGACTTTAAGTGTGCGACCGTTCTTTTTGCCCACCATGAAGGTAGCTGCATTCTGACTTCGGGATTTTTTTTTTCAAAAGTTAAGTTTACAAGCACAATCTCACCCCCTAAACATTGGTGGTGACATGACAGTTCTGCTCCCACCCTGTGTATCATACGTTCTTGAAAGACAATATACACTACTTCCTATTCGATACATACACAATAAAAAGAAAAAATATTCAAAACACGGTGTTTATTTTGGGGGGGACGGGATAACCTGGTTGGTTAGAGCGTTGGGCATTGCGTCGTGATCTACTGATCCGGGTTCAAATCCTGCTCAAGAGGATATTTTTCCCCTGGAGCTAAACATCAATGCCGACTCCACTCCCCCCAAAAGTCCTTCAGATGAGACTATAAACCTAGGTCCCGTGTGCGAACGCTTGCAGAACATCTTGCGCACACGTTAAAATCCTCTTCCGCTTTTCGTAAGAGTAGGGCCATTGTGTGCCGGTGGGAACGGATGACAATATTTTCAAAACTGCATACACACGGAGACTAGATGTAAAAAAGCACGAGTGCTTATTCTATAATACTCGAAGTAAAAAATAATTTTAAAAAAAGAATATATAAATACTGCCTAGAAAGTTTTATCTTGTAGTGAATTTTTTCCTTTTTTTTCTTTTTCGATTCTTGGACAAAAATCATTTTTATGATGGGAATGAAGTTGTAACTGGTTACCTGGACTTGTTTTTCCTCACTATATTTTCTCAATTATATAAATATATATATATTCTCTCCTTTTTCTCCACACTCTCCATATCTTTTCTTCTTCCATACCTTTCACTGACAGACAGCTCTTCTGGCAGCCTTCTGCATAGAGAGAAATACCTTTCTTTTTCCTTTTCCTTGCTAAAATTCCGTTCTGCCGCTCCTGTAGAGATAGATAGCTAGCACCCTGGTATCTTGCACCTCAATATAGTGACGATTTGTTTTTGCGATAAACATTCTGGAGTGTGGGTTTTGTTTTTTGTTTTTGTTTTTATTTATCTATTTTAGTTTATTTTATGCTTTTATTTCGAGGATAATAAGTTCTCGTGTGCTTTTTTTCATCCAGTCCCCGTGTGTATACAATTTTGTCACTTTTGTCATCTGTTCCCACCGGCACACAATGGCCCTACTCTTCCCGATAAGCGGAACGGGTTTTAACGTGTGCGAAAGAGGTTCTGCGTGCGTTCGTACACGGGACCTCGGTTTATAGTCTCATCCGAAGGACCTCTGTGTGTGAGAGAGAGAGAGAGACAGCATTTCTCGACTAGAGCTCCGAGGTTCACCAATGCTGAGACTTTGTATATGTTATCATTTCTGTACCCACTAGAAAGGTAGCCACATTCCGACTTCTGACACGCTCGCGAACATGCACCAGGGTTTGGATACTTGTATGCACACACACATAACGATGGATATCACTGACTTTTGAATGTTCTTTGTTCACAGGAAACTCTCTTTCCCCAGCTAAGGTTAAGCAGCATCGAGCGTGGTTACCACTTGGATGGGTGACCGTTTGCGCGCCTTGGCTTCAATAGTCTCCCAGTTCACCCAGCTGTAAATGGGTACCTGCCATCTTTAGGGTTAGGGAAGGTAAAGCAGCGAGGGAGAGGAGAGGAGATGGGCGCCGCCCTCGATATGCTGGCCCCTGGAGAAGTTGAGGTCTCTGATGCCTCACTCCCCTATGACCACATAGGTTATAGGACACTTTTACCTTTTACTATCTACAACTGTCATGAGTATTCTGTGAATTCACAGCGAAAGGTCCCCATAACCAGGTCTGCCTGCCTTATGCTGATAACCAACGTTGCCTGTCCTATCTCTGCTTCATCGTCTCCATCATAGAGAGTTTCGTTTAGATTGAAGGTAAGTGGGAGCCCTTTCAAAACGGAAAACGCTAAACAGAACGTGTGTGTGTGTGTGTGTGTGTGTGTGTGTGTGTTGTGTGTGTGTGTGTGGGGTGGTGTGTGTGTGGTGTGTGTGGTGTGGGGTGTGTGGTGTTGTGGGGTGTGTGTGCGTGCGCGGTGTGGTGTGGTTTGGGGTTTGGTGTGGTGTGGTGTGTTGTTGTTGTTGGTGTTGTTTGTTTTGTTTTAATGTCCATTCACTACTTGGTGATATAGATACACTCCACACACACCAATGCACCTATACATTATGATTTCTCTCTCTCTCTCTTCTCTCTTCTCTCTCTCTCTCTCTCTCTCTCTCTTCTCTTCTCTCTCTCTGTCTCTGTCTCTGTGTCTCCCTGTCTCTGTCTCTGTCTGTTCTGTCTGTCTGCCTCTCTCTCTCTCTCTCTCTCTCTCTCTCTCTCTCTCTCTCTCTCTCTCTCTTTTCTTCTCTCTCTGGATATGAAGTGCCAGACAAACAAAACTTTTCCTTCAGAAAAGTTGACGTGAGTGACTGCAAAAACGAACACACACGTACACACACAACACACACACCACACAAACACACACACACACAACACACACAAAACACACAACACAAACACAACAACACACACACACACACACACAAAAAACACACACACAACACACCACACACACACACCACACACACACAAACACACACAACACAACACAACACAACACACACACACAACACACACACACACACACACACACACACACACACACACACACACTCACACACACACACTAGTAATACTGCAACTTAGTTGACGCAGGGGACTGGTTAAAAAACCAAAAAAAACCAAACAAACAACAACAAACAAATTAACAACAAACCTTACTGAATCCACTATACTTTCTAGAGATTTGAACCCATGATCTAAGCTTTCAGGCTCATTCAGATCAGAAGACCATGGCTTTGTACGCTTGGCAACAACCCCAGACAAAAGTACAGCCAGCTCCAGGCACGCTACGTTACAGAACCCCACCACCACCACCACCACACATTCATTTCTTAATTTGCATGTTGATGAGACATCTGTAAAACATGGGGCTGACGACAGCAGAAAGCCCTGAATTTAAAAATCAGGGTAGAAATTACAATGAGAATGAGAACAAGACCAATGACCAACTGAATTTTTTTTTAATCAGAGGGAAGGGGGTGGATAGACGTTGAACAGTAGTTTTTAAAATAAAAATAAAAAAAGAAAGAAAAAGAAGACATGATATGAGCATAATACAAATGACGCAGAGGAAGGGGGAGAAAGAGAGGAAAAGAGAAGAAAGAAAGAAAGAAAGAAAGAAAGAAAGAAAGAAGAGAGAGCGGAGACAGACAGGCAGACAGACAGAAAGACAGACATACAAAGACAGGCAGGCAGGCAGACAGGCAGCAGGTAATAATAATAATAATAAATAGGGAATTTATATAGACAGGCAGGCAGGCAACAGCAAGCAAGCAGACAGACAGACATACAAAGACAGGCAGGCAGACAGGCAGGCAGGTAGACAGGCAAGCAGGCAAGCAAGCAAGCAGATAGACAGACATACCGACAGATGGACAAAGACAGAAAGACAGAGAAGGGACCATGACAGAGACGGAGAGAGAAAGAGACAAGGACAGATGCTCAGGCAGAGTCGCAGAGCGACAGAAATGAGAGACAAAGAGACAGAGCGACAAAAAGAAAAGATAATGAAAAGAAAGACAAGATGTAGTTGCAAAACCACTTACGGGCTTGCTTTTTTTTTTTTTTTTTTTTTAGCGTGGTCTTTCCTTTCCTTGGCTCACAATCTAATATAGTTCTATGACAGCCCACATTCTTTCTCTTTAATATATAACGGACATCACTTGTTTGTTTCAGGGGTTTGTTTTGTTGTTGTTTGGTTGGTTTTTTGGCAAACCACAAACCCATACCACACTGTCTGTGTGTGTGTGTGTGTGTGTGTGTGTGTGTGTGTGTGTGTGTGTGTGTGTGTGTGTGTGTGTGTGTGTGTTGTTGTGTGTTGTGTGTGTGTTGTTGTGTCTGTCTGTCTGTCTGTCTGTCTGTTGTCTGTCTGTGTGTCTGTCTGTCTCTCTCTCCTGTCTCTGTCTCTCTCTCTCAGAATCTTGCCTTCACTCCCTACATCTTTTCTGTCTTATTCTTATTCCTTCTTTACGCCTAATGATAACTATTTGTCATGTATGCTGTTGTATTGTGTTGTTCTGTATTGTACTGTTTTTGGATTGGATTGGATTGGATGGGATTGGATTGGAATGGATTCGTTACCACTTTCAGTCACAGCAGTCTAGTCCATACAGTAAAAAATAATCTAGCCAATGGAAATCAAACCCATGACTTTTCACTTTCTAGACGGGTTAGGAACACACCGCTAGACCACTGATCCACTCCCTCTTGGGAATCATTGCCAAATCGCACGCAGATACCTTTGAGAAAAAACAAGCATCCCTGCCATCAGTGCTAAACAAAATGTAGCCAGTGCAGATGCAGGCTTTGCTTGTTTACACAGGCTGAGCCATGCTGCTGCTGCTGCTGTTGCTGTTGCCGCTGCCTTTAATCCCCCAATGCTGTTGCTGCTGCTGCTGCTGCAGTGCATTTCAGCATCGTTCGTCCTTCCTGCTGCCATTCCTTTCCCTATCCCTGCAGTGTTGGGCACACGTTTCAATGCCGAAAGGATTCATTTGCTGCGTTTGTTTACATTACTTTTATGTCTCTCTGTACGTTTCTGTTTCTCGTTAAAACCTCCTCACCTCCCCAACCCCGTTTTGTTTGTTTCTGTTAGGGTTTTTTCTATGGCTTTTGTATTCTCCTCTTCTCTTTATGTTTGTGTTTTGCTATGGTTTTTGTATTTTCCTCTGCCCTGTCTTTTGTCTTTGTTACGACCAGTATATCACTTAAGTGATAGTGCCTGCTTCCTTGATTTTTCACAAAATATCTCAACTTGAAACAAGCAAACGACACT
>CM054146.1:39880508-39883008 GCA_028751875.1 Rapana venosa | reverse complement strand
CACAACTTCTAAAAAAACTTATTTCCAAATTGGGAAAAGGATTTCATCCATGCATACGGGGATGTGGCTTATATGAATAAATCAGTGTTACTCTCTATCTATCTATCTATCTATCTTGCTTGCTTGCTTTCTTTCTTTCTCTCTCTCACCCTCTCTCCTCTCCTCCATTTACATTCCCCACTGGGCTCCTTTCACCCTCCCACCCACCCACCCACAAAATCACTCCTCCTTTCCTTGCTAATCCCCCCCCCAACCTGCGGGCTCTCTACCCACCTTCACACATTCTTAGCTGAAATCCACGCATTCTATAAAAACTGTGAGGGTTGGTTGCCTGAATGCCTAAGCCATTTGGGGCTGGAAAACAAAGGCAGAAGGTTCGAATCTCAAGCAGGCCAACCAAGAGACTTTCAAGGAACGAAGACAAGACTATCCAATATCAGCATCTCCTTCCTTCCTTCCTTCCTTCCTTTCTTTCTTCCTTCCTTCCTTTCCTTCCTTCCTTTCTTCCTTCTTTCTTTCCTTATTTCAATCTTTCTTTCTTTCTTTCATTCCTTCATTCATTCATTCCTTCTTTCCTTCTTCTGGAGATGAATCCAAAAACAAATTTATAAATTTCTTCTCTGGCCCTTGCATGGACCTAGTATGCTCCTTCTCAATCATTCTTTCTCGATTGTCTTCTTTCTTAGTTTGAAACAAAAACACACACGCACGCACGTATGCACACACACGCACGCACGCATGCACACACACACACACACAAACACTAAAAACAAGGGTAGGAAAACAACAAAAACTAGAACAATATCTTTCTTGCTTTCAAAAAATATAAAAGACGCAAAAGAGCTCTGTGTGTGTGTGTGTGGGATGGGGGGGGGGGGGGGGGGGGGGGGGGGGGGGGGGGGGGGGGGGGGGGGGGGGGGGGGGGGTGGGGGGGGGGGGTGTGTTGGGCGGGGCAAGAACTAGGACGATCTCATCATCTGTTAAGTTCATTTTACCTAAAAAGAAAAAGGCACCCCCTAAAAACAGAAAAAATGGTATGTTTGATTTCTGCAGGTCAACGAGGCTTACTTGAACAAGCCAAAATTAACTTCATTTCATTTATCTGTTTGATTTATGAACAGGAGCAAGAAAGAGATGGTGAAGTGTCAGAGAAAGAAAGAAAGAGAGAGAGAGAGAGAGAGAGAGAGAGAGAGAGAGAGAGAGAGAGAGAGAGAGACAGACAGACAGACAGACAGACAGACAGACAGAGAGAGAGAGAGAGCAGACAGAGACAGAGTCAGATGGACAGATGGAGAGAGGCAGACAGAGGCTTTTATTATTTTATTTTTTTATTGTTTTATTTTATTCTTTTACATCGAGGATAATGGAATAAACACTTAGGTGCTTTTTTTTTTTACACCTAGTCCCCATGTGTATGCGGTTTTGTAAATTCTGTCATCTGTTCCCACCGGCACACAATGGCCTACTCTTACGAAATGCGAAACAGGATTTAACGTGTGCGCAAGATGTTCTGCGTGCGTTCGCACACGGGGCCTCGGTTTATAGTCTCATCCGAAGGACTTTTGGGGAGAGTGGAGTCTGCACTGATGTTAACTCCAGGGGAAAAATATCCCCTTGAACGGGAATCGAACACGGGTCGTCAGATTGCCAGCGCAATGTTCTCACCACTAGGCTATCCCCCCCCCCCCCCCCCCCCCCGGCAAAGGCAGACACACGAACAAAGACAGAGACTGACAGAGACAGAGACAGACACACACACACACACTGACTAACACAGACAGGCAGAACGACACACAGAAATCTGGAGAGATAAACAAAAGAATCTATAATTATAATAATAATCTTAGTCCATAAAAGAAAAACCAGAGTCAAAGCCTAATGGGATTGGGAGGAGGGGGGCGGGGGGAGGGAGAGAGAGACCAGGGGTATATAAAGAGTCTTCTGTCTCTTCTCCCTTGCACAGCTAATAAAAACTCTCGGTTTCACCCTGCCTGTTAACGATGTTTCATGATAAACCCACTGTAACTTTTCTGTTCAGATTTAAGTGGCGTTGCTTTTCAGCTCCGCTCTCTCTCTCTCCTCTCTCTCTCATCTCTCTCTCTCTCTCTCTCCTCTCTCTCTCTCTCTCTCTCTCTCTGGCTCTCTCTCTCATGACTTAATTCGAGTAAATAAATCATTCGTGACCCATCTCCGTGTTCCTTCTCTCTCTCTCCCTCTCTCTTACTAGAATATAATTCAGTAAATAATTCGTTCTCTCTCTCTCTCTCTCTCTCTCTCTCTCTCTCTCTCTCTCTCTCTCTCTCTCTCTCTCTCTCTCCCTCCCCTCCCCCTCCATCTCTCTCTCTCTCTCCTCTCTCTCTCTCTCCTCTCTCTCTCTCTCTCTCTCTCTCTCCTCCCTCCCTCCCCCTCCACTCTCTCTCTCTCTCTCTCTCTCTCTCTCCTCTCTCTCTCTCTCTCTCCTCTCTCTCTCTTACTAGAATATAATTCACTAAATAATTCG
>CM054146.1:39848008-39858008 GCA_028751875.1 Rapana venosa | reverse complement strand
GGCTTCGAGTTTTAAGACTTCATCTTCTAATCACCAACCAACACAAGCCACAGGACTCTCCCGCTGTGGCGGGCAGTTTAAGAGAAAAGTGAGGGGAAGAAGAAAAAGAAGAATGAATAAATGATGGCTTTTCATTAAAGAGAAGGGGGAAAAAATGTAGACAGTCCTTCGGATGAGACTATAAACCGAGGCCCCGTGTGCGAACGCATGCAGAACATCTTGCGCGCACGTTAAATCCTGTTCCGCTTTTCGAAAGAGTAGGCCATTGTGTGCCGGTGGGAACAGATGACAAAATTGACAAAACCGCATTATCTTCGATATTTAAAAAAATTTAATCATGTCATCTGAGCGCTTTTATTTGTTGCTTTACAAGATTCAGCGCTATATAAATTCCATACATTATTATTATTATTATTATTAGACAGATGGAAAAGTAAGTGTGTGTGTGTGTGTGTGTGTGTGTGTGTTTCCATCTTGCCTTCAAGCGAACATTTCAAACCTAAAACCCCATTAGTTAAACACACACACACACACACACACACAAAACGTACATACTCTTTGCCCAAAGACAATGTTATCCAGCCATTTCTGCAATGCACGTAGAGCATTTCTTACATATATCAAAGAATACTATTTGTGTATTTCCCTTGCTATTACTCTTTATTACACACACAGACACACACAGACACGACACAGACACACACACACTTATACACACTCATGCACCACCACACAGAGTAGATCTATCTATTTATCTCTCTCCCTCTCTCTCTCTCTCTCTCTCTCTCCTATTTTAGGGCCGTCTGGTATCACTTAAAGTGGAAAGACGTTAAAATTGAAGACTTACTTACTTACATATATCATATGCTTTCTTTTCACAAAACACACACACACACACACACACACACACACCACACCTCCAAGTACTTAAACAATCATCACTGGTTACATCAGACACTGAAGTTTATCAACACCCAAGAACTTTTTTTTTTAAGAAAAAATATTCTCTCAGCACAATATAGAAACCATGACACGAACTTCAATTTTACGTCTCTTCACACGCAAAAAAGTTGCATTTTACACACACACACACACACACACACACAAGGAAAAGCGGGGAGCATAAATCCATCGAAGTTTTTTTGCGTGTGCATGTGGATCAGCATAGGAGATGACAATGACGTCAGAAAGCCCAGAACAAGAAGTGAAGATGCCTTTCAAGTTTGATGCAAATTACACGGGGGGGGGGGGGGGGGGGGTTCGTCCACAGTCAACTTAGCGTTCACACTTGTCCAAGTCAAACAGAACTAGATCTAGATGCCAAATCGATATAAATATTCAAACGTATGTGCGCAAAAACTCTTTACGTGACTGATCAGCTTTATTTCTCCCTCAACTCCCTGGACAGTGACTTGGAGTGCTGCACTAAAACTTTCAGGCAAGTATCCTGGATAGACTGAGTTGATCCTGACGCAACCAATATTTTCTTTTTTTTCAAGATTCAAGATGCAATTCCTTTCACCCCTTTTGGGGTATGGGGGATTACAAACGAATTCAACAGAATAAAACTAACAGCAATACACTCAAAAATGATATCAATACTACCAGAAACTGAGAGGTTACAGATTGCGTGCTGGGTATGTTCGTGTCTTTCGGTGCCTAACTCTTCTAGATCTACGCCAGATGACAGGTTGTTAACGTGTGTGCTAAGATACTCTGCGAGCGTTTCCACACAGAACCTCAGTATAAAGTCTCACCCAAAGTATATAAAATAAGCTATTCCATTCGTATAATTTTCGAAACAACTTGTACATATCGCTGACATTTTACAAGTCGACGAATTACTTAGGCTTATAACTGGCTTTCTTACCAATCTACTTTCACAAACTCTACAACTCACAATCTTCTAAATCTCTATTCAATTTGACTATGACTAGATCAGTCACAAAGTAATGAAATCAACGCACAGGCCTACTTCCAACTAAAATCTACCATTTCATGCGAAGCATAGGCCTAGTGTAGCAGTCAGAGTAACCTAGATCTATCCTCCATTGTGCTGATGTGCTTCTTCAGTGCAACCCATTGATCCCCTACTGTGGCGTACTAGACCGCCAATGGTAGATCTATTCAATAATCTACCCCTTTTCACAATAACAGACCCAAAAGACAAACAAAGAGCGAAAGAAAAAAATTTAAAACTTGCATCTGGGCCATACAAACACAACAAAACCCCTATATCCAGGCCGCTGAACACCACACAAAGCATTCATGTGAATAGACAGACGAGTTTTATAACGTCCAAGGGACACATCAAAAGAATCGATGGAGGCAAACTTTGACTTCATCCTGTAATCACCTATAGACCCTGTAGACCTAGGTCTCAATAGGGAATGATGGCGAAGCAGGCAGAGAGAAAGCGAAATGTGTTTAGAAGTTCAAATTACTCTGCACATTGTGCGCTTAACGACCGCCAGTCAATATAACACAAGGCTTTGGAGCGGGGTTCCATTGAGCGCTTTCAACAAATAACGTAACGACCACACTGGCGTAAAAGTTGCAGCGAGCTGCCATCATGGACTTCATTGGTTTTAGTTTGCTGTTGTTGTTGTTGTTGTTGTTGCAGCTATCATTTAGGGGGCAATGGGTGGTAAGGTAACTGCATGAATGTTGCTATCATTCAGGGGGCAATGGGTGGTAAGGTCACTGCATGCAACAGAAAGAAAAACAGACTGCAAAAAAAAAACCCACAGTATCCGCAAACTGTTACCAACTCAGAAACTTTTCTCTATAGCTCCAGACAAGGGAATCACAGGCATGGTTGGAACCGACGTTTTGAAAAAAAGCGCCATCTGACATCTGCAGCTATACATTACAGCCAGCAAAATTAATTTCCTCGGACAACCCGAAGAATCGGAACTGGCGAAAGCTCATAAACTAACCCAAATTTGCCCCGTTTACTGCGTGTGTGTGTGTGTGTGGAGAGAGAGAGAGAGAGAGAGGTCTGCATCTGCAGGCAGTGTCGCACAAGAAATCCGACACTTTAGTGGGTCCATCTGCAATACCTCTTAACTAGACACGACAGAAAACATGATTTAACAGCAGTTAAAAGAAACCCTGAGCGGAAAGACTAGAGGAGGAATGTCTTGTTTTTAGTCGTAATTCACTTTAGGGGGGAAAGAGGATGGCAGGGGGAAAAAAAGCATATAAAACAAAGAGAAAAGGACGAGGGAAGGAAGGAAGGTAACAAACGGGGTAGGAGGAACTAACTTGGCTAAAAAGAAGTCAATCACCATTTCTTTCTGCGATTTGTTATGTTCTTTACTGGAGAAAAGAAAAACTGGGGACAAAAGAATTCACGCTGTGGAAAATACATCATTGTTACTGTTTTTGCGCTCGCTCTCTCTCTCTCTCGCTCTCTCGCTCGCTCGCTCTCTCTCTCTCTCTCTCTCTCTCTTCTCTCTCTCTCTCTCTCTCTCTCTCTCTCTCTCTCTCTCTCTCTCTCTCTCTCTCTCCACACACACACACACACACACACACACACACACACAGCCACGCATTACTACCTCCTGTTCTCTATCACATACACATACTTATCCCTCTGCCTAGTATACCATGAAAGACATCTCTTCAATTAAACAGCGAACATCCCGTTATTCTTCCAAACAGTGGGCCTATGCATTTTTCAACGATATCACCAAGGACACTTCTGTGTTTCCCTCCAAGCAATGTTTAATCAATAACCGACAAAACCTACGGAATTACTTGTTTCATGAATTCAACCGTTTTATGAAACTAGCTTACATGCTAACAATTTTGTGATTCACAAACCAGCTAAAGTCTAGAATACCTTATTAAAAAAAATTCAACGTACACAATTTTCAAACAATACAGGACACCATAAACAGGTTTCACAATAATTTTGATACAGAAATCGAAAGCGACAGTTGACAAGAGCTCTCTCACACACACATTATCACCCCTCCTCTTTTTCATCTCAAACACACATTATCACTCTCCCTCTTTTTCATCTCACACACAATATCACTCCTCTCTTTCTTTTTCTTTTTTATCTCCACTGTAACAAACGTGGAATGCTAAACCTCTGGACAAATCAATCAATAACCTAACCGAAAACCCCGACCACAGCACCAAGGCTTTTGTTGTAGGAAAGAACTGGGTTATATTGAATCGATGAGCACCCTTCCACCGGCTCGACTATGCAACTCGCCCCCAAATATTGACTCTCAATGAAGCAAGGACGGGCAATAAGACACTGCGTTGAACGGTTTTGCAAAGTTCTTCACCCCGTACAGAACCTTCACCCCCCCCCATTCTCCCTCCTTTCGTGTCTGCCGTTATCGTCGTCTTGGGGGAGAGGGAGGGAGAGATGTGTGTAGGTGCTACTCCCTATTGTAAATGCAGGGTGGGTCACGCATCTGTGTGAATTAAGGGCACGATGAGGAGACTACAAAAGCCTCTGTAGTAGTATGGCTTTGTGAAGTTATTGCGCGTTTTGTTGTGTGTGGGGGGGGGGGACTTGGGGCACTGTTATCGCTGTGGGACCAAACGCATCTGCTGACAGATTGGGGAAGCCTGGAGAATCTGGAAATTCTCTCTCTCTCTCTCTCTCTCTCTCTCTCTCTCTCTCTCTCTCTCTCTCTCTCTCTCTCTCTCTCTCTCTCTCAGCTTTAAGCATATGAATGAATCAAAACGTAATAAGAAAAATCAAAGCTGATCTGTGTTACCACCATAGCATGATACTGAAGAACGACGCATACATATTGTGCCCATTTCTTGGATGAGATTTATAAGCTGGTTTGGCTCATTTATTTGCAACAAACATGAACCTTACTAACAAACACAAAGTGATTCAAAAACAATACGACCTAAGTGCAACAAATAACAGAATAACTTGTCAGTTCAGTTCGTGCTTTTCTGCTGTTGTTAATGGTTGGTGGGGGTAGGGAGGATAGTAATCTATAAAAACTGTTTGTTGATGTACCACCTTCAAGCCCTTCTTATAGTTAAATACCTATTGTAATCCAGCCTAACATTTTCCTTCTTTTCTGACACTAGTTTTTCCCCCTGTTAAGCTGAACAAAGATTTTGCCATTCCATCAACGATGTGAAAGGAAGAAAAAATCTTAACGTTTTGATGGCATTCAGCTTCACAGAATCTGACACAGCACCTTTCAATCTTTGATTTTTCTAGTATATCATCTTACACCTAATAACCCAGTCTCTAAACACAGCGGACCATCCACTCGTGAATCTCTTAATCCTTGTCAAGTCAACAAACACAGGTTGTACACAACAAAAGCAGTCACCCTAACCGCCATTCCCAAGGGCGATTACTTCATTACTTTATCTCCTCCCCTTCCTCTCCACATTAGTGCCGAGAACGACCACATCACTGTCCTCCTCTCCTCAAATAATGCATGAGAGGCTCACACCGGGACGACGGGCGGGAACCCCGGGAACATAGACACTGGTTTGGATCCAGATTCAGATCATTTATTCATGCAGAGGGACATGGCTGGTCCTGGCATCGCAGGAATGAGCGTGTGTGTGTGTAAACAGTCGCTTCAACAGCGTTACAGTTAGTATATGCGCTGAGTCAATATTTGGTCTCTCCTCAGTTGTCTAACAGCTTAGTATGTGGTGAGTCAATGTTTGTCTCTGGTCGTACTGAGTCCATATTTGTCTCTGGTATTACTGAGTGAAAACTTGTCTCTGGTCAGTGCATGCAATGCAGAAACAAACCTTTCTGCTTTTTCTATCAAGAGTCCAGGCCCCCGGAGGTACACTTTAAAAAAAAAAAGGGAACACAGTCTTACTCATTCACTCTCAAATGAGAATAGACATAGAGACAGGAATGAGCGAGCCTGTTTTCCGAGTACTTCTGATTTCATTACTAATGTAAGGGAAGAAAGAAAAAGAGCCGAGCTGTTTGTGGCTATTATAGTATACACTTAGAGCTGATGGAATTAGTCTCCAGGCCTTTCATTCTTAAGTTCGAAATCGGTAGGTTAGGTGGATATCTC
Source organism: Rapana venosa (assembly GCA_028751875.1). Lineage (NCBI taxonomy): Eukaryota > Metazoa > Mollusca > Gastropoda > Neogastropoda > Muricidae > Rapana > Rapana venosa. Next base: position 39,851,964 of record CM054146.1, on the reverse strand, counting down.
TTTTTATTCTTTCCGGGTCAATGTGCAAACCTCCTGTTTCCATTTAAGCTAAACAGAGTGCATTCTCTCTCTCTCTCTCTCTCTCTCTCTCTCTCTCTCTCTCTCTCTCTCTCTCTCTCTCCTACACACATCACTCACCACACACACACAACACACACACACACACACACACACACACACACACACACACACACACACACACACACACACACACACACACACACACACACAGAGCAGACAGACAGAGGATAGGTTTTTTTTAAAGCTGTCCGACCATCCTTGCGACTTTTTTGTTTGTTGGGGATTGTTTGTGTGTGTGTCGGGGGGGATGTTCTCGAGGGCATCGGCACTTTTGAGACCTGTCCGTGTCTCATTCCTTTTCGTGTAGACATGCATGCACACGACCCAGTAAGCACGCCAAAGATACGAAATTCGCATCAGTATTGGATGGACTGCAAAAACCAGAAAACCACCAGAAGGTATTCCAAACCTCACGAGTGCATTTAGGCTGCGCTGCTGATCACCCGTCAGTTAAGGTGGAGGTCTTGGCATTTGCGTAGCATTTATGGGATGCTCATCCACGCAATGAAGCTTCCTAGGAAAGGTGAATGCGATCTGTAAGCTCATGCTTTTTATTCTCACTTTTTTCTGTTTGTAGTATTGCTGTCATCTTTGTCTTGGATAAAAGGAGTATGCTTCAGCCATCAAAGCTGCTGTAATGATGGCACAAAGAGAAAGCACAGACTTTCGCCTTTACTGTGCTATAAATAGCGGATTTTTGCCTTCGCTTTTTAACCGTAATACCCCAAAATCACTGTCTTGTTCGTGCCCCGAAAAAATAGTCCTACGATGGATGACGCGAGCGAAAATCGTAATTGAATTTAAACTAGCACTTCTTTTTTTTTGTTGGGTAACAGCAGATGGCTAAAAATGTACGGGCTATCAAAAAAAATTAAATAAATAAACAAAAAGGAACGAAACCAAACTGTAACTAGAAATGAAACGGTCAGGTTGAAAAAGAAGCAGATTGCCATTCCACCTGAATTGCATTTTAGGGTGGCTTTACGGTTCCTTCCTTCCTTCGTTTCTTTCTTTCTTTCTTTCCTTCCTTCCTTCATTTCTTTCTTTCTGTTGGGCCTTCTCAACTTGCTTGTCTGTATGGAGGTAAAAGATGTTCTTTTTTCGAAATAACATTTTCAAAACGACAATACCACTCTTTCAAAACTCTCTGAAGCTAGAACCAGCCTCTGATCCCTAGAAAACGAACCCACCACCACCACCACCACTTCTTCTCCTCCTCAACAGTAGTAGTAGTAGTAGTAGTATAGTAGTAGCAGAGCAAGTACAGCCGAGGAGTTCTCAACCGACCTTCGTGACAAAAACGCCGCCCGCCAAGAAACGAAGTGACTGATGAACAATTTGGTGACAATGAGCAGTTTTCCTGCCCAACGGTGTCATCACCCTGACGACTTCTTCCTTCCTTCCTTCGGGCCCTCTCTCTCTCTCTCTCTCTCTCTCTCTCTTTCTGGCAATTCAGTATGGAGCAACAATGGCCCTTTCTACAGTCTCGAGTTATTCTCTCATGTCGTCATCTCTCCCTTCACGACTTCTATCTGTCCCTTATTCTCTTCTCTCTCTCTCTCTCTCTCTTCTCTCTCTCTCTCTCTTGACAGGGAAGGGAAGCTCATTCCATCCTCTTCTCTCCTTCTCTCGCTGGTAAATCTCTATGTGGTGGAGGGGAGGCTTCCTGAGCACGCTGACAGTAGTCTTATTGTATTCTTTTCTGTGTCTGTCTTTCTTTGTTTGCTTCGCTCTCTCTTCTTCTTTGGTTAGGTTGCTTGTGGTGACAGAGACAGGTGGTGATTATTAGTGTTGTGGTGGGTTTACGGTTCTCGTCTGTCTGTCTGTTTGGTTGGTTAGGTTGGTTGTCAGACAGTCAAATTTTTTGTGTGTCTCATTTCTCTCTCTCTCTCTCTCTCTCTCTCTCTCTCTCTCTCTCTCTCTCTCTTTCTTCTCTGTCTCTCTCTCTCTGCTTCCATCGAGCGTGCTGGGTCATCTAGGAGTAGCTTCTGAGAAAACATATGGAAAGGACTCCTTATTAAGTAGCTCAGGTATCGTGGTGTTGTTTGCTCGCTGTCGTAGTTTGTCCGATTAAGGTGTTGGTACAAAAGACAAGTTGTGCCTGATGAAGGTAAAATTTTCTCACTTGTCTACTGCTCTCTATCTCACATCTCTTTATCTCTTCATCTCATCTCAAGGTGTAATATGCAAGCAGTAACGACATGTGCACGAAGCCATCATCGAAGAAAATAAAACATATGGAGAACAAGAATCTCCGTAAACTTACAGCATCCGTAGGAAAGACCTCTTTGACCCAAAGAAACGAATCAGAGGACAAAACTGAAAAGAACTCAAGGAAAATTGGGAAAAGTAAACATCTTATAGGGTACCATTGAAATTGGAGTCATGAAATGGGGGCCAAAGAAAGCCTTGTGGTTTGAGCGATGGGCTTGCGATCTGAAGGCACGGGTTCGCATGCCATCCCCCCCGCACTCCCCCCCCCCCCCCATCTCCCACACTACCCCCCCCCTTCCCATGTTTAATATCAGTACCTACTCCACTCCCCCAGATCAGACTATAGACCGAGGAGGTCCCGTGTTCGAAAGCGCTCTGAACATCTTGCCCACACGATAAAACCCGTTCCGCCTTTCGAAAGAGTGGGTCATTACGTGTCGGTAGGAACATGAAACTTTTTTTAAACAAAAAAAAACCAACAACAAAACGCATGCACACTGGTGTAGTGTTTAGATATCGTCCCAGAAGTCGGAATACCGCTACCTTAATGGTGAGCAAACAGTTGTGTCTGTAAAAATCTCACCATTGGTAAACCTCCCAGGTCTAGTAAGGGGGGGGGGGGGGGAGAGGTGTAAGCAACAACTTAACGTCACTTCATACGAGACTAACTTTGACGCCAAAAAAATAAAAGAAAAAATGACGTAATCTTCCAAACAAAGGAAAAGGCTACACCCAACACATACACACACACTCTACAGAACCCAAAAACAAAAAAAAATTGGGGGGGGGGGGGGGGGAATTCGCGGAACGGTTTTGCGACATTTATTGGGAAATGTAGCAGATCTGGCTATCCCCCGTCATTATCACCTTCCTTTCTTCCCACCTCACCGGACACCAAAGGGGGAAATCAATGGCCTCCTCCCACTTGGCTGCACGTGAGCCTGTGCGACCAGGGGCAGAGAATGACGGAAGCCAAGTGATCGGCTGGCGTAAAACGTGTGCTTTAGCTGCACCGGCACAGTGTGTCACAGTCCTTGGATTGTGTCCTGAAAGCTGAGAGGTTTATCGACGATTGCTCCTTTTTGGCCCGTGTCACGATGTGTAGCTGTGTCAGTCCCGTGTTATGTGACCCAAGAGTGTGTGTGTGTTGTGTGTGTTGTGTGTGTTGTGTATGTGTGTGTGTCTGTAAAAAAAAAAAAGTGTGGTGTTACATCAAAAGAAACAGATTCTTCAAAAACCCGTGTGGTGTTACATCAAAAGAATCACATACTTAAAAAAAAACCTGTGGCGTTACATCACAAGAAACACATACTTCAAAAACCCCGTGTGGCGTTACATCACAAGAAACACATACTTCAAAAAACCCGTGTGGTGTTACATCACAAGAAACAGATTCTTCAAAAAACCCGTGCGGCGTTACATCACAAGAAACAGATTCTTCAAAAAACCCGTGCGGCGTTACATCACAAGAAACACATACTTCAAAAAACCCCGTGCGGCGTTACATCACAAGAAACAGATTCTTCAAAAAACCCTGTGGCGTTACATCACAAGATACCGAATCTTCAAAAACCCCTGTGGCCTTACATCACAAAAAACAGATTCTTCAAAAACCCCTGTGGCCTTAAATAATAATAATATATGGAATTTATATAGCCTTA
>CM054146.1:39823008-39840508 GCA_028751875.1 Rapana venosa | reverse complement strand
TGTAAATTTTGTCACCTGTTCCCACCGGCACACAATGGCCTACTCTTTCGAAGAGCGGAACAGGATTTAACGTGTGCGCAAGATGTTCGGCATGCGTTCGCACACGGGGCCTCAGCCTATAGTCTCATCCGAAGGACTTTGACATTCAGTTCGATTTTTTTGTCAAACTGGGAAGAAAGGGCGAGGCTGGGAATCGAACCCAGAACCTCACGGTTTACTTGTTGGCAGGCAAACGTCTTAACCATCCTGCCACCTTCCTTCATAAGAGGATTTCCCCCTTCATTTTTTTTTTAAAAGTTGCAGGTTGTTGTGCTTAAAACTTGTCACTTGGAAAGAAAGATCAAAATGACAGAACTCGAATCGAATTTCACGAAACTTCGTCCGTCCAAAAAGTGTTTGATTCCATGGGTTAAGATCATAAACAACCCAACCCAAATTAACGGCTAAGGAACCGTGTCGTTGTTCACTCAAGACTCCGACTATTTCAAAGGCCAATAAACAAACATCAAAGAAAGTGGAGTCACACGAACAAGCAGACAAACAAACAAAAAACGTAAATCTTTGTGTGTCTGTGTAGATAGATAGATCGATAGATAGATAGATAGATAGATAGATAGATAGATAGGTAGATAGAGAGAGAGAGAGATAGATAGATAGATAGATAGATAGATGAGAGAGAGAAGAGATAGATAGATAGATAGATAGATAGATAGATAGATAGATAGATAGATAGATAGATAGAGATAAGAGATAGAAGATAGATAGATAGATAGATAGATAGAGATAGATAGATGTAGGAGTAGGTAGGTAGGTAGAGGTAGTAGAGTAGATAGATAGATAGATAGATAGATAGATAGATAGATAGATAGATTAGATAGATAGATAGATAGATAGATAGATAGATAACTTCTGCCTGCATACAGTTTTAGGGCTGATTTTTTATGTTGGTGCTGTGGTGGTTGTTGTTGTGTTGTGTTGTTGATGTGTGTGCGAGCGTGCGTGCGTGCGTGTGTGTATGTGTGTGTGTTGGGGAGAGAGGGGGGGGGAGAGACATGCATCCGCGCTCGATTTTTAAAAGCTTGTTTGTTGATTTGTCTGTGTCTTTGTTATTAAAGCATGATCAAAAGCGAACTTCTGATCTGACAAAGAAAACGAAGACTCAAAAGTCGACAAATGAACTAATCAATAAAAACATAATAAGAAACAAAACTATAGATTTAATTAATAAATGTTTGAAAGACGAGCTATAAACGAAAGAATTGTAGAAACTAAGGGGGAAAAACCCACCTACATTATGAATGAATCAATCAAGAAATCAGTCAATGAAACTAGGAAAGAAAGAAAGAAAGAAAGAAAGAAAGAAAGAAAGAAAGACAGACAGACAGACAGACAGACAGAAGACAGACAGACAGAAAGAAAAGAAAGAAAGAATCACACATACATAGATACATACATAGATACAGGAAGGAAGGCAGGAAGGAAGGAAGGAAGGAAAGATGGAAGGAAGGAAGAAAGGAAGGAAGGCAGGAAGGAAGGAAGGAAGGAAGGAAGGAAGGAAGGAAGGAAGGAAGGAAACACGTAAAGACCAAAAACAAAAACTACTGAAGAAATCAGATGGTTAAATTCCCGTGTGTAAGTCCATAGCTCTATCAACAGGTGCACACCTGCTAGTGCCAATTTCTGTGAGAATCGAAAATATTTTCAACATTGCTATTTACCATTTCGAAATCATGTACGTACGCGGCACACTCGCTGCCCGAACGCTGACAAGATTAGGTTAAAAAAAATTTTTTAAAAAAACATAGCGCCTTAATATCTTCTAATTCATTAAATTCATGTCAAAAAAAAAAAAACAGCCAGAAAGAGGAGATGGAGGGGGGGGGGGGGGGGGGGGGGGGGGGGGGGGGTGTAGACACACAGACACAACGTACAATCCCCACAACGACTGCCTCTTAAACTTAGAAGGAAAGCCAGAGTTGGGGGAAGGGGGCGAGGCAAAGTACACGTACACATAAAAACCAAATCTATCTAAAATAATAAGAATAATGATGATGATGATGATGATGATGATGATAAAATAATATTTTTTTAAGATTTCACTGTAGATTGTAGGAGAGTCCCATCCCAGACAACCCCCCCCCCCCCCCCCCCCCCCCCCCCCCCCTCTCCAAAAAAAAAACACCAAAAAAAAAACAAAGAAAGCCAAAAAAAAATTTTCAACTCAAATTAAAAAACTTCTTTCTTTCCACCTTCACCACTCACAGAAGACAACAACAACAACAAACAGCGTGTTGACAGTAGACGGTTTCCCGCGATGGGGGAAGGGGAAGGGAGGACAACAAGAATTGAACTAATCAGGGTCATACAAATCTCTGGGCGGATTATGAACGCCACTGTGACGCTGTTCACGAATTGAAGCCTGGGCCTCCCCCACCCCCTCCACCCCCCCCCCCTCCACTCTCCCCCCCCCCCCCTCTCCCCCTCCTTCCCCCCACCCTCCTCCCCAAGACAATACAAGCGGGGTTTCAGAAGATAAAATAGAAGCCGTTCGAAGCCTGGACAGAGCGGAAATTATTCGTGCAAAATGAAAAGACGCCTCCTCTGATGGGACGTAAAGGACCCTCTTTATGACCGCTGTTCTATTTTTCTCTGTTTAGAATGTGTGGGTGTGGGGGGAGGGTGTAGAAGTGTCTGTGTAGGTGTATGTGTTATGTGTGTGTGAGAGAGAGAGAGAGAGAGTGTTTGTGTGTGTGAGTAGGTGTGTGTAGGTGTATGTGAGAGAGAGAGAGAGAGAGGGTGTGTGTGTGGTGTGTGTGTGTGTGTTTGCGTGCGTGCTTGCGTGCGTGCGTGTGTGTGTGTGTGTGCGTGTGAAAATGCACAAGATTTCAGCTCATGTGTGTGTATGTATGTGTGTGTTGCACGTGCATGAGCAGACCTGTCCGCAAGCCCGTTTGTATACATCCATCCCATGCTACACGATTACCTCCCACCTTCTTCCCATCATGCACACACACACACAGGCACACACACACACACAGGCACACACACAGGCACACACACACAGCACACACACACCAAGTCCACACACACACACACAACACCACGCCACCACACACACACACACACAACACACACACACACACACACACACCACACTCCACGACACACCGAAGGAGAAGGGGAGACAGACAGATAGACAGACGGACAGCGACGCAAGACGACAGAGACACCACACAACACACACACACATACACACACACACACACACACACACACACACACCGAGAGAGAGAGGGGGGAGAGACAAAGACAGACGGACAGACGACAAAGAGACAGACACACAACACAACACACACACACACACACACACACACACACACACACAACACACACACAACACAACACAACACAACACAACACACAACACAACACACACAACCCCCAACACACACACACTTTTCCCCCTCAACGCTTTATTGCAATTTCCTACCGATTTGTTTCGAACTTTCTTATTTCTCCTTACATCATGCCTCGTCCTTTCTACTTTCTTTCTTTGTTTGGTTTTTTTTTTTTTTTTTTGGGGGGGGGGGGGGATCTAGTATGTCTGCTACTTTTTTTTACTCTCTCTCTCTCTCTCTCTCTCTCTCTCCTCTCTCTCTCTCTCTCTCTCTCTCTCTCTCTCTCTCTCTCTCTCTTAATCCTCTTGAAGATTTAATTTCGACGCGACTCCACACACACACACTGGAAATTCATCAACCAAAAAAAAATAGATAAGCGACTTAAAAAGTCCACAAAGAAACCGCACAAAGGTTAGCATCTTAAAGAGATAACTACTCAAAAAGAAGGATAATTTTCTACGTTTATCAAATTATTGACATCTGATCTAAGATAATGATAATTTTCTACGGTTTACCAAATTACTGACGTCTGATCTCAGATAAACCAAGAGCGAGTTTTGACTTTAGGTATGTAGATATTCCTTCTGTATCGAACGTACTCGCACAAGACCAGCAAGAAATAAGCCAAGAAGATGGAAGGAACGGATAAAAAAATAAAAAAGAAACGACAAAAACAAAACATGAAGGAACAAAGATGAAAGAGGGATGTGGGGGAGGAGTGGGAGGGGGGGGGGGGGGGGGGGGGTTAATAAACGAGAGAACAAAGCGCGCACGAAAATAAGAAGGTATAAGTAGAATATAAACAACAAAGTTCACACACACAAAATCAAAAACTAAATAAATGAATAAATTTTAAAAAAGGAAGAAGTGGCAAGCAAAACGAAGGACGAATAAATAAACGAAAATGACAGAAAAAGGCTATTGGCCCATACGTGAAGGGGGTTTACCGAACTGCTTAGTATTTTGATGGGGGGGGGGGGGGGGGGGGGGGAGGCAATAGTAACGTCAAAATGTTATTGCATAACAAAAAGTCAGCTACAAAAATATGGCCTAGGATAACAATATCAAGAGAGAGAGAACTCGAACTCGAACTGGAATATTTTAATGAGGGTATATGGATAAGCCAGTGGCTTCTTTACACCAGGCCCTCGTCAAAAGAGGGGGAAAAAAGCAATGAACGAATACGAAAACATTCAAATCAAATAATAGATAGTATAGACACATGACAAAAAAGGATGAAGAAGAAGAAGAATAGACACTTAAATAACTAAATAAATGCATAAATAATATTCAAACAAAGATTCTCAACATACTGTGTGAGAGAGACAGACAGACAGAGAGAGAGAAAAATTCAAACAGAGAAAGAGGGGGGAGAGAGAAAGTGAGTGTGTGTGTGTGTGTGTGTGTGTGTGTGTGTGTTGTGTGTGTGTGTGTGTGTGTGTTGTGTGTGTGTGTGAGTGTGTGTGTGTGTGTGTGTGTGTGTGTGTGTGTGTGTGTGTGTGTGTGTTATGTATGTCTGTGTCTGTGTGTGTCTGTGTGTGTCTGTATGTGTCTGTGTGTGAGTGTTGGTGTGTGTGAACTGAATGTCTGTGTGTTTGTGCGCAAGCGCACACAATATGAATTATTTATTTTTTTCTTCTCTGATTTAACGTCTCTCCACTCACAGTGATAACAGACGAAATATTGAAACGTGTGTAAGAGTCGAAAACGCACGAGCGCTTAGCTAAACGTATCAAGTCTTGTATACACCCTCAATTATCACATCATGTTGTTGTTTTTGTCATTACCATAATTATCCAGCTCACAATCTTAAAATATCGTATTATAAGTTTGGGGGGAAGGGTTTCTCACCGACGGATTTTTCTCTTTGATTCATATCATTACAGCGCTCCCAGTTGACAAAATTTACACAAATCAAGCCTCCCAAAAATGTCGATTTGAACCAGGAACTCTGATTAAGTTGTAAATTAGGAATGTCTACCTGACGGTCAAAGGCCCTCGCGCAGACGAGCTTTCCATGTAAATGTAGAACATTCATTCGTATTCACTAGCCGTAAACCGCTCAGCGAAACAAGAGTTTGCCAAACCGAACACCCCAAAAAAAAAAAAAAAAAAAAAATCCTAGAACGAACGAGACGAAACCAAACCGAAATCCCCCCAAAGTCTGTAATTTTCATCGTACGATAGGGATTTATTCCGCTTTGTTCATTTGCATACCAGGTTGTTGACATTTATCATTTATCCTGTTCCATCTAACGACCTGTGTGTGTGTGTGGTGTGTGTGTGGTGTGTGGTGGTGTGTGTGTGTGTTGTGTGTGTGTGTGTGTTGTGTGTGTGTGTGTGTGTGTGTTGTGTGTGTGTGTGTGTGTGTGTGTGTGTGTGTGTGTGTGTGTGTGTTGTGTGTGTGTGTGTGTGTGTGTGTGTGTGTGTGTTGTGTTGTGTGTGTGTGTGTGTGTGTGTGTTTGTGTGTGGTGTGTGTGTGTGTGTGTTGTGTGTGTGTGTGTGTGTGTGTGTGTTGTGTGTGTGGTGTGTGTGTGTGTGTGTGTGTGTGTGTGTGTGTGTGTGTGTGTGTGTTGTGTGTGTGGTGTGTGTGTGTGTGTGTGTGTGTGTGTGTGTGTGTGTGTGTGGTGTGTGTGTGTGTGTGTGTGTGTGTGTGTGTGTGTGTGTGTTTGTGTGTGTGTGTGTGTTGTGGTGTGTGTTGTGTGTGTGTTGTGTTGTGTGTTGTGTGTGTGTGTGTGTGTGTTGTTTTGTGTGTGTGAGTGTGTGCATGTGTGAGTGCGTGCGTGCGTGCGTGCGTGCGTGTGTGTGTGTTTTTTTCTAGGAGTTAGTCGGGTTCAGTCTGTATCCATCAGTCATTGCCAAAAATGTTGTAACTGCAGTATGTGTCTTGATTCTCTCGCCACAATAATGTCTTGTACAAATATCGTCGTCTTTGTCTCTGAATATCGCAGCTTACAAAACAGGAGAAAAAAAAACTAACTCTGAAATACTCTGCCCTCTGTTCCTTGAATTATTATGTGTGGTTACATCGTGTCGCCCCTTTGAGGGGATTTTTTTCCCCTGGAGTTAACACCAGTGCCCACTCCATTCCCCCGCAAGTCATGGGGATGAAACCATAAACCGAGGTTCCCCCCTGTACGAACGCACTCAGAACATCTTGCGCTCATTTTAAAACCCGTTCTGCCTTTCGGAAGAGTGGGTCATTTTGTGTCGGTGAAAGGATGACAACTTTTAGAGAAAGACACACACAAAAACCGTATGCACACTGCTGAGGTGTTTAGACATCACCCTCGAAGTCGGAATGCGGCTACCTCAATACCGGCCAAACAGTCGCATACGCAAAATCTCACCATTAGTGGAACCTCGGAGTTCGAGCCAAGGACCAAACAAAGCAAAAAGATTTTTAAAAACGACAGAGATCCTTCCGTAAACAAAGTTCTAAAAAGATCTACGTTGAACTAATGGCACACTTTAGACACTGTCATCATCGGAATAACAGTGTAACAAGATCAAATAGTTAATACGATCAAATAGTTAATAGTTAATACCTATAATGTACTCTCTTAACACTCGTTTCAGTTCAACTGCAAGACTGTCTATCAACCGCTCGCCTCCTCCCATTTCCATTAACAACAGACAAAGGAATAAGCAATTGGAGACAATCCACAAACAAAGGAATAAGCAATTGGAAACCATCCACAAACAAAGGAAAAACGGTAGTAAACTACGAAAACAGACAAAGGAGTAACGATAGCAAACGGTCTACTGACGTATACGCTGGCATGGCACTTTTAGAACAATCTCGACCATTAGCATAACGTTCCTGCGTCCTCTCTGACGACACTAAGCTCGCGTATGAAACAGGAGACGATTGGAAATTGGTCCGCTCTGTTCCGTACCTCCCCCCTTTCACAAACAACCTCCCCACCCCTACCCCCCTTTGCAGCAGCAACATCATCAACTACACCACTACAAAGAAACTTCGTCTGTCCCAGACAAAACCGATGATGAGCCATTTCATATGAACATGATGCCTCTTTTGAGGCTGCTGATGACAGCAATAAAGACGACAACGACGATGATTTTTTTTTTACGCAGTTTATAAAGAAAAGGCTGGTCACTACGTTCCAAAAAAATTGTTTTCTGGGTTCGAAGCATAAAAGAAAGTTTCTGAAAGAAGCAATTTCGTATCTTTGATAAACAGTAACACAACACAGCCATTAACTAACATCATACAGGCTTTACTTTATACCTTTGAAAGGAAAACATATAGGATCAATACAATGTCTTTCTCTCAGCATAGTTTTTTTTTTACAAAAAAAAATTCTTAAAGAGTATTTTGTCTAACGCCAAAAGAAAAACTGTTTTGTTCGCCTACATCTTACACACGCGCGCGCGCACACACACACACACAGAGCAAGCACCCCTCCCCCCCCCCCCCCCCCCCCCCCCTTCCGACCCCTCTCTCTCTTATTACTTTTTCTGTCTTCATATAAGTTTAAAGATGTCAGTTCCTATGCACTCCACTAACAACAAAATGCAATAAAGGTTTTCGGGAGGAGGGGGGGGGGGGGGGGGGGGGGGGGACATCAAACAAAAAGAAAAAAAGCGAATCCGAGTGAAGTCTGCTTTTTTATGTTCGCTCAACCAGTTTTAATTATGAGAAATCTTATTCGCCAAAAAAACTTGTTTCTTGAGCAGCAAAAACACTAAGTGAGACACAGAAGTAAAGTATGAGAAAATTAATACCTGTTAGACATAGATATACAGATATAGGCGTTTGTATGCATGAAAAGCTACGAGAGAGAGAGAGAGAGAGAGAGAGGAGAGAGAGAGGAGAGAGAGAGAGAGAGAGAGGGGAGACAGACAGACAGACAGACAGACAGACAGACAGACAGAGACAGAGACAAACAGACAGACAAAATGAGAAGGAGACAGACAGATAGAAGGACGGATAAACAAGTTGACAAACAGGCTGACACAGTGTATCGGTGTGTGTGTGTGTGTGTGTGTGTGTGTGTGTGTGTGTGTGTGTGTGTGTGTGTGTGTGTGTGTGTGTGTGTGTGTGTGTGTGTGTGTGTGAGTGCGTGCCTGCGTGCCTGCGTGCGTGTAGAAGAGTCAGTGTTTAGTTCTGTCTGCTTATCTTTGAACAGACACATATGGCAAGAGGGGAAAAAAGAGGGCAATGGCTGGACAGGGAAAGACAGAGCAAAAGAAAGCCATAAGCTAAAATGGCTACACACAAAAACACAAAAAGACTGCAAAACCTTTTTTTTTTTTAAACAAATTAAAAAACGCTGAACAGGGCAATTTCACAACCAGGAAAAACAAATAAACAACAACAACAAAACACCCGCAAGAATAAAACATCCCCCAAACGGCAAATTCCATCTTCCATATGGAACCACTGCCACCCATTCCAGCCAGACCCAAAACAGTGAGGCAATTTCTCCTCGGGCTCGCCAGAACACGGACAAGGATTAAAAAATATATATATAAAAAACCACCATCCTTCCCAAGCCACGAGCAGACCATTGCCCCTGCTCCTGCTGCTGCTGCTGCTCTTCTTTCTTTCTCGTCAGGGAGCCATCATTTTGCAGCAAGACAAGCTGCTGATGAAAGAAAACCTATGTCTCCTCTTTTCCCCCCTGATGTTCTCTACTTTTTTTAATATATTTCTGTGTTTTTAATGTTACAAAAACATCAACACAATTCCACGGAGCCGCCATTTTCTGCATTGTACCTGTGCCTATGTTTCCAGCTATCTTTCCTTTGGGATAAGACTACTATGATTGCATGTGTGCATGTATGTATGTAAGCATGCATGTGTCTTTGCATGTCTGTCTGTCTGTCTGTCTGTGATGGGGTGTAAGAGTTTAGTTCAGCCTCCTCATCAATTTTCAGAGACAAGACAGAAAAAAAGACAAAAGAAAGCGGGACAGGGAAAGACAGAGGCAAAAGAAAACCAAAAACATATGCTGAAACGGCAACACACAAACACAAAAAGATTGCAAAACCTCAAAAAATGCTTAACAGGGCAATTTCACAACCAGAGGGGGGGAAAAAACAACTACAAAAAAACACCCGCAAAAATAAAACATCCCCCAAACGGCAAATTCCATCTTCCAAATGGAACCACTGTCACCCATTCCAGCCAGACCCAAAACAGTGAGGCAATTTCTCCTCGGGCTCGCCAGAACACGGACAAGAAAAAAATATATATATATAAAAACCACCCTCCTTCCCAAGCCACGAGCAGACCATTGCCCCTGCTGCTGCTGCTGCTCTTCTTTCTTTCTCGTCAGGGAGCCATCATTCTGCAGCAAGACAAGCTGCTGATGAAAGAAAACCCATGTCTCCTCTTTTCCCCCCTGATGTTCTCTACTTTTTTTAATATATTTCTGTGTTTTTAATGTTACAAAAACATCAACACAATTCCACGGAGCCGCCATTTTCTGCATTGTACCTGTGCCTATGTTTCCAGCTATCTTTCCTTTGGGATAAGACCATTGCTACTATGATTCCACCTGTACCTGTATGTATGTGTGCATGTATGTGTTATTGCATGTCTGTCTGTCTTGGAGTGTCAGCGTTTAGATTAGTCTCCTCATCAATTTTCAGAGACAAAGACAGAAAAAGAAACAGCAGTGGCTGGACATGGAAAGTCAGAGGAAAGAAAAACGTTTACATATGCTGACACAGCGACACACAAACACAAAAAGATTGCAAAGTGAGGATTGGGGATACAAATGGAAAGTCCTCTGAGAGTGAGTAAGTGAGTGAGTGAGTGAGTGAGTGTGTGTGTGTGTGTGTGTGTGTGTGTTGTGTGTGTGTGTGTGTGTGTGTGTGTGTGTGTTGTGTTTTGCGTGCGTGTGTGTTGCGTGCGAGCGTGCGTGCGTTTGCGTGCGTGTGTGTGTGTGAAATCTGATCTTATGAGACTGAATTAATAATGTAGATTTCTTCTGGCCAGTTTAAGTATCCTACCTTAACTGTTATCTGTGTCTGTGCTGTTGAGATGTTAACCTGAGAGTGGAGAGGGGGACCACCTTTCAATGTTGTGACATTATCGTGTTTTAAAATTTCCCTTTCTTGCAGTTTTCAGGATATTACACTCGCTTCATTTTTTTTAAATGTTGAACGTCTTTGTCTTACACTGCTAGTTTCGGGTATAAATCTAGGTTAATTCTCTGGTCTTCCTTTCACTGCTTGGTTTTTTTGTCAGTCCTTTCTTTTCAAAACATCAAATACACGTAACAGAAAAAAGAAGAACCTTACAAAGTTTAAAAACATTATGGACCCAGTTTAACAGTAAGTGAAGACAACGACTAGCTATAAGTGGAGGGGATGGAGGGATGAGAAGAAAAAGAAACGCAAACCGACACAACAAATGACAACAGCAAAGCTGAAGAACAGGAAAATAGACGTAAAAAGTATTTTAGGGAAAAGACTGACAGAAAGTTTTGGGTTTTTTCTAATGGGAAGCTAAGACATCTACAAACAAGATACAAGGTTTAGGATTACGAATGTGTTTCCATTGCTAGTGAAACAAAAGCAAACAGTAACATTACTTATTATCTAAATAAAAAGCAGAGATTGGGGTCAAGTCCCGCGTTTGCCAATCCCAAACTTGAATTTAAATTTTTTTTTAAATTAACCAAAGGAGATTGAAGAAAGGGCCAGCTACCCTTCTTTGTAAAATTCAACCAAGGAACAAATAAAAACATCGACAACAAAGATTGGGGTTAATACTGTACTAACGGGGAAAACAACAACAACAACAACAACAACAACAACCCCACAAAGATTACGATTTCATTACAGAGACACGGACGCGATCGAAACACGACAACCATCAGAGATTGCGCGAGCCAAAAACCTCAGAAGTGGGCTTGCACCCCCCGGTTCGCTAAACAACTAGGGCAAGGATAAAACCGCCACCATTCCCAATTCATGAGCAGACGATTGCCACACAGGCCCATCTTCACCCCAACTGCGGCCATTTCACAGACAGCAAGCCAAGCCAGGCAAGGCAAGGCAAGGCAATGCAAGGCAAGGCCTGCTAGCTAGCTGCCTGATGAAAACCTCTGTTGTCATCTCCACCGCCTGCTGTTTCCCCTCTCAGGTCATTATGCCAGAAATTGCTTCTTAAGTAACTTAACACCCCCAATAACCTCACCTGCCGCCAACGTCTATTCCCGGGTTAAATAGCAGCAGAGCACTAAGTGCTCAGCGTTCGCGTTTTCTGATCGAGGAAAGAGCGCGCATGCCGTGTTGATGGCTGTCATTTGAAAGGCATGATTTTCTTATTTTAAGATCAAGCCCTGAGTGTCGGCAAATGAATCAGGTTATATTGCACACTTTGCCCTTTTTCGGTTTTTAATTGTGTTGTTTTTTTCTCTGTGCTATTTAAAATTGTCTTTCGTGGCTGTTATTTCTTCTAAAATCACAAGATCTTACGGTGTCAAATATCCCTTCTCACAACTTGGGCAATTTCTTTCTCGAGTTGCAACATCTGGGGATCGCAATCACACAACAATTGCAGCCAGACTTATTTTAGACAGCTATTAATCCACAGAGAAATGTTTCCGCGATCAAATCTATGCCGCTGCTGCTTCTTCTATATGTTTTTTTTCCCCCTGTTTCTCCATTTCGCCAGAAAGTCTTAGGTCACGAAACATCAGATCGACAAAATCTGTGTAGATCAGAACAGTGCGTATGAAATATGAACGATGACTATCCAGAAATCACATGTCACTCATGAGACTCAAAACTGACCATAAGGAAAATGATCCGACAATCTCAACTCTAAAGCAGCACTGCAAATGTATTTGTGCACAATGTGTTTTCCTTTTTCTGAATAAACATTTCTTTAAACCAAAGCGGCACTTTCTTTTCCATTGTCCTTCGGGATGTTTTCTCATATTTCACAGTACGCTTCACCGAAAATTCTTATGTTCTTTTGTCGGGCATTACTGAAATTCTTCGATTCTTTGTCCTCTGGACTACAGCTGCTACCGTCCTCCCAAATTCATAGGCACGTAATTACAACAGAACTGGCTTCACAGAGCCGTTAAGCCACAGCCAGACTGACCGCTGATGAAAAACGCACGTCATTTCCATTCGCCTCTACTCTACTCTTACTCCAGCCGCACTTTTCCCTCTCGTCTTATTATGCCAGAAATTGCTTCTGAGGTAACAACCCCATCTTCCAAGCCGTCATACGCACCGTCCCCCACCCCCCCCCCCCCCCCCCCCCCCCCCCCCCCCCCCCCCCCCCCCCCCCCCCCCCCCCCCCCGATGACTGTGAACGCTAATTGCATAACAATGAGCGTGAGGGAATCGCTGCACAGTACGTGAGTACCTGGTTCCATGATGTTCCGCTGGACACTAGTTATGCATTCTTTGAAAGACGTTTTTAAAAAATCTGTTGTGCGTGCGTGCGTGCGAGCGTGCGTGCGTGAGTGTGTGTCTTCATTTTAACGTCTATCCACTACAAAGTGATATTAGACAGATAATGGGGAGGAGGGGACAGAAATGTGATGACAATGTCAGTGGGTTTGTTTGGACAGATGAATGAAGAGTAAAAGGGAAAAACTGATCTAACCATCAGAAACTCGTGGAAGTATACATACAAACAACAAGCAAAGGAAAACAGATACACCTGATTAAAATAAGTGTCAGAATGTGTGTGTGTGTATGTGTGTGTGTGTGTGTGTGTGTGTGTGTGTGTGTGTGTGTGTGTGTGTGTGTGTGTGCGTGCGTGTGTGTGTGTGTGTGTGTGTGTGTGTGTGTGTGTGTGTGTGTGTGTGTGGTGTTGTGTGTGTGTGTGTGTGTGTGTGTGTGTGTATAAACAAGCAAAAATCATCATAGATAAAATATAGATAACATAAATGAACACGGGAACAGGAAAATTGCTAACGTCCAACCTAAAGTAAACGAGCAACTGGACTTTAAAGCAAGCATTCACAAATTGTGAATACTAATAAAAAGTCACTGAAAACATTTTCAACTGAACAATTTGGAATGTCTGGCAAAATGGTTTTTAAAACTTTACATTAAAAAATCAAATGAAAACTTGAAATGTTTTCGCCACAACAGCAGCTGACTCCTATGACAAATTTTGTTTTAAATGCATTTAGTGTTAATCTCTGTGTGTGTGTGCATGTGTGTGCGTGCGTGCGCGCGCGCGGGTGCTTGCGTGTGTCCATGTGGGCATGCGTGCGTGTGTGTTTGCAACGAAAAATGTCTACCGTTCTTAAACACTTCCTTATGCAAACTGTTGTCGGTGTAGTTCTTTCTTAACAAAAACGGTGGCCTAAATGCAGCCACTGTATTTAGTTAGGTTGTGTATACCATGATGAAGGAATGGATACTTGCCTTTAATCTGATATCTTATTTCGTACACACACAAAATCTCCAAAACTGTCCATTTGAGTTCACATTTTCAGCAAGGTAATCATCCCTTCATAAATAACCTCCATGATTTGGCTAAGCTATACTATAACATGCAACATGAAGAAATAAACGAATAAAATATTTGCAAAGTGACTGCATTTTCGTTCAAGGCCGATTTATTGTGTTTGAAATTCGACCCGAAATTACAACACAACACACACACACACACACACACACACACACACACACACAACACACACACACACACAACACACACACACACACACACAACACACAACACACACAAAGAAAAACAAAAAAAACAAGACTTTATTAAATATGGCTCTTATTTTCCACAATGTTCATTTCCATTTTCACATGTTCATTTCCATGCACGCATCAAAACTTGTTTACGTGTAATTCTACACCTTGTTTTATGCGTGTGCGTGTGTTTTCTTTTATTTCTCTGGTGGGCTAGCATTTTCCACTCAGAAAACAATTACCTTTTTTTTTTTTGGTGGTGGTGGTCTTGTCGCTCTCTCTTACATAAAATGCTGGGTACGATAACTTGGGGTGGGGAGGGGAAAGGGTGGAAGGGGGGAGAAGGGATGGGGTCTTGGACAGAAGAATGTAACAGATTTTGTGAACACGCCATTCCCATTCCTTACAAAAGGAAAGGAGAGAACACTGGGACAAACGACCTGCAGATGCAGAGAGACAATGAAAAAGATATAAGGCAAGAATTGTAACGGCTCTCGAAGGAGGAGGAGGGGGGGGGGAAATGGGGGGGGGGGGGGGGGGGGGGGGGGAGAAAACCCAGCGGTAAACGATACAGAAAGCCAGCGAACAAGAGATGGTTGAACAGACAAGACAGACAGAGAGAGGAGAGAGAGAGAGAGAGAGAGAGAGAGAGGAGAGAGAGAGAGAGAGAGAGAGAGAGAGAGAGAGAGAGAGAGAGAGAGAGAGAGAGAGAAGCAAAGTGTGAGACAAAAGGCACAGAAAGAAAGACAGACAAACGGGAAAGTCGTGGACTTATAAAGACAGACAGATAGAAAGGAAGAGAGAGAGGGAAAGAGAGAGAGAGAGAGAGAGAGGGGGGGGGGGGGGGGGGGGGGGGGGGGGGGGGGAGAGAACGTGTGCGTCGCGCAGAGAAGAGAGAGAAAAGGGGGGAGTGCAGAAAAGAGACATAAAACATTCGGAGGCAGAAACCAAAACACAAACCAACCCAAAACAAACAAAAAACCCAAACATATGCTGACAAAAAACAAACGCAGAAATTGGGGGCAAGAACAACAAAAACAAACCAAACACCACCAAAAAACACACACACACACAAAACTTGATGACGGTGTGCTTTCACAAGCTGCAGAAGATGAAAATAACGGAATCCAAAAATGACGCGGGACATGCAGCAACTTGCCAAGTAATTGTCAGCTGGGAACCCCCCCCTCCCCTCGAAACATCAGGCGGCAATTTCTCCCCAACAATTGCAACAACAGAAACGAAAAAGAAAGAAGAAAGAAGAAAAACAAAAGCCAGAAGAAAAAAAACCAAAGAAAAGGCAACAACAAAAAAAAGGCCGCCATCATTCCCAATTCATGAGCAGACGATTGCGGCTGGTCTTCCTTCAGAAAGTCGTTAATCCACAGTAAGACTTGAGCCTTGATGAGAGAGCCTACGTCATTTCCATTCGCGGAGGCTACGCGATTTTTTTTTTTTTCAGTTTCTCCGCTTTACCGCCGCTGTTCCGTAGATTGCTTCTTGGGGATGAGAGGGGGGGGGGGGGGGGGAGGTAGCATATCACACCTCTTGGGTAGCATTAACACCCTTCAGATTGCTTCTTGGGTGGCATATCACCCTTCGGATTGCATCTTGGGTAGTATCACACCTCCCAAATTGCTTCTTGGGTAGCAAAACACCCTTCGGATTGTTTCTTGGGTAGTATCATTCTTTACTTTTTCCTTCCTTGCCCTTGTACTCTGTGGCATCGCGGGGTGATATGAATGTCTGTTGCTTCTTGGGGTAGCATCCCACCCTTCAGATTGCGTCTCGGGTAGTCTATCTATCACCCTTCAGATTGCGTCTCGGGTAGTCTATCACCCTTGAGATTGCGTCTTGGGTAGTCTATCACCCTTCAGATTGCTTCTTGGGTAGTCTATCACCCTCCTGATTGCCTTTTGGGTAGTATATCACCCTTCTGATTCTTTCCTGGGTAGCTACCACCCTACAGGTGGCTTCTCTGGTAGCATATCACCCTTCAGATTGCTTATTGGGGTAGCATCACACTCTTCTGATTCTTTTCTGGGTAGCATATCACCCTTCAGATGGCTTCTCTGGTAGCTATCACCCACAGATGGCTTCTCTGGTAGCAAAGCACCCTTCAGGTGGCTTCTCGGGTAACATTAACCCATCTCTCCGCTGCCCCCCACCCCCCCCCCCCCCTTCCTCCCGCCCCAATTTTGCTTCTTGGGTAGCAGCATAATATTCTCCAAAATGCTTCTTGGATGGTATCCCACCCCCATCAGGCCCACCCCGATTACTTCTTGGGTACTACTACAACTACCTCTCGATTGTTTCTAGGGAAGCATAACTACCCCGAGATTGCTTTTTCTTGTGAAGCACAACACCCTTTCCTTCCCTATCAATATGTGGCTGTTTCTCACACACACACACACACACACACAGGCACAAAGATATGAACGATAATTTCTAAAGGGTTCGTATTTCATTGTTCTCTTCCTGTTGTTGTCCATTTGTTTTTTGGGAAAAGAGGGGGGAAGGGGGGGGGGGGGGGGGCGGGGTTGTTCAGAAACTACCGTTTCTGTCGTTATCTTTAAAACTTGACTTCTCGTGCATTAAGGACACGCAACACACACGCACGCACACGTGCACGCCGCGCGCGCATACACACACGCACATCACACACACACACACACACACACACACCACGTTCGCGGCTTGACAGTACCACAGTTCATTTGGCTTTCCAAACGCCGTTCCACAACAACAACAACAAAAATAGCGCATTCGGTAACGTAGTTGACCACTATCAATGGACTGAATACTGATAGCCGGTCTGATAATGGATCCTCTAGACATTGGAGACCCATCACGACATGTATTTATACAACTGATGTCAGTTGTGATCATCAACTCGTCAGAAGTTCTGGACTGTCAGTCAATTCCTCGCTGACAGCTTGTCTTAGAGAAAAATTTAACTTGATGTGACCAGAATGGCCTCGTGCATTTGTTTTACTGAATAACATCATATCCATTGTACAAACACAACAAAATAACACATATATTCGTTCTCTCTCTCTCTCTCTCTCTCTCTCTCTTCTCTCTCTCTCTCTCTCTCTCTCTCTCTCTCTCTCTCTCTCCACACACACACACACACACACACAGACACACACTTCCTCTCTCTCTCAGACTTTCACACACACACACACACACACCACACCTCTCTTCTCTCTTCTGTCTTGTCTTCTCTCTTCTCTCTCTCTCTCTCTCTTCTCTCTCTCTCTCTCTCTTACACACACACTAACACACACACGCGCGCGCGCACAACATTGTTAGAGAAAGACACAGAGGCAGGCAGATACAAATAGAAAGAATGAGAGAGTGAAAGAACAACTCACTGAGGCAACTACAGAAATCACACACTCATTAATGCAGATCAAATTTCCATGTTCTGAAACTTGCTTAAA
>CM054146.1:39798008-39813008 GCA_028751875.1 Rapana venosa | reverse complement strand
CTGATGCACACACACACATGTATATACACACACAAAGCACACGCACACACACCCAGCATTACACTACCCCCACTTACCCCCCCACCCCCACCCTACACCCCCAAACCCCCACACCCACCCAACACTACTCCACTCCCCCGCCCACACTTACTGCGAGCTCTCGAAGAGGCGAGAGAGCATGGCGGACAGGACGGGGAGGTCGGCCATGACAGCGGTGGTGATGACGGTGTTGGTGGCTTCGCTGATCTGCTGGCTGGCTTTCAGACTGCCCCCAGCAGACGGCTTCAGGCCCAGAATCCACACCAGGTGCTGTGGAGAAACATTGCACAGATCTGTCTGTCATCCCTGCAGTCGGAATGTAGGCGGTTAAGTTTTGTCCAATTTTGCAGGGGGGGGGGTAAAAGATATAGCTTTTAGAGGTTCTTTGTAGATTTTTATATCTAATGGATTTTGCTGTTATGGACGGGACAGCTCAGTGGTCAGAGCATTCGCTTTCCCCCCAAGCCAATGTTGAGCAGCATCGAGCGTGGTTATCAAGGGGATGGGTGACTGATTGCACGCCATGGCTTTAGCACAGTCCCCCAGTTCGCCCAGCTGTGAATGGGTACCTGCCCTCTTTAGGGTCAGGGAAGGTAAAAGCAGCGAAGGAGAGGAGATGGGCGCTGCCCTCAATATGCTGGCCCTTTGAGAAGTTGAGGTCTCTGATGCCTCGTGCCCCATGACCGTCTAGTTTGTGGGACACCTTTACTTTCATGCTATATGAAATATAAATAAAATATATATATAAAGTAAAGGTAAAGGGTAAAGGGCTCCCATAACCTATAAGGTCGTAGGGGAGCGAGGCGTCAGAGACCTCACTTCTCTAGGGCCAGCATATTGAGGGTGGCGCCCATCTCCTCTCCCTCGCTGCTTTACCTTCCCTGACCCTAAAGAGGGCAGGTACCCATTTACAGCTGGGTGAACTGGGGGTACTGTACTGAAGCCAAGGCGCGCAAACGGTCACCCATCCAACTGGTAACCACGCTCAACGCTGCTTAACTTGGCTGGGGGAAAGCGAGTGCTCCGACCACAATATAAAAATATTTATATAGATATAATTATATTTATGCATGTTATATGGGTAATCCTTCATTTCAAATTGAAAGCTGTAAAGCGCAACTTTTTCTGCAGTATTCACAATTCCTTTGTGTCCGATTTAAATCTTTATGGTACAACTGTTTACTAATGCTTATATAGCCCATCTGAATGTCGTGTTCACGGCAATAAAATTCATCTCAATCAGTAGTGTTAATACAGTCTTTTGTGTCCAATACACGGCTACATAGTACAACTACCTTCTCCACATTACATGCACCATCTTTAAGGTGTTAACTCACACAGTAAAACATAAATACTATGCTGGATATGAGGAGTCCATGAGGATCATGTCTGCATCACTGGATGCAGCAGCTAACGCCATACTCAGTGAGACAGGTAAGATGCCGGATATGTTTCTGTTTCTGAATGCTGACATGAATTAAGAGATCTTTTATATGCATATTTCATCTTCCGAATGCATATATACACAAAGAAGAGTCAAAGCACGGGCAGGTCTGCATTTTAAGTTCACCAGGGAGATTGTAAAATTTCCCCACCCTTAATTCACCTGACACTACTGCTGAGATTCAAACTTCTGACTTCACAGACCCACAAGGTTGGAAGTCAAACAATCTTAGCCTCTCTGCTCTAGCACCTGACACAGGCTCATCTAATATCACTCTGAGTGAACAGACGTAAAATCGAAGCAACAACAACAACCTGACACAGGTAAATCATTTCTTACAGATTCACAGCTGTTAAGTCGTTACTAACCTTACAGGTGATTGTATGTAAGGAGGCTCTACAGTACAGTGTTTATACCTGCAGGGTGGTGAGCACCAGGTGCCAGGCAGTACCCAGGATACCCCCGTGGCAGTGAGCCAGGCTGAGTAAGGCACGCATCACCTGGATGTTCTTGGCCGTCAGCTGCAAACATTCACACACACACACACACACACACACTGTGAGGTTGGACTTGTAACGGTGACCATGATCACGCTTTTGATTCGTTTTGACGAGATATAGCGCTTTATAAATTCCATACAGTATTATTATCATTATTATTATGATTATTATTATTATTATTATTATTATTATCATTGCGATAGTACACAGAGCAAGGTGTGTGTGTGTGTGTGTGTGTGTGTGGAGGGGGGTGTTAATATGCAAACGTAGGTGGGTGGGTGGGTGGGTGGTGTGTGTGTGTGTGTGTAAGTGTGTGCGTGTGTGTGTGTGGTGTGGTGTGTGTGTGTGTGTGGGTGTGGTGTGTGTGTGTGTGGGTGTGGGTGTGTAGTTTAGGTCAGCATACTACACAACTGAATAACAATTTTACCCAAAAAAGTTGATACTGACACTCTGAGTGCATTTCTATCCGTCATATGAATAACAGAAAAGGAGCAGCAATAGAATGTGTGTATATGTATACATATGACAGCAGATATCTGATACACTTGCGCTTTGATTTGTCTTTTACAATTTTACCCAAAAAAGTTGATACTGACACTCTGAGTGCATTTCTATCCGTCGTATGAATAACAGAAAAGGAGCAGCAATAGAATGTGTGTATATGCATACATATGACTGCAGATATCTGATACACTTGCGCTTTGATTTGTCTTTGCAAGATATAGCGCTATATAAGTTCCATTTATTATTATTAATTTCATTATTACATTTTATTACATTATTACATTATTACATTATTACATATGTAATAGATGAACATGTATACTCATAAGTACACCGCAAAATATCAACCAGTTTTCCCACAGAATCGTACTGACCATCACAGGGCCTTGATGAGCTCCTGCCGACAGGGAGGCTGTTGGAAGAGCCGTTCCCACAGCAACCACTTGGCTCCGCTCCACCGATTCGGAGGCATACTGAAGATCCTGACTGGGCGTGCGGTTCAAAGCTGCATGAAGCAAAATCGTACAGTAAATGTTCGATTCTTAGCGCGATATTTTTCTCTCATTAAAAAAACCCCATGATTTATATAGCGCATACTGTTGTGCAATCTTTTCTCTCATACAAAAAAAAAAATCATGACTAACAGTGCGGAACTTTTCTCTAAAACAAAAGAATACACAAACGTTTTTGTTGCGTTGTTTGGTCCGTTTTTGTTGTGTTGTTTTGTCCGTTTTTGTTGTGTTGTTTTGTCCATTCCTCAGCTAGAGCTCTGAGACTGGCCACCAGCAATGAGATTTCGCGTACGCAACTGTTTTTACCTATCATTAAGATAGCCATATTCTGACTTCTGGGAAAAACATATTTTAAATCCTACCACTATCATACCAGTTCTTTTTTTCTTTTTTTAAATGATGATCTAGATGTGCAGCGTTTGTTCAGTTACTCCAAGTGCAACATGATCTACAAAATTCTGCGACTGAAATGTGCCTCATAAATACAGTTATGATATTTTCATACATAACACAAACATAGAAATTAAACACTGATTCGTGAAGAAATGCAAAGGAGTCTGATGTATTGTACTGTACTGTATTGTGTTGTGTTGTGCGTTGTGTTGTACTGTATCATATTGTACTGTTTTGTATCATATTGTATTGTACTGTACTGGATTGTATCATTTTATATTGTACTGTACTGTATCATATTGTAACTGTGTCGTACTGTATCAACTGCAGTATATTGTACTGTATAGTTTTGCTTTGTACTGTGTTGTGTTGTGACATGCAGTGTTGTACTGCACTGTACTGCGTTGCCTTGTATTACATCATCTCACAATGCATCCCGTCGCATGGCGTCACATTGTACAAATTCAAATTGTATTGTATTAAATTGTGGTACACTGCAGCACAGCACAGTGCAGCAAGGGGGATGGGATAGCCTAGTGGTTAGAACATTGTGCTCGCAATCTGACAAGGGTTCAATTCCCGTTCAAGGGGATATTTTCCCCTGGAGTTAACATCAGTGCCAACTCCATTATCCCCAAAAGTCCTTTGGATGAGACTATAAACCGAGGCCCCGTGTGCAAACGCACGCAGAACATTTTGCGCACACGTTAAATCCTGTTCTGCTTTTCGGAAGAGTAGGCCATTGTGTGCCGGTGGGAGCAGATGACAGAATTTACAAAACCGCATACACACGGGGACTGGATGTAAAAAAAACCACACAAGTGCTTATTCCTTTATCCTCGATATAAAAGATAAAAATTTTAAAAATTCAAATAAAATAAAAAGGCACAGCACAGTGTGGACCAGTATCGTTGAGTACACCGACCGTTTTCCGAACTAAATCATCAAGCTCTTCAGACACACACACACATAAAAACACACAGGTACACCATCCCGACTCCTCTCACCTTTAGTGCTGGGCGTGTTGTGAGAGTTGAGGATGGTCAGAGTGTAGTGGGGGGGCAGGGAGGCTTTGCACAGCGCAGTGATGAAGGCGTCACGGGGCGTGGTCATCCCCAGGTGTCCGCACAGGTAGGCGTACGACTCCTGCGACTTCAGGATGGCCTCGGTGGCACTCTCGTCAGTGCTGACAGGTGTGACAAGAGCGACAATAAATGAAGGAGCGTTTCCATGAACTCTTTTTTTTTTTTTCATGACAAGAAAGACAATAAATGAACGAGCGTTTCAATCTGCCCTTTTCTTTTCATGATAAGAAAGTGAGTTAATAAACGAGCATTTCAATCAGCCCATTTTTATCCATGACAAGAAAGTAAATAAATGATAAAGCATTTCCATTGGGCCATTTTTTTCTTCATGACAAAAAAGACAATAAACGAACAAGCATTTCAATCAGCCCTTTTTTTTCATGACAAAAAAGACAATAATTGAACGAGCATTCCAATTGGCCCTTTTTTTTTCATGACAAGAGAGTAAATGAACAAGCATTTCAATCTGCCCTTTTTTTTTTTCATGACAAGAATGAAAGTAAATGAACAAGCATTCCAATCTGCCCATTTTTATCCATGATAAGAAAGTGAATTAATGAACAAGCATTCCAATCTGCCCATTTTTATCCATGATAAGAAAGTGAATTAATGAACAAGCATTTCAATCAGCCCATTTTTATCCATGACAAGAAAGTGAGTTAATGAACAAGCATTTCAATCGGCCTTTTTTTTTTCATAACAAGAATGAAAGTAAATGAACAAGCAATTCAATCAGTCCATTTTTTCTCTGTGACAAGAATGAAAGTAAATGAACAAGCAATTCAATCAGCCCATTTTTATCCGTAACAAGAATGTGAGATAATGAACAAGCAATTCAATCGGCCCATTTTTATCCATAACAAGAAAGTGAATAAATGAACAAGCATTTCAATCTACCCTTTTTTTTTCATGACAAAAGAGACAATAACTGAACAAGCATTTCAATCTGCCCATTTTTATCCATGACAAGAAAGTGAATAAATGAACAAGCATTTCAATCTACCCTTTTTTTTTCATGACAAAAGAGACAATAACTGAACAAGCAATTCAATCAGCCCATTTTTCTTCATGACAAGAAAGTAAATAAATGAACAAGCAATTCAATCTGCCCATTTTTATCCATGACAAGAAATTGAATAAATGAACAAGCATTTCAATCTGCCCATTTTTCTTCATGACAAGAAAGTGAGTTAATGAACAAGCAATTCAATCGGCCCATTTTTTCTCCATGACAAGAATGAAAGTAAATGAACAAGCAATTCAATCGGCCCATTTTTTCTCCATGACAAGAATGAAAGTAAATGAACAAGCATTTCAATCGGCCCATTTTTTCTCCATCACAAGAAAGTGAGTTAATGAACAAGCATTTCAATCGGCCCATTTTTTCTCCATTACAAGAAAGTGAGTTAATGAACAAGCAATTCAATCGGCCCATTTTTATCCATGTCAAGAGAGTGAGAAAATCAAAAGGAAAAAAAATTAGAGAGAAAATGGACATGCATTCCAAATGGTCCATTTTTTATTCATGAACTGAAGATCTATCATTGTTTAAGCAAATTCTGGTTACTGCAGTTTATTCTTACCACAAAAATCTTTTTTTCAAAAATGTGTATGCATGTTTTCCTCCTTGTTTTCCATTTAGTTCAGTTTCTAAATATATGTTTAAGGATAAGAAGTTAAGAGACTTTTTTTTTAAGACTGTGCACATTTTTCGAAGAAATCATGATGATGCTGATAATGATGATTATCATAAATGGTTATCATTATAAATAATAACAATAATAATAACAACAACAAACAATAACAAGAATACCAATAATAATAAAAACAATAACAATAATAATGATGATGATGACGACGACAACGATGATGATGATGATGAGGAGGAGGAGGAGGAGGAGGAGGAGGATCTAGGACGAGGAGGACCACCATCATCATCATCATCATAACAATAACAAGAAGACAAAAAAGAAGAACAAGACCAAAAAGAATATTATAACGATAAGAACAACAACAACGATGATGATAACAACGATGATAATAACAACAATATTACCTGGCATCCAGCAGCAGTGAGAGAGCAGCCAGCATGCCGCACCAGGAAGAGTTGATCAGTTCTTCGTTCAGCTTGCTGCTTTCTGAACAGTGAACAATCCAATTCATGAATCAATCAATCAGTCAGAAAATGAACTGTTCCATTTTTTACTTATGCGATCAAATCCCCTGGGCTTCTCCTGCCCTCGTAACTCCACAGATCCCTGAGCACTACAAGTATTCAGAAAAAATACACGACTGTATTTTGAACACTTTATTTTCTTCTGAACACCCTGGCCTGGGGGACAGGATAGCCTGGTGGTTAGAGTGATGTATTCGTGATCTACTGACACGGATTCAATTCTCGTTCAAGAGGATTTTTCCTCTGGAGTTAACATCAGTGCCGACTCCATTCTCCCCCTAATGAGACTATAAACCGAGGTCCCGTGTGCGAACGCACGCAGAAACATCTTGCGCACACGTTAAAACCTGTTCGGCTTTTCCGAAGAGTAGGCCATTGTGTGCCAGTGGGAATGGATGACAAAATTTACAAAACTGCATACACATGGGGACTGGATGTAAAAAAGCATATGAGTGCTTATTCCATTATCCTCGAAATAAAAGAATAAAATAAAATAAATAAAATACATGAACTTTGATCTATACCTACCTCATATACGTTTCGTAAGCATTTTACTAGTGCTTGCATGGTTACTGCTAAAAAAATGTGAAAAATTTCAAAAATTGTTCAGAGCGGATCGATTCCTAGTGTTCTTCCTCCCACCCTCAACCCACTCTTACCCACCTATCTAAGGAAAAGAGGCAGACTACCACCAACATCCTGCATTGCCTACATCACTGAGATCACTGGGAGGATGGGAAAGCCTGGTGGTCAGAACATTGCGCTCGCAATCTGACGATCCGGGTTCGATTCCCGTTCAAGGGGATATTTTCCTCTGGAGTTAACATCAGTGCAGACTCCACTCTCCCCTAAAGTCCTTCGGATGAATCTATAAACTGAGGTCCCATGTGCGAATGCATGCAGAACATCTTGCGCACACGTTAAAACCCATTCGGCTTTTCGGAAGAGTAGGCCATTGTGTGCCAGTGGGAATGGATGACAAAATTTACAAAACTGCAGGCTATACCCCACCCCCACCCACGCCCAGAGAGATGGCGAGCCTTGGTGGCACTGCATGGAGCTCCTACCAATGACAGCAGCAGAGATGGAGACAGTTGAGTTGTATCTACTCGAAACAAAATAGATCCATAACTTAAATTAACACACAAAATACATCAGTTAGAAACAATTTTTTGCGTCTTTTTTTTCTTCTTCTTTATTTTAAACTAAAAACAAAAACCTCAGACTAAATTATGAAACTGACCAGCAGTTGGTTCCTCTTTGTCCTTGGCATCCTCAGGTTTGGCAACCTCTCGAGGAGCCGGCTGTTTTTGACCTCTGCCTTGCTCCTGACCTGGACCTTTGTCATCAATTTCTCCCAGCACCAGAAAGCGAACGCTGGTGACCATCTCCAGGAGGCTGTAGAAGGCAATGGAGACGCCATAGCCGTCCGGAATCAAGGGTGGTCGATCTTGTCCAGCATCTCGAGACTGAAATGAGACAGGTGGTTCCTTTCAACATGTGTTGGCTCTAGTTATTTTTAGTTTTGTTTTTGTTTGTTTGTTGCTGTTGCTTAGTTGTTTTTTATGCATTCTTTGATATTTCATATTTTTGTGTTTTAAGCTGTCCTGCACAGTGAATATGCCTATCTCATACACACACACACACACAAACACATATTCATATGCACACACATATGCGCACATGCATGCATGCACGCACCCACTCACACACAGGGACTGCATGTGTTATTAAAAATAATAATAATAATAATAATAATAATAATAAAAAGCACACAAGTGCTTATTCCATTATCCTCGAAATAAAAGAATAAAATAATTTTTTTTAAATAAATAAAAACAAAACAACACACACACCAACACACACACACCACACACACTCACCAACATCCCCCACACACACACACACACCAACACACACACGCACACACAGCACAACACACACACACACACACACACCAACCCCCAAAACACACACACCAACACACACACACCCCAAACACACCACTCACTCCAACACACACACATCTACCTACCCCTCCTACCCCACCCCCCCCAACACACACACAACACACACACCACACACACACACTCACTTGCACTCACACCACCACACAAATCTACCCACCCACCTAACATCCCCCCCAACACACACACACACACAACACCAACACACACACATCTACCCACCCACCTACACCTCCCCCCCAACCCATCCCCCCCAACACACACACACACACCAACACCACACACATCTACCCACCCACCTACACCTCCCCCCCCACACCCCCCAACACACACACAACACCAACACACACACATCTACCACCACTACACCACCCCACAACACAACACACACAACACCAACACACACACACACCAACACCAACACACACAACACACACACCAACACACACACACACACACCAACACACAACACACACACCAAACACACAACACACACACACACACACACACACAACAACACACTCACAAGATGGACCGCGTCTGCCCCATAGGGATGGTGACGACCAGAGGAATCCACACACACACACCCACACCAACACACACCAACACACACACCAACACACACACACACACCAACACACACTCACAAGATGGACCGCGTCTGCCCCATAGGGATGGTGACGACCAGCGGAATCCACACACCCCGGTACATGAAGGCCGGCTGAGGGCTGACCCCGCTACCCACCGGCATACCCGCCACCATGGCCGGGGGCGTACCCTGGGTGTCTGGCATCTTGGATCCTGCAAATAAATGATCAAAGAAAGTATGTTCTTTCGAGCCAGAAGGCCCATAGAGCCGGAGCTTATCCCGGTTTCTGTAGCGTTAAGCGAACTGATGGTTTTTCACCACCCCTGTGACAGGACGCTAGTCTGTCGCCAGATACTTCCCCAGCAGAGCTGGTACCCACTTGTACACCTGGGTGGAGTGAGGAAAATAGGAGTAAAGTGTCTTTCCCAAGGACACAACACCGAGCCGAGCGGGGATCGAACCCGCGACCTCTGGATCACGAGTTGACCGCCTAAACTACTCGACCACGGTGCCTCCATAAAATGATCAAAGGGATACAGATAAATAGTACACTCCTCGTGCTCTTTTTTTTATCTTTCCCCTTCTCCATTTTGTGAATATTTATTTTTTCATTGCTTTTTGTTTTTCTTCCCTATATCACAAAAACCGTAATTTCGTGATGTATAATGATGTAAAAACATGATAAAATTGAATAAAAATGTTTGGGTTTTTTTTAACATAATAAAATAGTACACAACAAAATGTGTGGTACTTATGTACAGATAAGTACATACAGATTTTTGGGTTTTGTTCGTTCTTCCGCTAGATCTCTGAGGTTCACCAATGGAGAGATTGTGTGTATGTGATATGTGACTGTTTGCCCACCATTAAGGTAGCTGCATTCTGGCTTTGGGGATCATGTCTGAACACAACATTCGAGCATATGTGTTTATGAAAGTTTGTTACCCATTCCTACCCGCACGCAATGGCCTACTCTTCCGAAAAGTGGAACAGGATTTAACGTGTGCGCAAGATGTTCTGCATGCATTCGAACACGGGGCCTCGGTTTATAGTCTCATCCAGAGAACTTTCATGGGAAATGAAGGTGGTACTGATGTTAACTCAGGGGAAAAATCCCTATGTACAGCGGTGGCTCCAACCAGCACTGTCAGATCACGACCTCAACACTCTAACCACTAAGATATCCTACCCCCCCCTTCCCTTATGCAGATAGATAAATGGTAGACTATAAAATGTGTGGTCCTTAAGTACATATAATAATAATAATAATAATGATGATGATGATGTTGATGATGATGATGATGACGACGACGACGACGACGATGACGACGACGACGACGATGATGATGATGATACCTTGTGCCTACGAATACGTAGATTCAACCAATCTACTGTTGGCCGCTGCTCTTTCTCTATTTCGGGTCCATCGACCTGGAATGAGCTCCCTCTCTCTCTTCGCCAGAAGCCTAGCTATGACACTTTTAAATCAAGCCTCAAGACATATTTATTTCAAACCTAAGATTTCCCCCCTCCGGTCTCATATCAGAACTATCCCACCCTTCACTAACCCATGTCCTATCACCCTGCTAAAGTATATGACCTGTGTGTGTGTGTGTGTGTGTGTGTGTGCTTTTGAAAAACATTTGACTGTTGCAATTTTATTTCATAGATTTGGTCTGCAGTACCATGTTTGTCATATCCGTTTGAACTATTGATTATTTGTCATTGGTTGTATGACTGTGAAAGATTAGGTCGAATGCATGCGCTTTGATTTGTCTTTGCAAGATATAGCGCTATATAAGTTCCATTTATTATCATTATTATGATGATGATGATGATGATGATGATGATGATGATATATGGAATTTTTATAGTGCTGAATCTTGTGAAGCAAACAAATCAAAGTGCTTAAATATGCATAGATGGAAGATGACAAATGAGTGGTATATACGTACCTATACAAAGAGTTCATTGGAAGACAATGGAATGTGTGGCACTTGTGCACATATGTATAGAGATAAATAGCAGACGACAAAAGGTGCGGTACTTGTGTACACATTATGAACTTACCCCTTTGCATTTGTGTGCAATACTTTATCATTGTTCTGAACAGCCCTGTTACTGATTGTATCTTACTGCATACTTGAATATTTTAGGTGTAGACATATTCTTGGTACAGACACATTTTAGGAACGGTTTAGGTACAGAACAGAACCCAGAAACAACCTCATAATCATTACAATAGAAAAAAAAAACTTAACACCTCCTCCACAAAGAGTGGATATCTTGAAAAAGGTGGTCAAGCATACATGGCTTATCGTGTACCTGATGACACCTGCGAAATCTTAACGCCTGAAGTACCTGACTGGGCGGCAGGTCCCCCAGGTGTGTTCATGAACTGGGACTGGATGAAGGCTCCCAGGGCGTTGACGATGTCGCGGAAGATCTTGGTGGAGTGCTGCTTCATGTCGTAACTCTCGCAGAAGCTCCTGCCAACAGCAAAGACAGCATGGGGTGAAGCAGTACATCAGTCTGAGTTCCATGAAAAATATGCAGGTTTTGATGCTATGATAGAGCAAGTTTGAAGATCTAACAAACTGGAACGGTGTGTGAGTGTTTCAGTACCAAATCCTTCAAAACGAATGTGTGCTTTTGTCCACAAACTTATATACTTATGCATGTCCTCACTCACTGTACACACTTTACAACAAATACAGAAAGAAACCTAACACCTCAAGAATCACACAGAGAGGAAATCTTTGAAAAAAAAGGTGGTAAAGCATGTATGGCTTATACTATAGATCTCCATTCAAGGGGATTTTTTTCTCCCTTAAGTGCCGACTCCACTCTCCCCAAGAGTCCTTTGGATGAGAATACAAACCGAGGTCCTATGTGCAAAAAGTATGCAGAACATCACAGTAGAGCATGGACATTATAAAAGCAGCATCTGCCTCAACTGTTTCATTTCTTCACATCAGAAGATGAAAAACAAAGCAGATGAAAAATAAATACACATGCAGAAAAAAAAAAACACACATAAAAAGGGTGGTGCTACTCTTGTGGCAACAGGCACTTCCCCAGGGAAAGCAGCCCTAATTCGATACAGTACAATACAGTACAATACAGTACAATACAATACATTACAGTACAATACAGTACATTACAATACAATACAGTACAATACAATACATTACAATACAATACAGTACAATATGACAAGAGCGAGGAGATAGGGGCAAGGTCCCCCCAAACACACACACACACACACACACACACACACACACACACAGCTGTCAGTTTCCCCCACTTTGAGCTACTCTCTGCTGCTGTCCATTCCATCCCAGCCCAGCCCAGCTGGTGTTAATTATAGCAGGAACTGACCACTCTTGGACTTGGTAAAAGGAAGGGGCACACTAAATTTAGCACTCTTGACTGAGGAGTTTATTTATTTATTTATTTATTCTTTTATTTTGAGGATAATGTAATATGCACTCATGTGCTTTTTTTCCATCCAGTCCCCGTGTGTATGCAGTTTTATCAATTTTGTCATCCGTTCCCACCGGCACACAATGGCCTACTCTTCCAAAAAGCGGAACAGGTTTTAACATGCACGCAAGATTTCTGCACGAGTTCACACACAGGACCTCGGTTTACAGTCTCATCCGAAGGACTTTTGGGGAGAGCGGAGTCAGCACTGATGTTAACTCCAGAGGAAAAATATTCTTGACGAGATTCAAACCCGGGTCAGCAGATCACATATACATCACTCTAACCACCAGGCTATCCCGTCCCCAACAATGATGATGTTGGATTTTGCACACTGTGGGCC
Organism: Rapana venosa; assembly: GCA_028751875.1. NCBI lineage: Eukaryota > Metazoa > Mollusca > Gastropoda > Neogastropoda > Muricidae > Rapana > Rapana venosa. Next base: position 39,799,970 of record CM054146.1, on the reverse strand, counting down.
TCCCACACGAACGATCTATTCATCCTCACCTGACCAGCTCAGGCTGCACAGACAGCTTGTGGAGCACCTCCAGAGCGAGACATCTCTGCCACATGGGTTTCTCCGGCTCCAGAAACTTCACCAGCAGCGACAGAAAGATCTCGCACTCTGTGACCTGCCGGGACAGAGAAGAAGAACGTAAGACTCTGGTGTTAGCAGTTCTTCTGATGTTCTGTGATGTCTTGATGAATGCGTGTGGTGGTGTTAATTCTTCTGATGTTCTGTGATGTCTTGATGAATGTGTGTGGTGGTGTTAGTTCTTCTGATGTTCTGTGATGTCTTGATGAATGCGTGTGGTGTTGTTAGTTCTTCTGATGTTCTGTGATGTCTTGATGAATGCGTGTGGTGGTGTTAGCAGTTCTTCTGATGTTCTGTGATGTCTTGATGAATGCGTGTGGTGGTGTTAGTTCTTCTGATGTTCTGTGATGTCTTGATGAATGCGTGTGGTGGTGTTAGTTCTTCTGATGTTCTGTGATGTCTTGATGAATGCGTGTGGTGGTGTTAGTTCTTCTGATGTTCTGTGATGTCTTGATGAATGCGTGTGCGGCTGCTTAACGTGTTGCAGGGGAATTGAAATGTTCGTTTTTGAATGTTTTATTGGTTTTTTGTTGTTGTCGTTGTTGTTATAGGGGGTTTGGGGGTTGGGTTTTTTGTTTGATTGTTGGGGTGTTTTTTTTGGTGGTGAATGTTTTATTGTCTTATTTTCAGTAGTGCTGCACCTGCCAGAATTTCTCTTTCTATGAGACGATAAAGAAAATAAATAAATATATAACGGCATAACCAACATTTTGAAACAGAGGGAAAACATGTGTCATGATATACAACATGCAATACCATAGATTTGTGTTGATACATTTTTTTTTTTCTTTCCTCAGCTAAAGCTCCAAGATTCACCTATGGTCAGATTTTGCCTATGCGACCATTTTTGCCCACCATGAAGGTAGCCGCATTCCGACTTTGGGGATAATAAACAGATGATAACCTGATATTGCAATAGCACAAACATGTTTTTGAGGAAATAGCAATCAACCCTAAAAAAAAAAGGTAATTACAGAGAAGAAACATGGACAGAAGCAGCAACACAAAAGGGCATCTATGTTAAGACGTATCAAACATCTAAAAACCTGATCTGTAACAAATAATTTTTGTATGATATTTGTTATTATTTAGATGATGACTGCTAGTCATTTTATTATAAGACATCTGGATATCTGTTTATAGTCTCATCCAAAAGGACTTCAAGTTTGATTTTCACATCAAACTGGGAAGAAAGGGCAAGGCTGGAAATCGAACCCAGAACCACACAGTTTTACTTGTTAGGCATGTGAATGTCTTAACCATCCTGCCACCTTCCTTCTTGCCACAGTGATATAACAATACTCATAAACTGGACAAACTTCGGACCTAGAGTAGGCATCGTTCAGTCTCGTAAGACTATGGAGTTGCGCTCTAGGTGTTCATTCTCTCCAGAGCGCAAAGCCTGCAGTCTTCTTCTTCCTCCTTTTTTGTCACGTTTCTCCCAGGGGAGGTTTGACATTGATGAGCCTTCTCCATCTCTCTCTGTTTTGGGCTTCCTCCTTATTCATGCCCCTTTCTCTAAGATCATCTGCAATACAGGCAGCCCAGGTTTTGCTAGGAGCGCAAACCTTGCAGTATTATGATAAAAAGAACCACAGTGATATAATATTACTCATAAACTGAACAAACTTTTAAGATTAGTACACACGATACAAAGAAAGACAAACACAAAACAGACAATGTAGTACACGATACAAAGAAAGACAGACAAAGAACAGACACTGCAACTTAAAGAGAAGAAACGAGCACAGACCAGCAATGTGTAGTAGTTCTTGATGAGGATGCTGACGATCCTCAGCAGACGCATGACGATGGGGAAGAACGGCTTCTCCACGGGGGCGGGAG
>CM054146.1:39753008-39785508 GCA_028751875.1 Rapana venosa | reverse complement strand
TGTTTTTTTATATAATTTCATTTATTTAAATTCTTTTGAGGAAAATTGATCAGTTCTCATGTGCTTTTCTACATCCAGTCCCCATGTACATACATGTATAATTTTGTCATCCATGACACAATAGCCTACTCTTCTGAAAGGTGGAATGGGTTTAAACATACATGCACAAGGTGTCCTGCATTCATTTGGACATGTATTATTGTATAGGACATTGGTTTATAGTCTCATCTGAAGGACTTTCAGGGGAGTGGAGTCAGCAAGGGAAAAATCCCCTTGAACGGGTATCTCAGAGGTAGCTCTGTGTGTGTGTGTGTGTGTGTGTGTGTGTGTGTGTGTGTGGTGTGTGTGTGTACTATGTGTGTGTGTGAGACAGAGATCTACAGACAGACAGAGCATGTGTGTGATGTGTATGCATTTGTCACATGCATAAAATGCATGCCTGCCAGTGTTAAGTGCAAGCCAGTGCATGTACACATGCATGTGTGTGTCGCATGTGTCACACGATGTGTGTGTGTCATATGTGTGTGTTGCATGTGTGTGTGTTTGTGTGTCTGTGTGTGTGAAAATGTGTGTGTGTTTGTGTGTCTGTGTGTGTGAAAATGTGTATGTGTGTGTGCGTGTGTGTGTGTGCACAGATCTGTCTATCTGTCTCAATATCTGTGTGTTTCTGTCCCTGAAATTCTACTTAACTGCTAGTTAAAAAGAACATTTCATTTTCTGTTTCAAGTCCCTAATCTCTGTAAAAGACATAACAGCAATGCCATGTGTTAATTAACAAACTGAAATAAACACCATCCTATAAGCTGTTGCTCCATGAAAAAAATATTAAAATTGTCATGGCACAGCTCTCTCTCTCTCAGGATCTCTGTCAACAGGTGGTCTCACTACTATCAAAACATTACTAGCTAGCCTATAGAATACATCACAGCAAAGTACAATATGATATAATACAACACTTTTGTTAATATCAAGAGTATACAACTAGCTAGCCAAGGCTGGTGAAAGTTCCCTATGCTCGTCATTGACATTTAACATGACAACAGTCTAATATTTAATACTTTCTGTACATCTGACACACATACAGTATTTCACAATCACAGTTGATAAGTTTAAAACACATACCTCTTTCACATCAGGGTGCTTCCTTTTACTTTCCGATGACAGAGTGCGCAGATCATTCTGAAGACTGTCCAAAAGCTTCTTTGCAGCTTCAGGACTGGTTTTAATTCCAACAGACATTTTGGTGAAATGTCGTCTGCTACTTCCCGCGACACGCTCCTCGTTAATCCGTTACAATAATGCTGCTGGCACGGTTGCTGTCCAAAGAAAAAAATATTTGATGAAAACTGTTAGAAAACCATGACGTTAAGCATACACAATAAGATAGTCATAACACTGTCGACAGAAAATCATTCCCCAAGAAAAATTACACAAACTGCTAAGCGTCTCTTAAAGCGTCTCTTCTAAGAAGTACACGTTCTCTGCAATGTGAAAACAGAAGCGGTACAACCCATTCACGCTGACTTTGTCAGTTTTACTTTCACAGGTGAAACAATTATCAATTCTGATACAAACAAACACACACGTACAAATATTCGCGTTGCGATATCGTTGAATGACACAATGTTTTCGTCTCCAACTAATGATTGAAGGAGGCCGCCATGTTGGGCATACGACGACAATTCATTCAAGAGAGGTAACTACCACAAACTCTGTATTAAGGGGTGACGCCCTCAGTTGTCTCTGATTCTATTTTTAATTTTGTGTAACAGTGATTAGGTTGAGTCACACAGGGCTGATTTTGTTCGATCTTTCTTGAAATAGAAAAGTTAGCTATATTCTTTTCGTTGTGGTTGTATTGCTTCTTACGTTTTTGCCTTGCTACTTTTTTTTTTAGAGGGGGGGGGGGGGGGGGGGGGGGGGGGGGTTACCATTATATTTCGTGGATATCACTTTCCAGTTGAATATCAATGTTGATGACTTGGTCTGACTTGCAATGTTAAGATCATATTGTTATGACCTCTTGTCCTGCGTCAAAGTAATGAAATTTCCAGGGCGTGGACATTTCAGTGGAACTTCCGGGATTTATACAAATAAAACAACAAACAAACAAACAACAAACACATAAATCCATCGTATTGTAATTTTACAAAAGGCACATTATGGTATCTGAGATTGAGCTAGATTTTAGTATCATTGGACCTATTCCTCAAAACGTTCAAGACATGAATATATGTTTTTTCAGTAGTAGTAGTAGTAGTAGTATGATGATGATGATTATTATTATTATTATTATTATTATTATTATTAATTTGTTATATTATTATTTGTATTTAAGGTCACTAAGAATCAAACTCGCGAACTCCCGAGCCCCAGTTATCACTAGCTATAGCGTGACCGTGTCACATACCTACTGTTATTAGAACTGTCACACACCTATTACTTTTAGAGTGACGATGTCACATACCTATCGGTATTAGCACCGTGTCACATCCCCCCCCCCCCCCCCCCCGCGAAATCTTCTTTTCTATTCCTGCCTTTGTCTCTGCCTTGTTTCTTCCTGTCACCTCCTTTTCGTCTGTTTTCTGCCTTCTTGGTCTATTCCCCCTGCCTTTTTTCCCCGAAAGACGTAAGAGATAACAGTTCTCTCCCACGCTGAAGTCGGGTGTGCTGGGCCTGACTTGTCAGGCGCTTAACGGCAGCGCAACGCATTTTCAATCATTATGATAGGCAAATTTTTGCTGTCTGAGCGTGGGCCTGGGACAGTATACAGCATTCGAGTCTGTCAGGGTGTGTGATTGTGTTTGGATATCAGCTTAATACAATAATAGCCTAATGTGTGTGTGTGTGTGTGTGTGTGTGTGTGTGTGCTTGCGTGCGTGTGTGTGTGTGTGTGTGTGTGTGTGTGTGTGTGCTTGCGTGTGTGTGTGTGTGTGTGTGTGTGTGAAGAGGACGGGAACGAAGAAGAAAATCATTCATGGACTTTGCACAATACCAATTAGTACCCCTAATTTCTTGGATTGATAAGGGGGGGGGGGGTGTAGGGGGGGGGGGGGGGTAGTGGTGTGGAGGATTGGGATTCCATTTCGATTTTCAAAATTATAGAAATAATTGTGCCATTCATTTCGGGTCAACAAATACTTTTTTATTTGTTTGTTTGGTAACGAATCGAACAGGTTGTTGAATCACTCTGACCCCCCCCCCCCCCCAAAAAAAAACCCACAACAACAACAACAACAACAAACAAACAAACAAACAAACATCAACAACAATAAACAAACAAACAAACAAACAAAACCCTACAAAACAAAACAAGAAAAAAGAAAGAAAGAAAAGAAAAGCCTTCTGTTCTTCTTTCGGCTCCAGTTTTGCGTCGTTCCAATAACTGAATATAGGTCAACATGTAAGGAGATCGGTGAACAAACCATCTGAAGCACAGTCAAGAGTCCTTCACATGGGTCGTTGCGCCTCTGTGTGTACACTTGCCTGCACTTTGACTGACTCCATTCCTTTTATCATCCTCTTGTCTGTCTGCTTTGATGACTGACTCTACGTACACAATCCAGTTCCTTGACTACACACATAGTAGCCTACATTGGCAGCAACAGTGTTCCCTTCGTTTCCAACAGAGAAAAACGAAACCAATGAATCAACCCTACCAGTAAAATGCTGGAGGAATGTTGAAAGGATTATAAGAAAGTAATGTTCACACATTCAAAAATTAAATATGAAAAAAAGAATAATGTCCAATCTTCGAAACTTAAGTTTGAATGTTTGATTTGTCTCGGTACATGCTTTGGGAGATTTGTTGTTGTGTCTCAGTTTTATGTTATGCATCATTCCCCAGCACCAGACTGTGGATGTGACCTAGAATATGCATTCGTTCCATCACCCTACCTGGGAATCACTGTGAGACCCAAGTACACACTAGGAAAAAAAGTTTGTGCATGTGACTGTTTTCAAATACCTCGCCTTATATCCTTCCGATGAGACTATAAACCGAGGCCCCGTGTTCGAACGCATGCAGAACATCTTGCGCACACGTTAAATCCTGTTCCGCTTTTCGAAAGAGTAGGCCATTGTGTGCCGGTGGAAACAGATGACAAAATTTACAAAACCGCATACACACGGGGACTGGAAGTAAAAAAGCACATGCGTGCTTGTTCCATTATCCTCGATATAAAAGAATAAATGAATAAATAAATAAATAGGTGGCCATTCTCCGGCTTCTGAGAATTTGTCATTTTCATGACTGGATGGGCTTTGCTTCACATTTAAAAAAACATCATCAAGAAGAACAAAACTCAAACTGGTGGAGCTGAAGACATGTAAAAAATGTAATGTGATAAACAACTAATCAACAGATGGAGAAAAGATGTGCGTGAGCACGAGTGTGTGTGTGTGTGTGTGTGTGTGTGTGTGTGTGAAGTGACTAGGCAGCTATTGGTGTCCTTAGTACTGCTCTTAATAAAACCTGTTTTAAATGGCTTTATCTTTTTGTATGTTCGTTTCTTTGTTTGCTTTTATCTTATTCTTTCTTTTTTTTAAATTAAAATCTGTGATGTTTTCTTTTTTGCCCTCATTCACTTTAGTCATAGCTTTAACAGAAAAATGATAATGTACGAACAAAGTCTATATATTTCCCTTTCCGTTCTGAATTTCTTTTTCTCTGGATTTTACAACTTCGGTGGACATTTTCTGGACAAAAACAAGCCCCCTTCATTCAACATGGGCAAGGGGTTGGTAAACACGGAATGAAAGCAGGATTGTTGCTGAAGATAGGTGTTGACTGTTTGGGATACTAAATTCCACTTCACTTACAATTCGAAATTAAAACTGAAGATTATTTGGTTCTGTCTGTCTGTCTGTTTGTCTGTCTCTTTCTGTCTCTGTCTGTCTGTCTGTCTATATGTCTGTCTGTCTGTCTGTCTCTCTCTCTCTCTCTCTCTCTCTCTCTCTCTCTCTCTCTCTCTCTTCGTGTAAGTGGAACAAACAAACAAGCAAGCAAAGAAACAAACATACACAAAAATGGAAAGAAAAAGCGTTGATTTATGAAATGATCAACTGCTGATGAAGATAGGCTTGTGTGTGTGTGTGTGTGTTCATCTAGTCCCCGTGTGTATGCGGTTTTGTAAATTCTGTCATCTGTTCCCACCGGCACACAATGGCCTGCTCTTACGAAAAGCGGAACATGAATTAACGTGTGCGCAAGATGTCCTGCGTGCGTTCGCACACGGCGTTTCGGTTTCTAGTCTCATCTGAAGGACTCCGCTGTGTGCCTTGACATAGAGTAGAGTCTTGGCTCTCTTCTTTACACAATCTAGTCTCTCTGATTCGGCTGTATGTCTATGTATGTGGTGTCCATGGAGAGGGTTTTATAGCCTCAGCTAAAAAGGAAGGTGGCAGGACGGTTAAGACTCTCACATGCAGAACAAGAAAACCATGAGGTCCTGGATTTGATTCCCATCCTTGCCCTTCCTTCCAGTTTTACAAGAAAATCGAACTGAAAATCGATGAGATTATGAAAACGAGGCCCCGTGTGTGAATCCACGCAAAACATCTTGGGCACACATTAAAAACCCTTTCAAAAGAGTAGGCCATTTCGTGCTCATAAGAACGGATGACATCTCTCTCTCTCTCTCTCTCTCTCTCTCTCTCTCTCTCTCTCTCTCTCTCTCTCTCTCTCTCTCTCTCTCTCACACACACACACACACACACACACACACACACACACGCGCGCGCGCGCCACACACACACACACACACACACACACCATACATACATACATACATACATAAAGGTAAAGGTAAAGGAGTCCCATAACCTATAAGGTCGTAGGGGAGCGAGGCGTCAGAGACCTCACTTCTCTAGGGCCAGCATATTGAGGGCGGCGCCCATCTCCTCTCCCTCGCTGCTTTACCCTCCCTGACCCATTTACAGCTGGGTGAACTGGGGGAACTGTACTGAAGCCAAGGCGCGCAACCGGTCACCCATCCAACTGGTAACCACGCTCGACGCTGCTTAACTTGGCTGGGGGAAAGCGAGTGCTCCGACCACTGAGCTATCCTGTCCCCTTTACATACATACATACACACACACAAAATCCATGCACACAGGTACACTTTGATACCAACTGACCATATGCTCAGGAGTGTATTGGGAAACAAAAACTGAGGTTACCATGAGTCCAGAGCAACCAGGACCACCGAATCAGAAGCAGTTTTCTTTTATTGCATGATGATGAGGAGGAGGATGTAATTATACTGCTCTGAAAGTGCATGTGCTTTGAGACTACTTGGCAGAACTGTTCTCTATACTTCTTATCATTAGACATCCCAGCTTCAACTGGGCCCAAGAGTTACAGACACCTGCAGTGTTGGTCAGGTAATTTGAGCAATATGCTCAGAATCGCATCCGTAAAAGGAATGAAGCTCGACTGTGCGGTCTCAGTCTTCCCAATGAACAAACCCTTAGCAAACTCACTCCGGGTAAGAGTCGGCCAGAGTATAAAAAAAAAAATCCTTATGACTCTTATGGGATTCGAACTCACGACCTTCCAGCCCGCAACCTAAGGTACTAATTAACTGAGATATGGCGGCTGGTTGCCACTAATTTTGATTTTAATGACATCTGTTCTCCTTCTTACTTTTTTTCTCTCTTTTTTTTGTTTGTTCTTGGTTTTATTTGTAGAACTCTGGTCACACTGAAAATGATTCTTTTACAAAACCGAACTGATTCCACAACCGTTAAACTTTATGGTCAGATTCTTTGCTGACAATTAGGCACGTTTTAAATTTATGTTCTATACCCTTAGGTCCTTACTTCCTCAAAAAATGCTCACCACCACTTACTTCCATCCCTATGTCTTTTCACAAAGATATTGCCAGACTGTCTCAGGCTTTCACTGTGATTTTTTCACGTAGCTGGAGTTTTTCCATTATAAGTCTCTCTCTTTCTCTCTCTCTCTCTCTCTCTCTCTCTCTCTCTTATCAGTCAATCCCTTCCCCACCCCCCACCCCCCTCCTTTCTTTCTGTCTATCACACCACCCCTCTACACCCCCCACCCTTACCTCTCAATTAGGCGCCTCCTTCCCTAGCTCATTCCTCATCCAGCTCCTTTCTCTCTAACTACGTCACGAACAAGAAGAGAGTAAGACGAGAGAGAGGATTGGTTGGGTGGTCAGGTAAGAGACTAAGGCGAGAGACAATTGGTTGGGTGGTTGGACTGTTATTGCCGCCACCATTTTGCCCAGTCACGTTTCAAGGGTCTGTAGAAGAGACAGATACTTCGATTTCAACCAGATTGGGATCGAGGTAGTAGTGTCGTCTGCTTTTATTATAAAAAAAATTCCAGCCAACCATGAAATTCATTCATTGATCTGTTCTGTCGATCTCGTGACTGAGATGATGTGTTTGGAAAATGTATGAAGTTATCCCTCTCAGAAAATGGTTTTCAGTATTTTTTTCTTGTGATTAGTTTTTTTCCCAGACATGTGTTATTTGGTTTGTTGATAGAAAAGGAGCATCTGGGGAAAATGTATGAAATGAAGGATCATGGATGAAAATCGGTTGAATAAACGATTTTGAAACTGCAAATGTGCTTTTATTATGAAGTTTGGTAAAGCAGACATTTGCCTTTCACAAATCAATTACGTTGGTCTGGTGATATGAAATAAAACATGTTCACAGCTGTGCCTCAGTTCTAGAAAAAAGAAAACTATAGCAGAAAAAGAAAAGGACGCAAAGAAGAAAAGAAAGGAAGAAAGGAAAGAACACAAAAAAGAAAGAAAAAGACAGGAAAGAAAAAACAGAAGAGAAAGGAACAAACCAAAAAAACAGAAAGAAAAAGAAAAACAAAATTGATAACACAGAAAGAAAAGGAAAGACAGCAAAGACAGAAAAAGGGAATAAAAAACAAAGATTAAAAAAAATTTTAAGTTATAAGAAAACCACAAACCTCCCAAGCCAACAACAACAAAAAAGCACAGAAAACGGGACTAAAGATTACTATTGACAATGGAGACCAGTCTTGAAGTCGTTTCCAATGCAGTGGTGTTCTGGATGTTGTCAACGGTTGTCATCACCATCTTTCTTTGTTCAGGTAAGCTTTGTTTCAGCAACTTAAAACAATAGTCCTTCTGTTCTCATTTCTCTGATTCGTCTGTTATACCTTCCATCCCTACGTTTTGTTGTTTTTGTTGTTTTTAACCTTCTTTGTTTTTATTCTCTTATTAACCTGTCTGTTATTTCTTCTGCTTCCTTTGGTTTTATTTCAATTATTCGTCTATAATTTTTTTCTGCTTATTTTGCTCTTATTCCTTATATTCTGTTGTTTCTTTTGCTGCTTTTCTCTTTTTTCTTTTCTTTTTTTCTTTGGTGGGGGATGGGGGGTGGGGGGGGGGGGGCTTTTTTCTTCCTTTTTGTAATTACCAATGTTGGGTTCTTATTTCTGTCCCAGATCAGGGTATATGTTGTAAAACTTACATTTTTACAAGTATATTGTTTAATTCAAAATGTAACAGTGATGTCTTTATAAGATGTATGTAGGGACTTGCTTTGTAAATATCCTTCTGTATGAGTTTTTTCCTGCTGTCAGTGGGGAAACCACTATTGCTTTTGCTTTTTTAGTATACAGCAATCACAGAGGTTGAACTGGGTAAAAATGTCTAAATCATACATATCCAAAGTTATTGGACTCTCTCTCTCTCTCTCTCTCTCTCTCTCTCTCTCTCTCTTGTGTGAGAGAGAGAGAGACATCTTGAGACTACAACAGAGAGAGAGAGATTCCGATTTTTTACCCAGAGAGAGAGAGAGAGAAAGAGGGGGGGGGGGGGGGGGGGGGGGGGGGGGGGGGGGGGGGGAGGGGGGGGGGGGGGGGGGGGGGGGGGGGGCAGGAGAAAAGGCTTTGGAAGGTAGACGAATCAGACAGAGGACACAGATTTTCAGAGAAACACACACACCACACACACACACACATACACACACCTGAAGACAGAGACTAAGAGCATAAGCTGTCAGTGTTTTATGGCTGCCTGTGTTCACCCAGTTACAGGGGCATGTCAGTTAGTGGCCCCAGTGACCCTGGCTTTCTCCTGATTTACACATCAACACACCGCTTTACACCTACACCAACCGTACTGTAGCTGAAGGATAGACACACACAGAATGGCCACAGAGAAAGAAAGAAAAGTAAGAAATGAAAAGTCGGAAAGAAGTGAGCAAAGAAAGAGAGGAGGAAAGGAAGGAGGAAGGAAGGAAGGGAAATTAAGAGGAAGAAAGAAAAGAAACAGAAAAAAGGGACAATTGGAAAGAAACAAAGAAAGAAGCACAAAAAAAGAAAAGAAAAAGCAAAGAAGGACTGAAGGAAAGAAAGAATGACAGAAAAAGAGAAAGAATAAAAGAAGGAAGTAAGAATGAAGGAAAAAGGAAGGAAAAAAAGGAGAAAATAAGGGAAAGAAAGAAAAAACGAAGATAAAAACTATACAAGAAAAGAATGAACAGATACAAACAAAGAAAAAGGATAAAGACGAGAAAAAAAAGATTGAAAACCTAAAAAAGGGATAAAAATGCAAACAAGAAGAAATAAGGAAAGAAAGGAAGAATAGAAAAAGAAATAAGTAACTACAGACAAAAGAAGAGGAAAAAGAAAGGAAAACAGGTAAAGGTAAAGCCAGGAGAAAAGTCAAAGCAGAACCAAAATCTTGATGTACTTAAGACTTGCAATCACACACAAAAAAGGAAAAGAAAAACAGGGGGGGGGAAACAAGACGAGATGACCTTAAACAACGAAAAATAAAGAGAACAAAACAGTAAATGAAAAGAAAATTTTGATATAATGAATTTTTTTTAAACATATAAAAAGCAGCAACACAGGGGCAACAAATTTACACATAGAAGGGGAAAAATTAGAAAGTCAAGAAATCATGCTCAAATTACTGGAGACAAAGAACAATCTCATATGATTTACAAGTAACCAATACCAAAAATAACACAACAAAGTAAGAAACCAAAAAAGAATGAACACAAAAATACAAAAGAAATAAAAAACGAAACAAGACAAAACCCAAACAAACCCCAAAAGAAAAAGACAAAAAGAAAACCCAAAGCATGCAAAAGAGAAAACAAAGCCCACCCCCAATTAACAAAACAATTAAAGAAAACAGATAAGGAAAAAAAACGAGAAAAGTGAAGTTAAACAGAGAAAAGGAAATGTACAAAAAAAAAATCTTCACCTCTTGCACCTAAACTTGACTTTAAATGGCACAAATGGGAAAGGACAAAAGGCAGGCAGACAGGCAGGCAGACAAACAGATACACAGACAGACAGAAAAACAAACACAGACAGAAGCATGCCCATACCACACACACACACACACACACCTGAAGACAGAGACTAAGAGCATAAGCTGTCAGTGTTTTATGGCTGCCTGTGTTCACCCAGTTACAGGGGCATGTCAGTTAGTGGCCCCAGTCACCCTGGTCTTCTCCTGATTTATTTTTTTTAATTTATTTTTTTTATATCGAAGATAATGGAATAAGCACTTCTGTGCTTTTTTACATCCAATCCCCGTGTGTGTATGCAGTTTTGTAAATTTTGTCATCTGTTCCCACCAGCACACAATGGCCTACTCTTGTGAAAAGCGAACAGGATTTAACATGTGTGCAAGATGTTCTGGGTGAGTTTGCACATGGACCTCGGTTTATAGTCTCATCCGAAGGACTTTTGGAAGGAGGGTGGAGTTTGCACTGATGTTAACTCCAGGGGAAAATATCCCCTTGAACAGGAATCCAACAGGGGTGGTCAGATTGCCAGCGCATCAACACACTGCTTTACACCTACACCAACCATACTGTAGCTAAAGGATAGACCAGACATAGAATGGGCAGGAAAAGGGAAAAAGAAGCATGAAAAAGTATAAGATAAAGTAAGAAAAAAAGAAAGAAAGAAAAACGTTAAGAGAGAACAAAGCAAACAATATAAAAAGATAAAACGAACGACAAAGTAAAGAAGGTGAGAGGAGAAGAAAAGAGAGAACAGAAAAAAAGTATATAAAAGAAAGAAGAAGGAAAAAGAAAACTGACAGAATATATTGTAAGGAGGCAAAAGACAGAAACTGAAACAAGCCACATTAAGAGAGAAAATTGAATTCAATTCAATTGGATGAATTTTTTTAAAGAGGGTAATGGCATAAGCAAACATATTTTTTTACAACCAGCCTCTGGGCACAAAAAAGAAGAAAGAAAAAAAGAAAGAAAGAGAGAGAGAGAGAGAGAGAGAGAGAGAGAGAGAGAGAGAGAGAGAGAGAGAGAATTAAAATCAAACATCTTTGTGGGAATGGAAAGGAAGGGGGGAACTGTCAGTACAAATAGCATCCCCACATTCTGGAAATTCTGTGCTAGAAATTTCCTCTTTTCTGTCACTCTCTTTGTTTCTGCCTTGTTCCTTTTCTTCCTGTGGCCTCTTTCTTGTTCAGATTTTGTTTTCTGCCTTCTTGGTCCATTCTTCTGCCTTTTTTCTCCGAGAGATACTTTTAAAAAATAACAAGTATCTCTTGTGCCGAAGTCGGATACCCTGGGCCTGACTTGTCAGGGGCAGCATGACACATTTTCGCTCATAAAACAGACAATAGTTGCTGTCTGAGTATTCCATGAAGAAGAAGCAGAAGAAGAAGAAGACAAACAACAAACAACAACTTCTTTAGAACCAGCCAAGACAAAGGAATAGTTGGGGAATATGGTTCGCACCCAGAACCTCGGTTTATAGTCTCATCGAAGGACTTTTGTGGAGAGTGGAGTTGGCACTGGTGTTAACTCCAGAGGAAAAATCCTTTTGAACGGGAATCCAACCCGGGTCAGCAGATCACGTCAGCAGATCACGAGCGCATCACGCTAACCACCAGGCTATCCCGTCCCCTGTATGTGTGCAGTATGAGGTGGTTAGTGAGGGAAGGTTTAGGAGGGAAGATGAGGGAAGGTATTTCGACTTTTTTTCTTTTTTTTTTCTTTTATATCGAGGATAATGGAATAAGCACTCATGTGCTTTTTTACATCCAGTCCCCGTGTGTATGCGGTTTCGTAAATTTTGTCATCCTTTTCCACCGGCACACAATGACCTACTCTTCCTTGGCCCAGGCCAAAAGCTGTGTCAGGTTATTGATGTCAGCTAATTGCTAAGGCCTACATTAAAATGTTGTTATGTTTAAAATGTTGTGTTGAGATTGCCTTCAGCCATGACAAGCTCTTAACATAACAACCTGCACTCTCCTTTATAGGAGAAAAAATCCTCTGAAGTCGGAGTATGGCTGCCTATGTGGCGAGGTACTTGAAAATAGTCGTACACGCAAACTTCTCACCCGGTGTACTTCCTATCTCACAATGATTCCCAGGTGGGATGAGTGAGTCAGAGTGCATGTTTTGGGTGACCCCCAGGGTGTAAAGCTGGGGAACGCACAACAACAACAACAACCTACTCTTCCGGAGAGCGTAACAGGCTTTAACGTGTGCGCAAGATGTTCTGCGTGCGTTCGCACCTAGAACCTCGGTTTATAGTCTAATCGGAAGGACTTTTGTGGAGAGTGGAGTCGGCTTTGATGTTAACTCCAGAAGAAAAATTTTCTTGAACGGGAATCGAACCCGGGTCAGCAGATCACGAGCGCATCACTCTAACCACCAGGTTACCCCGTCCCCTGTATGTGCCCCATATGAGGTGGTTAGTGAGGGAAGGTTTAGGAGGGAAGATGAGGGAAGGTATTTCGACTTTTTTTTTCTTCTTTTATATCGAGGATAATGGAATAAGCACTCATGTGCTTTTTTTACATCCAGTCCCCGTGTGTATGCGGTTTTGTCAATTTTGTCATCTGTTTCCACCGGCACACAATGGCCTACTCTTCCGAAAAGCGGAACAGGATTTAACGTGTGCGCAAGATGTTTTGCATGCGTTCGAACACGGGCCTCGGTTTATAGTCTCATCCGATGGACTTTTGTGGAGAGTGGAGTCGGCACTGATGTTAACTCCGGAAGAAAAATCCTCTTGAACGGGAATCGAACCCGGGTCAGCAGATCACGAGCGCATCACACTAACCACCAGGCTATCCCTTCCCCCTATGTGTCCGGTATGAGGTAGTTAGTGAGGGAAGGTTTAAGAGGGAAGATGAGGGAAGGTATTTAGACTTCTTTTTTTGGGAGGGGGGGGGGGGGGGGGGGGGGGCGGTCAGCCATTGTTCAAATCAAAGAAGAAATCTGGGCAACAGCACAGACAGACGCTTTGAACCAGCAGACGTTGAGGAAGAGAAAGTTACCCGTCATCCTAACCCTCTTGGCTAAAACGGTCATCCTGAAGGATAATAGTAGAGGAGGAGGATGCCATATTTATATATGTTCACTCCATGAAACGTGTAACACTGCAGTTCATTGATTGGAATGTTCTCCTGTTTTTTCCTTTATGTGTACTTTTGTGTGGAGAAATGACCGGAACTGGGGAAGATGAAATATGGACTGTTAAAAAGAAAAAAAAGGCTTCTACTCAAATAAAAATCAGTCCAAAAACAAATACTGTTGGGTATTGAAGGAAGTACGTTTTACATTGATTAAAGCATCAATTGTTTATAAAAAAAATAATTTAAAAAAGAAAAGAAATAAAATAAAGAAAGAAAGAATCCTCAGGCACACATGCCATTCTAAAACTACCCATCATATTTAGGCCTATGTTGTCCTTGCTTTACCTTGATATAGTAATTACATATAATTCATGCTCTCTCTCTCTCTCTCTCTCTTCTCTCCTCTCTCTCTCTCTCTCTCTCTCTCTCTCTCTTCTCTCTCTCTCTCTCTCTCTCCCTAACACACACACACAACACACCCCAGATACTGATGCCTTTCAACGACAATAAATGAACAGCATGTTTGATTTCAGTGATCATTTCTACTCTAATATTTTGATTAAAGGAATTTAATGCGCACAATACAGATTTAGAATCAACACATAGTACAATATTCAAATCTTTGTGAGGAAGTGGACCAAAATAGTTGAGAGCCATCAATATTGCAAAGAGCTCTGCAGTAAAGATAGAAACGCCACTAGTTATATGATATATTTTCTCAATGTTATGGGCTGGTATAACGAAGGCTGCACCTACCCGTTTGTTATCAAGTTTTGATCCATCTGTGTATATTTTTAAGTGGTCTGAATAGCGAGTGTCAATATGCGAATTCACTAAGCTTGCAAGAATGTTAGGTGAATCGTTTTTTGATAGATTTGTATGACACATGTCAAATATTGGCTTATTCATTTCCCATTCGGGGATAGCTGAAAAAGACGGTCTAACAGCAAGACCGTTTTCATCAATTTTAGAATCTTTGAAGATATCCGAGGTGTACGTCTTTATAGATGTTAGCGATTCAATTGACCTAGCTCGTTTAACAAAATGTATGTCCGAACATAAGCTAACTTCTTTTGTGAATAATTTTCGTTTGAATAACATCTCAAAATATACTTTGCAGCACAGAATTCTCTATGTTCGTCAAGAGGTAGCACACCTGTTTCCTTGTAAGAGCCTAAAATAGATGCATGAAAAGGAACTCCAAGAGATAACTTGAGTGCTTTACTATCTATGCTTTGCAATTTATTTAACAAGTATCGTGGCGCACTGAAAAACACCTCTTGTCCATATGTAAGTCTTGAGCGCACTAAAGAAGTAGCTAAAGATATAAGTGATTTTGTATCTTGCCCCCAAGGTTGTTTACACACAATTTTTAGAAAATTTAAACTTTTTCTTGCTTTATTCAGTATATAGCTGATATGATTATACCAAGACAATTTAGGAGTCAGAATAACGCCCAGAAATTTAACATGTTGGGTATATAATATTTCATCATCATCTATAGAAAAAGAAGGAAGCTTCCCAGGGTCATAACCTGAATTAAAAAAAGCATCAAAATTTGTTTTTTCCATCGACAAGCTAAGCCCATTTTCTGTCATAAATGAGCTGATTTTATTCAGTTCAGACTGATAAAGTTTCTCTATATACTTTACAGTTCGAAGTGGAGTCTTTCGTTTTAATGTCACCTTCATCCACAAGCAAATGTCATCAGCATACTGAACTAAAAACTGAATCTTTTGACAACATTTTGGGTAAATCAGCTATTAGTATATTAAATAATATAGGAGCAATTACAGAACCTTGTGGTAAACCCATATCCAAAGTTCTTGTATTTGAATACGTACCTCCTATTCTGGCCTGAATAGATCTATCTGACAGAAAATGTTTGATGAAATTAAACATACAACCCGAAATTCCAACAGATTTTAATTTATGTAAAAGTCGACTGTGCCATACTTGCTCATATGCTTTTTTTACGTCAAAAAAGTTGCAAGAATACTTTTACGTCTGGCAAACTGTTGTTTGACTTGTGTTGTGAGTTTTACTAGATGTTCAATAGCCGATCGACCTTTCCTGAATCCAGCTTGATTCACAGGAATGATTTTATACTTTTCACAAAGATGAATAAGCCGTCTTAAAATAATTCTTTCCATGAGTTTGCATGTATGAGATGTAAGAGCAATAGGTCTGTAACTGTTTTTATCGGTTCTAGGCTTTCCTTGTTTATTAACTGGTACAATGATAGACTGTTTCCAAATGAGTGGGAGCTGACCTTCATTCCAGCACTTTTGGGATTATTGCTAATGAATGGGTCGATAGAGCTGCGCGACGAGGAGCACGCAATGTTGAAGGATCACTTATAGTCAATATTTCGTTAGACTTGCGAGAGGGTTATGAACTTTTAAAGCATACTTCCTATAATAAGGCCATTAAAAAATTGCTAAATTCTAATTGTTACTACACTCAAAATTGCCTAAATATGACGGATGTACAAAACACTAATCGTTTCTGTGCAAAGTCACCTATGTCTGCTTCCAGAAATTATATCAAGCTTGGCTTATAGATTTCGTTTAAATGCTCTTCGCACAAAATACTGCAAGAACATAATATGCATGTGTGGAAAACAAATTAGCGCCAGGCATCTACTTACTGGTTGTCCTAGAATTAAAGAAATCGTTTCTATAACATTGAAAGATCCCTTACTTTTAGAATCATCTGTAACGCTTAAAAGCATCCTAAACAATGATATACTTCTTTGCAAAATTTCTGAATATTTGCTACACAGCCCAGTCGGTATCTTCCTGTGATTGATCATCTTGTTTTAAAGCTTATCATTTAAATGAATGTTCTGTAAACCTCTCTTAATGCCCTGTGTTTTTTACCTCATACTTTGTACTTATATCTACGTTCCCAAAGTCCAAACTTTTTGGCTAGTTATAGTACCTATTGTTAGTTTTCAGAGTTTTTCTTGTTCTATTTGTTACCCAAGACTGGTTGAAGATTTAGAAACATGTTCTTGCTTATTCTCCTAAAGGTTGTTTTTTTTGTTTTTTTGTTTTTGTTTTTTTTTTTGGGGGGGAAGGGGGGGGGTACTTGGTTTTTTTTAGCAAGGCCCTAAGTTTTGTATAACTGTTTGTTGATTAGGCTATTTACTGGCACACACACACACAAACGCACACACACACACACCACACACACACACACACACACACACACACACACACACACACACACACGCAAGACCCTCACACATACTTGCATGTTCACACGCAAACAAGCGCGCGCGCGCACAACACACACACTCACACACACCTACACGAACACACATACATAACTCAATTTCTGTGATATATTTACTTACACGTACACACGCGCACGCACGCACACACACACACACACACACACACAACACACACACACACACACACACACACACACCACTCACACACGCCAACAATTTCACTCATATACTCACACTCATTCACTCACACACACTTACACACACACTTACACACACAAACACATACACACACGCATGCACGCACGCACATACACTCACGCACACACTCGTACATGCACACACATACATACACGGACGTATACACACTCTCATACACACACTCACACATGCACGCACACGCACAACACACACACACACACACAAACACACACTCACACACACACACACACACACACACACACACACACACACACACATACACACACACACACACACACACACACAAAATCGTCTGATATCACTTTTTGGTGGAAGGACGTTAAACTGAAGAACTAACTACACACAGATACACCACACACACATACACACACACACACACAGAGATACACACACACACACACACACACACACACACACACACACACACACACACACACACACACACTCATACTCACGTGCGCACGTGCCCCCGAGGTAAAAGAGGGGGGGAAAGAAGAAAGGGAACATTTTCCACAAAACGTAAAAGTCCTACCCACCCCCCACCCCACCCCCACCCCCCACCTCCACCACCTCCACGCCCCCTCTCCCAACCCCCTACAGTCTTTTTACCCATATATTTCTTTGTGAAATGGTGTCTACAACAAATAACGAACACGTGCCAACGTTCCACCCCACCCCCACCCACCCATATCCCCCACCCCCTTCACGCCCCTCCCATCTCTATTAAAGCTCAAAGGTCCTAGTCTGTTCAAGGTTGGACCGTTTCGACACGTAACATAATTCCTCTAATTCTCTTTCATCGACGCGTGCGCTAGATCTAAATTGCAAGTTAACTTTCCAACCGTCTTTAACGTGGCTGACAGTATAAGTGTGGCCCTGATATAAATTTTCTGTTGGTTCAAGCACAAGAGAGATTTATTCCAGAGTCAGGTCGTTATCACAAAGCTCTAGAATTGGGTGGTTAACTCTTTTGGTGGATCTTTTATATGACCTGGATCGATTCGTACTGAAGTGACCCTTTTGCCTAGCTTTCGGTTTATAAAATAAAATGAAAAATAAGAAAAAGGACTTGAAAGGTGTGGTGTTTGTTGTAAGTTATATGGTTGTAGCGGTGAAAGGGGTGGAAACTGTAAGTACAGGTTTCTTGAAAATGGTTGAATTTTTTTTTTTAAGGGACACACGTGCATGCCCACGCGCTGAGTAGAATTGAAAATAAAAACAAAATCAGAGGGGGGGGGGGGGGGGGGGGGGGGGGGGGGGGGGGGGGGGGTTAGGGGGACGAGAATAGGTCAATGGCTATTACATCCAAAATGTGTGTGTGTGTGTGTGTGTGAGTGTGTTAGAGAGAGAGTGATATTTGAATTTTTTGGGTTTTTTTTCTTTTTAGATAATAATACAGTTTTCGCTCGTGTGTGTGTGTGTGTGTGTGTGGTGTGTGTGTGTGTGTGTGTGTGTGTGTGTGTGCGCGCGCGCGCGTTCCAAATCAAAGTCAACTTTTCATATAATTTTTAAAAAAAATTAAATGGTGTGTGTGTGTGGTCACAGAAGAAGCCTCGGGGGCAGAGACGTGTTCATTTCAGCAAGGGCCGACAACTGCATTGGTGTACTGTGAGAATGGTTGTTGTGACAACAACTGTTGTTCCCCTTCTGCAATTCCCGGTATAGAGTAAGTTTTAAGGATTTTTGAAAATTTTGTTGATTTGTTTTACTTTTCAGGATTTTATTTATTTCATTTTAATAACTTGATTATCTTAATCAAATGACAAGATTAAAAAAAGAATTACAGATTTGTTTTCATACCAACTTATTTGATTTCATTTTGTGTCATCATAATTAATTAATTTTTGGTTTTTTCCATCAAGGATTAGAACTTTTTAAATCTAAAAATATCTTACGGTTGTGTGTGTGTGTGTGTGTGTGTGTGTGTGTGTGTGTGTTAGGGGTCAGTGGATGGATTTTTTTCTGAAAAGAAACGAAGGGAATGCATGGGGAAAAAAGAAATGATGGGCTTGAGTTTAAAAAAGAATTTTGTAGGGGGGGGGGGGGGGGGGGGGGGGCGGGTGCTTGACTCTGTGTATGTGAGTGCATTTTATTGTTTTTTTACTCAGTTATTTTGATGTATTTCATAAGATGTTCAGCGATTTATTCTACCGTCAATTTTGTTTCATTACATAAATAAATTATCAATATTACCCAACCACCACCACCGCCCCAACAAATTATAATTATAGATACAGGCTTTTCTCATTTTTTTCTGCTATTATTTAGTTTTTGGTGGGGGGTTTTGTTTTTGTTGTAGTTTTGTGGATTTTTTTCTGCCTTTTATTTAATTTTTAGGAACTTTTCAGCTTTTAATCTAATACTCTAATCATTTGCTTTCCAAAATTTACATTTGATTTGAGCATTTGTTGAGAGCCTTGAATAATATCTCGGTTTACCAAAAAAAAAAAAAAAGCTTATTTTTTTAATTTATTTAGTATACGTTTTTTCAGTACAACTCTGATCCTCATCATCGTCGGAGTCATCGTTGGTGTTATCATCGTCGTCCTCATCATCATCGCCGTGGTCTGCTGCCTCAAAGGCAGTAAGACAGACGAGAATCTAGACAAGCCAGCCATCAAGCTTGTTCATTCACACGCTGGTGATAATGGTTTGTTTGGTTTTTGCACATCTTCTGTGTTTATACTGTACTGGTAGGATGTGTGTGTTGGTGTGTGTGTGTGTGTGTGTGTGTGTGTGTGTGTGTGTGTGTGTGTGTGTGTGTGTGTTATTTATTTCATTTTATTCTTTTATATCGAGGATAATGGATTAAGGACTTATGTGCTTTCTTTACATCTAGTCTCCACGTGTATGCGGTTTTGTAAATTGTCATCTGTTCCCACCGGCACACAATGGCCTACTCTTACGAAAAGTAGAACAGGACTTAACGTGTGCGCAAGATGTTTTCTCTACCCTCTGTGTGTGTGTGTGTGTGTGTGTGTGTGTGTGTGTGTGTGTGTGTGTGTGTGTGTGTGGTGTGTGTAATATCTTCAGTTTAACGTCTACTCACATCAAGTGATTTTAGACAAACATAAACAAAAATCTGTGTGTGTGTGTGTGTGTGTGTGTGTGTGTTGTGTGTGTTGTGTGTGTGAGTTTTCATAGAGACTATGTGATATGATTTGCTTGCCTCTCCCTCTCTCTCTCTCTCTCTCCTCTTCTTCTCTCACTCTCTCTCCTCTCTCTGTGAAAAAAATTATAATCTATGTATTTCTTGACATTAATGTTTGGGTCAGTTAGGGATTATGTTTTGTTAAATATACATTAATCGTGTTGTCGTTGTTGTAGTAGGGTTTTTTTCCCTTGTTTTGTTGATAGTCCCTAATCAGGGCAAGGGCCGGATGAAAAAAAGTATGCCTATGCTTATTCTGTTGCCCTTGAAAAATAAAGATTCATTCATTCAAAGATTCACTCATTCATTCTCTGTGTGTGCGTGCGTCTGGACGTGTGCATGCATATGTGTGTGTGTGTGTGTGTGTGTGCGCGCGCGTGCGGATTCGCGCATGTGTGTTTGTGTTTGCTAAATTCAGCACATACGTGCGATCCGCGCGCGCGCGCGTGTGTCATATTCAGCTTATAAAATGTGTGTTTTATATATATATATATATATATATTCATATTCATATATATATATATATTCATATTCATATATACATACATATGTGTGTGTCTGTGTGCAATATTCAGCAGAGGCAGACGACCCAGAAAGACCCAAGTTTCACAGGGAAAACGCCATCTTCATGGTCAACGGCCTGTCACCCGCCAAAGTGCCCCACCCCCGGGTGGCCGAGCTGAGGGAGTCCCTGACTAAACACGTTCTCGCTGACCACAGTGGACACCACGGAGCCAGAAGACATTCCTTAAATCTCCGCAATTCCAGAATCCGACATTCCGATTCCGTTCTTCCTCAGGTTGATGAAAAGGACGAACTGGAAGCAGACGAGTCTGTTCTGTGATCGAAGACTTTTTAGATCTCAGGCTAGGAGTATATATATAGGCCTGTGACAGTCCCTAAATCGGACATCTTCGCTGGGACGTTAATCTAATCGCAACAACAAAAGTGAATATACGTCTGGGATGTGTAGGATCGTAGGAATCATTTATTGAGTCTTGAGGAGGAGAGAAGACTGTGCTTTTTATAGAATCTGTAGGCAGAAGAAAGAAGGTGCTAGATCTACATGAATGAGGAATCTGCGAATCTATAGGACAATTATTCTAGATTCATAGAATATAAACTTGGGCTTATAAGGTAAAGGTGCCTCCATAACCTATTTGGTCGTAGGGGAGCGAGGCATCCGAGACCTCAACTTCTCAAGGGGCCAGCATATTGAGGGTGGCACTCATCTCCTCTCCCTCTCTGCTTTACCTTCCCTGACCCTAAAGAGGGCAGGTACCCATTTACAGCTGGGTGAACTGGGGGACTGTACTGAAGCCAAGCCGCGCAAACGGTCACCCATCCAAGTGGTAACCGCGCTCGATGCTGCTTAAACTTACTTAGCTGGGGGAAAGTGAGTGCTCTGACCACTGAGCTATCTCGTCCCCTTAGGCTTATAGTTTTTGTTTACTGGACGAATCCGTTGGATCTACTAGGCCTACTATGTAGACTATAGGACATAGGTCTATATTATTTTTTTTTAAATATAATTCTGTGGTATCCACTGGAGGACTTTGTTGTTTGTGTCTTTGTAATAAATCTGTTGGCTCCATGGCAGAAATCTATTGAAACTATTGCAGGAGGTTGAAGATCCGTGCCAGGATTCTATGGGCCAAAGAGAATAAAACAGGCCTACACTCTCTCGAAATTTAGGTTTCCACTCTCTTGTAAATGTGTAGGATTCATAAAAGAAAACGGCGAGATATAGTCTAGATCTAGAGTTATAGATCTAGGAAGAAGCCTATCTCCAAGATTCAACAATTTGTTAACAGAGTTTCTAGATCCCTTAAAAATGGCAGGTAAAAGCCATTAAGCCTATGAGGAGAATTTTGTATTATTATGACAGGACATTATGTGTAGATCTGTAGAAGGAGTCTGCGCGTCACTGGAAAGCTAATGGCCACCCATGATGGAAACATAATTATGACATCATTTGGAAGACTCCTTTGCACTCCAGAGATTTGCTTGTAAACCGAAGGGCTTCTGAAGAAAATTATTTAGCCAGTGGAGAAGCTAAGAACAGCCTATAAAAGACCATAGGGCCTAGCGGAAATAATGCTCATATACGTCTATGGAAAGATTTCTTTGTGTCTATAAGACGGACCCACAAGATGTGTTGGCTTGAGATATTTTTTGCAATGACAAAATAGGCAAATCTAGACTTTCTCAGATAGGCCTATAGCCGTGAGAGTGAGTAGTCGGTTACCAATAATGAAGCATGCGATTTCGGTAATGTTAAACATTACAGTTCAGTATGTACATGACTTAAGACTGTCTACTGAATGCAAGCTACCAAGTATTTGTTGTTTCTATAAAACAGCTAACATTTCTCCCTGACTTTTTTTAAAAAAACAAAATGAAATTTGACATAGATTATGGTGCAGATATACTGAAGTTCAGCAGGGGGGGGGGGGGGGGTATTTTACTTCATGGGCTTCTGTTGGAAAAACTAATGTCGCTGTTTAATCAAAACAGTGTGGGCTAGTTACTTGCGATGAAACAAGAATTTAACCAATCTAAACAAAACTTGGTGGATATGTTGAAAACATAACACTAAAAGTAATTTTAAAACAGAAATCTGTAAACAGAGGCAATCAAAAGATACACATAATACAGAAAAGCCATAATACCCAGAGAGATTCATAAAAACTCAGAGGCAGACAATTAAAGATTATAGACTATAACACACAGCACCATTAGAAATGATTCTAGTAGAAAATAAAATCAGATGAGATACTGAGGTAATACCATATGTATCATATGGACCAGTAGAAATCTGTAAAAACTCGTCCATAGACAATCATTTGAAACATGTTTTTTTAATATAAATTTACATTTTTTTTTTTTAAACGAAAGCAAAACAAAACTAAAAACAAAACAAAAAAATGTGGAGGGTTTACAACCCTGTTATCGAAGTGTAGTGTGAGACTGGTTTGTGCCTGAAAAATGTTTTGAACTGTAATCAATTTCATGACAAATGGTACAACAGTCAAAATACTGATATTGTCTTCTGCTCGGGTAAGTTAGTTAAACCTCAGGAATTCTTTAGAGTGTGCTGCCAACGTTTATTTTGTTTTATTCAATACTACTTTGCTTTTCTTCAAACTTCATCGTTTTTTTATGTTCATTTTAATATCCATCTGCTGGTGTGGTGTTGTTGTTGTTGATAAACCAAACGACTATTGCTGTGTAGCATACGAATGAGAATACCAACCGTGACCCTCTGCCGAATATGAAAGCTTACGCACAGTTTGCAAGAGCTGCTGACACATGTGTAAGCTAGCAATGACCCTCAAAATCGAGAAAGTTATGTAAATACCTCGCACACAGTCTTTTCTTGTAATAATTTTTGTGTCTGTTGTTTTTGCTTTGTTTTGGTCTTTGTCTAAAATACCTGTTTGTTACTTAAAGGGTACCGCATTTCATAATTTTTTTCTTATCCCCCGTGGGGATGCCGTGGGCCTGTCAGTATAAACAGCATCACCCACCTTCTAGAAATTCTGTTATATGGATTCCCTCTTTTCTATCCCTCTCTTTGTTTATGCCTTGTTTCTCTTCTTCCTGTCACTTCTTTCTTGTCTGTGTTCTGCCTTCGTAGTCCATTCTCTTTCCTTTTTTCCCAGAAAGACGTAAAAGACAATAATTCCCTCCCTCGCTGAAAACGGATGCCCTAGGCCTGACTTGTCAGGCATTTAACGGCAGCGCAAAACATTTTCGCTCATATGATAGACAAAACTGGTTGCTGTCTTGGTGTTTGACGACAAAGAAGAATTGTGTTTCTTCGAGGAAGAGTGGAATGAACGAGATTAATAGGCTATACACCGCACGACAGACTCTGTGTTGTAAGATACGTATCAAATGATTCCAAAACTATTCCATTTTAAAAGCTTTCTGAAGATTAAGTTAGTTTTTAGATACAGATTTGGGGGATGGAGGGAGGGGTGGGATGACCTGGTGGTTAGAGTCTTGAGCTCGCTATCTGAGGACCCAGTTTAGAGCTGTCACCCAGACGTCCCCTCCTTTGGAGTTAACATCATTGCCGAGTCCACTACCCCGAAAACTCTTCGGACCGAGGTCCTGTGGACAAACGTGTCTAGAACACACCTTAAAACCTGTTTCGCCTTTCAAAAGAGTAGACCGTTGCACGCCAGTAGGAACAGACGGACAAATTTAGAAAATGGTATAAACACTGGTGTCCTTGAATTTGGAATGCGGCTACCTTAATTGTGAGCAAGTGGTCGCATACCCAACATCTTACCAGGGGGTGAACTTCGGAACTCCAACGGAGGGCGGAAAAAAAGTGTGTTTAACTTTAAAAAAAAAAAAAAAAAAAAAGGAATTCTGTAGTTCACGAGTATGCAATCCATTCGAGTTTACCAGTAGACAATTTTTGTTTGGAGAAAACGAACTTCCCCCCATCCCACCCCCTCCATCTTACTGTCTGTTCATATAATGTGTATGTTTTGTATATATTCACCTGGTCAGAGTTTATTGCGACAGATTATTCTGACCTATGTTACAGACTACCTGTGTTTGGTTTATCTTGGTCGTTGTCTTTTACTTTTTATTTGTCTGTATTTGTGTTGTTGTTGTTGTTTTTTAAAATTCAAACATCTCTTGTGCAAAATCTTATTCAATAGTATGGAGACGAACGAAGCAAGCCAGCATACTTTTAACAGATCAGTAAACAAAATCTGTTTGTCTGTCCCATTACATACAAACACACACACAAACACATAGCGCGCACGAAATTGAGCACACACAAACACACACACACACACACACACACACACACCACACACACACACACAACACCACACCACACACACACACAGCGCGCACGAGAGCGAGCACACACACCACATACACACACACACGTACGCGCATATGTAGATCACTATATGTGTATGTGTGCACGTGTGTGTATATAAATGTATCTGTGATTTGTTTTTAACCCTTTGATTTGACACTCGGTGGCCAATATAGGCTTACATATTTTGTATAATTATTACCTAATTACTGCATTGCACAATCGTCTATTTTTCACCTCTCCTCTCTCTCTCTCTCTCACTCTCTCTCACCTCTCACCCTCTCTCTCTCTCTCTCTCTCTCTCTCCTCTCTCTCTCTCGCGCGCGCGCGCGCGCGCAACGGGATAGCCTGGTGGTTAGAGTGATTGTATTCGTGATCTGCTGACCCCGGGTTCGATTCTCGTTCGAGGATTTTTCCTTTGGAGTTACCATCAGTGCTGACCCCAATCTCCCCAAAAGTCGTTCAAATGAGACTATAAACCGCGGTCCCGTGCGTTAAAAACCCGTTCCGCTTTTCGGAAGAGTAGGCCATTGTGTGCCGATGGGAACGGATGACAAAATTGACAAAACTGCATACACACGGGGACTGGATGAGAAAACCCCACATGAGTGCTTATTCTATTATCCTCGAAAAAAAAGTTTTAAGTCTCTCTCTCTCTCTCTCTCTCTCTCCTACTCTCTCTCTCTCTCTCTCTCTGTTATCTGTCTGTCATGTGTTCCTTTAAATCATATGCCACCATTACCTAATTCATTCATTTACTTGATCATTCATTCATTTAGTCATTCACTCATTTACATGCACTTGTTTGTCATATAATGTATACCGTTTATTTATTATATACCTGGATAGTACCATTTAAGAAATTATGCGAAAACGTTTTTTCAATACCTGTGATGAATTTGTATGTCAATTAAAAAGAGTTTTATTTTTCAGATGTTGCATTATATATTTATTATTAATTTTGTTTATTTCTCCCCTCCTTTCTTCTTCTTCTCTTCTAATTCTCTCTCTCTCTCTGTTGTGTGTGTGTGTGTGTGTGTGTGTGTGTGTGTGTGTGTGTGTGTGTGTGTGTGTGTGCATGCACACGGGTGTCGTGTTTATATATATTTATTATTAATTTTATTTCCTCCCCTCCTTTCTTCTTCTTCTTCTTCTAATTCTCTCTCTCTCTCTGTTGTGTGTGTGTGTGTGTGTGTGTGTGTGTGTGCATGCACACGGGTGTCGTGTTTAGATATCCGCGAAGTCGGAATGTGGCTACCTTAATGGTGAGCTTAAATGGTCGCATACGCAAAAATCTCACCTTTGAGCTCTTGCAGAGGAATGGGGAAAAATATGGTCACGCTTCTTGCTCAATGCCGAGGAACTTTTATGAGTAAATTTGCGTGAGCTGTATTTTAGGATTTGATCAAAAGAAACAAAACACTCCACTCCCTTTTAAATTCAGCAGGCAATCACCGCGAGTCAATTGATGAAATGTTACCGCGATACCGCACGTATAGTCAGTAGCCCCTTCACCTCCTTTCACGACAGCCTATCATTATATCTTCAGCGACTTTGCGTTTCGTTTCTAACGTAGCTTGTTACGTTGACCGATATTTGGGTGGGTGTCAGTATCAACATTCCAAGTGATGGTTAGTTGATGGTGCAGTCCCTAAACCGTACAGCTCCACTGGGATTAATAGTACAATCAAACCAAATCGAACAATCAACATTCCTTTAATAGAGTCAAAACTTTTTAACATTTTACACGAACGCATTCTGAAATCTTGAAGCTATTTTTCGCAAGTATGTTGACATTTCGAAAATGGGGCACCAGTGGGAAGTTCTTCACAAACAATAACAGAATCTTTCGAACCAGTTTTTCTATATGCCTGAACAAATAAAATGGTAGGATGAAGGGATTAGGAAGTTAAACAAACTTTACCGTGGCCTCATTCCGTATGCCGTTCTCTCTCTGTTCATAATTGTGTCTAGATGATGACTAACAAAGCAAAGACGTCACTGGAAAAAAAAAAAAGGCCCACTCAACTCTCAAAATGTGAGGCTTGTGACGATATTGACGTGATCTGCGTAATTTCCTGTCTTTGCAATAAAAGTATGTCAGCAGTAGGCCTCACTTATGCTCAGAGATGCCCCCGCCCCCCCCCCCCCCCCCCCCCCCCCCTCTCTCTCTCTCTCTCCTCTCATCATCATCGTCATCATCATCTTTGGGATGGGACCATAAACTGAGGACCTGTGTGCGAACGCACGCAGCACATCTTGCGCACACTTTAAAACATGTTCTGCCTTTGGGAAGAGTAGGCCATTGTGTACTTGTGGGAACAGATAACAAAAGTTTACACAAACGCATGAACGCATGCACACAGGGATTAGAGGTAGGCCTACCCCCCCCCCCCAAAAAAAAACCAAAAAAAAAAACCCCCACAAAAAAACACCCACCCCAACACAACAAAACATAAAAACAACAACAAAAAACCCTGACACACGAGTACTTATTCCATTATCTTCGAAATAAAAGAATGAAATATGTTTTTTTTTAAAAAGAAAGAAACGGAAAAGCTGCTTCAGGGGTTTGACAGAAAGACAAATAAAGGAGTAGCAGAAAATGAATGAATTTTAATAGGCAAGGATAGAGAGTTTAGGCCAAGTCTAATAATAATAATATATGGAATTTATATAGCACTGAATCTTGTAAAGCAACAAGTCAAAGCGCTCTTTTTTTTTCGGGGATAATGGAATAAGCACTCACGTGCTTTTTTACATTCAGTCCTCGTGTGTATGCGGTTTTGTAAATTTTGTCATCTGTTCCCACCGGCACACAATGGCCTACTCTTTCGAAAAGCGGAACAGGATTTAACGTGTGTGCAAGATGTTCTGCATGCGTTCGCTAGTCTTATTAGACTACTAGTCTTACTAGTCTAGTCTTACTATCTGCCCTTATAAAACAGACATACGTACATCAAAGCAGTCAATAAAACATGGCACTTTCATGATTTGCATTACACGCTGAGGACCGAGAGACAGAGATATGGGTTGTGTTTTTTTCAAAACATGTTGATGCACATACTAATCATATAGTGATTTTAATTCCAGAAAACGACCAAAACAAAACAAACACTACCCCTCCCCCCCTCCCATAATTATCAATAATAAAGTACTTGTACAGATGAATAAGATAGACACAAATAAGGTCACTGGAAATCAAATCGAAATGTGAAACTTGTGACAAATGTGACGTGTGTGTGTGTGTGTAACGGATGGGTCAGTGCCTATGGGTGTTTTGGTCGTTTCTGTTGCTGTATTTCGTTTTGGTTTGTTTCGTTTGCTTTAGAGTTCGTGTGTGTCATTAATCACGTTACTTTTTGCTCCGTCATTTCATCGGGGGGGCGGGGGGTAGAAAAAACAGAACCTGATATGCAAGTATAAAAAAGCCATGTGAAGCCAAGCCACAGGAGACGATGGTTATAGAACTATGCCATAGTCGGATGCGCTGCTGGGCTTGACTTGTCAGGCGCTTAACGGCAGCGTGACGCATTTTCTCTCATATGACGGACAACAATAATTGCTGTCTGATGAGCCTTCCACAAAGACGACGACGAAGAAGAAGAACTAGAAGGGAAAACTGAGAAATCTGTTCCCTTGACATTTTAGGAAAAACAAAAAAAAGCAACAACACCCCCACTCCCCCCCCCCCCCCCCCCCCTCTAACAAACCCCAAAAGAACAAAAAGGAAGGCCTCTCTGTTTACCTTCCGAACAAAACTGGAACCCTTAATTTATTTCTCTGCTCCCGATTCTCTCTCTCTCTCTCTCTCTCTCTCTCTCTCTCTCTCTCTCTCTCTCTCTCTCTCTCTCTCTCTCTCTCTCTCTCTTTCTCATTGTCATTGTCATTGTCTCTCTCTCTCTCTCTCTCTCTCTCTCTCTCTTTCTCTCTCTCTCTTCTCTCTCTCTCTCTCTCTCTCCTCTCTCTCCTCTCTCTCTCTCTCTCTCTCACGAATAATGTTTATGTTTCCCCCCATGAAAGGGGCTCTCTCTCTCTCTCTCTCTCTCTCTCTCTCTCTCTCTCTCTCTCTCTCACACACACACCACCACACACACACACTCACACACACAACCCCTCCCCCCCCCCCCCCCCCCACCCACCACACACTTAAAAAACACCAGACTCCCAGCACACAACAATAATACACATATTATATCCCATAGACAGTACGTATCTGCCTGCACTCGGCAAGCAGCTGATGCCTACGCATCCCCTCCCCACACGACACACAGAGAGTCATGTATATAGGCTACATGTAGGCTATGCTGCTATGAGTCTTCTTAGCTCAGTGCAGACAAGGTCAAGTAGCTCCTCTCAGCAGCAGAGGGAGTGCTGATGATTCTGGCGGCTACAACAACACAACACTCACACTCACACTCACTGATAAGCGTTCCCAACATGGCTTCAGCTCTCCCTCTCCCCATGTAGGCTAAGAAGAAACTTGGGAGAAAAATGTACCAACACGTTCTTCAGCTGTCTTTGTTTTTGTGTTCGTGGTGGTGTGGCGTGTTCGTGTATGGACAGAACGATGATTTCTTCCAGTCTTCTTCGTCAGGTAAGAAGAGATGAGGGAAGTAGTCTAGGGAATTAATGTTCAAGAGTGGTGGGAGCTTGGATTTCAAAAACTTGGTTGGTTTGTTTTTTTTGGGGGATGGGGCTTGAAAGCTGGGTTGTGTTGGTTAGGTTTTGTGGATCCGGATCCGGAATGTGTGTGTGTGTGTGTGTACTGTTAAATATGTTTGTAATCATCCATATCCCAAAAGGGGTCAAAATTTATAATACAAAATTGTAATTCTCCATACCCTTAAAGGGGTCAAAGAATTTTTTTTTTAAAGTGTGTGTGTGTGTGTGTGTGTTCCAGAGAGAGAGAGAGAGAGAGAGAGAGAGAGTGTGTATATGTGTGTGTGCGCGTGTGAATGTCAGCGCGAGCGTGTGGCACGTGCATACACTAGTTCATTATTGATATAATGTACCGACATAACAACTCTTGATCACTATGTCAGTGCTTGATTTTACATCTTGCTATAGTTGTAATGCTGATCGGGTAGACTTTAACATTGTATGATTATAATCCACTATGAATTTTACGCAATTTGAAGCCTAACTGCACTCACGGAAGTGTTACAGGTGCTGAAAGTGGATCGGTGGTCTAGAGGTAACGCGCCTGTCTAGAAAGCGAAAAGTCCGGGTCTGAAGTGTCCCCGGCGGTTCGTACCCCTTTGGACCGAAACTTTCCCCCTCCATAAACATGAGTGGTGGCGGGCGCTAGTCTTCGGATGACATAAACCGAGTCCCGTGTGTTACACGTAATATTTAGCGCACGTAAAAGAACCCACGGCACACAAAGGTTGTCCCTGGCAAAATCTTAAAAACACTCTATAGAAAACAAATACGTTGCATACAGAAAAAGAAAAAAAAGGGTGGCGCTGCTCTTGTGGCGACGCGCTCTCCCGGGAGACAGCCCGAATTCACGAGAAATCTGCCGTGACTATAAGTGTATGAAATGAATGAAATGAAATGAAGCCCCAAAACTGTACCAGTCATAAGTTTCTTTTCTGCATTAAATTAAAATCATATCACCACCTTGTCTTCCAACCCCATTCAATAAACAATCAACTTCTTGAGAAAAAAAGAAAAAAAAAAACCTCGCCCCCCTAATCTCCCCCCACCCCCCCCCCCCCCCCCCCCCCCCCCCCCCCCCCCCCCCCAAGGACCATCTTCTTCGTGCTTTATTTCCCTTGGAGTCGAATCGCTTATCACACTAAAAAAGAGCAGAAGCCCGCGCCGATTTCGATTGATGCTCACTGGCAAGACGGGATTGATTACAGTAAGGACCGAAATATTAGATGGCTAGCCTCGTGAATTTCAATATAAACTGTAATATCTGGCTACATGCTTCGCGAAATGGGTTACGTGCAGCACTTTCGTGCCTGCGTGGGCCTCGTTGCAGAATTGTACTATTTTTTAAGGTGGCCCGAGGAGCTCAAGTGGGATGGATGATTTGTGTCCACAGTCCCAAATTATATATAAATGTACTTTTGCGGGGACTCGAATATAATTCTCAACTCATCCATCGGAGTGGGTCTTCGCGGTTTTACTTGTACAAATCTACAGACAACCCTCACTCTTTCAGCAAGGCAGTATGTCATTTTTTTTGGTATGGTGATTTGTTCCTGTAGCCTGTAGGCTAAATATTGCAAAGAAAGAGGACACCTGGAAGTGTTTTATACACCTTCACCTGTCCTGTAGGCCTAGACTGGTTAACCCTTGGGGTGCCCAAACCACTAACATGGCATGCAACCTACAAACAATTTAATGTAATTTAAAGAAACTGAAGATAGGTAGGTGCTTAAGAAAAGCTTAATTTCATTACATATAATGATATATTGCACATGTATAAAATAAAATAAAAACATGTATAAAATTGAAAACTTGCCAGAGAAAGAGTTCATGGACTTGTGCAAACTTTCCTATCAGTATCACAATGTACAAGGGACAAGATATGAGAGGAGAATATGATTGACACTTCTCAAATATAATTTTTGTCTGGCTGTAAGTGTTAATGATAGCACAGAGTGAAGTTTTAACCACTGCTGAGAACCTCAAGTGATGGCTCATCCAGGAGCTGAAACTCAGTCTGGTCAGGCCAAAGGCATAGTTCTTATTAAAAAATGCCTAAAAAGTAAAATGCTGCTGTTGAGAAAAATTATTTCTAGATTTTTTTCCCTGAAATTGTTACAAGTTTTTCTTTAACCGAATCTTGTTTGATCAATCATTTTCAAGATGATGAAACTACTGTTGAAGTTCTGGTTACCTGCTCTTGTTTTTATCCTTATTACCTTAACCATTTTCTTAAAGTATAAGACATTAATACTAAGTAACGGGACTGTATTTACTGTACATCCATACTATTCCATAGAAAGAGAAAGGATATATATATATATATATATATAGTCTAGTCAGATCGATACCAAAGGTAACAGACTTAATAACAGTCTAACACCCACCCACAAGGTGCATAAACAGTGAGAGGAAAGGATTATAAATTTCTGTACAGTCCAGGTCCCTCACCACCACACTTGCCTAGAGAAACTGTAGATATGACGCTATGATATCTTCTCTATGATATGCTTTCGACTCCATGCAAAACACATTTTTCTTATCAGAACTGTATTCTACAAAAGCTGTCCCTAGTTCAAGAGTTGCTTGTGTACTTCACTTTGTTCTTGTACAATGAGCTTACAGTGACGTAGATGTTGTGTGGAAGTGTTTTGATCTATTTCTTAAGATTTAACTCTACCCTATATAAGAATCTATATTAGTATATATAAATTCTTATCATCATCATCATCCTCATCTATTAATGTTATTATTATTGTCATTATTATTAATTACTACTGTTATAAACAAGAAAAACATACTACAGTTATTTTGAGGAGAATTATCTGTAGGTCATTATTAAAAATTCTTAAGACTGTAAGTGTAACTGTAAGTTTGTAGTAACTAAGAAAGATTTTTTGTTCTGTCATCATTCTTGCTTTCATTTGTATAATTTTTTTGTTTTGTTTGTTGGTGTTTTTCCCTTTTTGCTTTCAGTAGTGTTATTGCAGTTATTACCA
>CM054146.1:39728008-39748008 GCA_028751875.1 Rapana venosa | reverse complement strand
ACAAAAAATACACTTTCTTCATCACCACTGTCATTATGAGTACCCCCATCTCAATAACGTCAAACATAAGCCCAGGCCAAATCTCTCTTTTTAAAAAAAAAAAGCATTATCTCCTGAATCATACACAATCGTTTTCATCACTGTCAGGTAAATCTACTAAAGTTTTATTTGCCCCTTTTTCAGCTGTGTAAGGTTATTGATGCCTTCAACAAGAAGTATCAGCCATCTTGAACAAGAACTGCCCAAGCAGTCATGCATAAAAACAAAATATGAGCTAAAAAAACTGATCGTTTTTGCAGCTGGATGTTGCCAAGCAACAGGAGAGTGATCTCCACTAATTTTGGAGTTCTGTCACTGTAGTCAAGGAAGCTGGCTTGTTTACTTCGGTTCGACACACCGGAAATTTCCGGGTTGTAGGTGTATAGAGTGCACATTTAGCCCCGGAAAATTTCCGGGGTGGGGCAGTCTAGTGGTTCAAGGAGAAAAAAAAAAAGTGCAGTCTGAGTATGGCCGCCTATATAGTATATGGCGAGGTACTTATAAACAGTCACACATGTAAACTTATCCAGAGTGTACTCCCAATCTGGCCATGATTCCCATGTATGTGTGAGGAGTGAGACGGAAACCATATTCTGGGTGACCCCCCAGGATGTTAAGTCCGGGAATGTCCAACGACCATTTCTTTTGGTCCTGGTGGAGTGGGTAGGACTTTAGACACGTGAATCAAGGATCAAGGATTTTGTTATTCTTTCTTCGTTGTTTGGCTAGAGCTCCGAGGTTTACCAATGGTGAGGTTGTGTGTATGCAACCGTTTTTACCCACTAGTTAGGCAACCACATTCTGACTGTGGTGCTATATACAATATCTTTTGTTTTTTGTTTGTTTGTTTGTTGTTTGTCTATATACAATATCAGTGTGCATGCATTATATTGAACAAATTTTGTCATCCGTTCCTTCCTGCACAAAATGGTCTACTCTTCAAAGAGGCTGAAAGGGTTTTTAACACGTGCACAAGATGTTCTGTGTGTGTGTGTGTGTGTGTGTGTACACGGGGCCTGGGTTTATAGTCTCATTCAAAGGACTTTTGTGGGAGCGGGGTCAGTACTGATGTTAACTCAAGGGTAAAATTAATGGGTGTCTCCATGGTGGCTCAATCCTGAGTCATATTATCATGAGCTCTAAACGCTAGCCCCCCCCCCCCCCCCCCCCCCCACCCCCAGTCAAGGGTTTGAATCTCACAGCTGTCAGGGGTGGATGAGACTTTTCCTCTGTAGACAGATTTTTTGGCAACTGCATCTATCTTCCATCGTTTTCAGGGGAAACTTTAAGACCCAGGTCCCCTGCATGAAAACATGCTCAAATAATTTTTGCACGCTAATCAAATTCCCTATCATCCTTGAAGTCGGAGTGCAGCTACCTTAATGGTGGGTAAACGCAGTCACATACACAATACCTCACCATTGGTGAAAACCTCGGAGGTTGAGCTGAGGAACAAAATGTGTTTATGTGTGTGAATGTGTTTATGTGTTAGAAGCAATTTCCTCACGGTACATTATTAAAGCACTGCATTTGCTGCTTTTTTTGATCACATAATCATGTGTGTTTGTGTTGTGTGTGTAAATATGTGTGAGTGTGTGTGAGTATATGTGTGTGTGATTGTGTGTGTAAGTGTGTGAAGAAGCACAAACTGAAGCCAACTTTAAATGATATAGCCACTCACTGCTTTTTCATATCGACCACACACAGAGGCTGAGCAGATGGGAGACAAATACTGTGGTCGGCAGCCACCAGTCAACATCTCTTCTTCACAGTCGTCGCTGTTCCTTCAGTTTGTCGCAGACGACTCGGTAGAGATGACTGGTTTCAGCGCCACCTATCGCTTCATCGCCCCTACCACAACCACCACCACTACTACTTCTACCACCACCACGACTACCACCACCACCACCACCACTACCTCAGAGCCAGTTGAAGGAGATGAAGGTGCGAGTAAGCCTGCTGCATTCTTTGTTTTTAATAATAATAATAATAATAATAATGTATGGAATTTATATAGCGCTGAATCTTGTAAAGCAACAAATCAAAGTGCTGTTTCTTTATTGTTATAAGTGTTGGTTCAAGGTTTGGATTAGTGCCTGCATAAAAAATAAAAAATAAAAACATAGCAAAACGTAAGCCACTTGATTAGTTTATGTGTGTGTGTGTGCATGCCCGCTTGTGTGGGTAAGTGTGTGTGTGTGTGAGGGGGAGGACAATGCCACCCCTCCCCCCCCCCACCCCCCTCTTTTTTTTCATTTTTTTTTTCATTTTAGAGGGTTGTTTGTACCCCTTCTTTGAAATAATAATAATAAATGGAATTTATATAGCGCTATATCTTGTAAAAACAAACTCAAGCGCATGCATTCATCCCACTCCTACACATGTAACCAGCAATGGTTAAAACGGTTTTAACAAATTCGAATCCTAGAATCAACACAGTATACGTGAAGGACACTGGCTGGCCTGTCAGGTTGATCTAGGACATTGAAAACCCCCCCCCCCCTAATTCTCCAGATGCCACTGCTGAGATTTGAGCCCACGACTTCATGGACCCATGCTATCGAAGTCAAACAGTCTTAACCGCTTGGTGGGGATGCCAGGGGCCTGGCGGTCTGAACAGCATCCCCACCTTCTGGAAAGTCTGTGCTAGGAATCGCCTTTTTTCTATCCCTCTCTTTGTTTCTGCCTGTTCTCTTTGTTTCTGCCTTGTTCCTTTTCTTCCTGTTGTCTCCTTCTTGTCTATTTTCTGCCTTCTTGGTCCGTTCTCTTGCTTTTTTTTTTTCCAGAAAGACTTAAAAGATAATAATTCTCTGCCACCAGCCGCCATGGCGCAGTGGTTAGCGCCTTGGGTTACGGACTGGAAGGTCGCGGGTTCGAATCCCATAAGAGTCATAGGGATTTTTCGGACTCCGGCCCGGCTCCTACCCAGAGTGAGTGTGCTGTGGGCTCAGTGGGAAGACTGGGACTACACAGTCGAGCTTCATCCACTTAACGGATGCGAGTTTGAGAGTGTTGCTCAAATTACCTGACCAACACTGCAGGTGTCTGTATCTCTCGGGCCCGGTTGACGCCGGGATATATTTTGATAGTAAGCGTAGAAAACAACCCTGTCAAGTAGTCTCAAAGGATATGCACTTCCACAGCAGCATAATTACGTCATCCTCATTGTCATTGATCATCATGCAATTAAAAAAATTGCCTCTGATTCGGTGGTCCCAGTTTCTCTGGTCTCATGGTGACCTCAGATTCGGTTTGCCCATACACTTCTGTGCCTGTGGTGAGTTTGTGTCAAAGCCTTTGGGGTTTGGAGGTTCGCGGGGGACGGTCGTTGGAGGGACGTTGTGGTGGTTGCCACCTCGGGTGGGCAACTCACTCAGTCTGGCTCCGCGACTGAGCTAATACTGTCGTTAGTAGTGGTGTCCTGCGTATGTTAGCTCAGAACAGCACCACTGAACACCGCCAAAGTGACCCAGCAGCAGTGCAGGCCCCTCTGGCTGGTGGCCCCGCGGCGGCCTGATAGTGATTGGCTCCCTGTGGGCCTCCGACTCTGAGGATGAGACATAAAAAAATCTGGGTATGGTTGTGGTGGGGAGATTGGAATGAGCGGTGTGGGAACAGCAGGACGGGGGACGTCACAGAAGATGAGGCAGCAAAAAAAAAAAAAAAAAAAAAAAAAATCTCTGCCAGGTGCGGTGGGCTTGACATATCAGGCGCTTAACAGTAGCGTAACGCATTTTTGCTGATAAGACAGACCACAGTAGTTGCTGTCTGAGCGTTCAGTCTTTCAAAAAGAACCCACTTGGCTATAGCATCAATTTCTTCTTTGTTTTTTGTCATGTTTCTCCCAGGGGAGGTATGCTATAGCATCAGTTGTGTGATTATAGAACAAAGTTGTATGTGTGCAGATTGTTACGAACTGATCACGTCACAGAACGGCAACATCTCCAGCCCAGGGTACCCAGACCCCTATCCTCACGACAAGCATTGCGTCACTGTCCTGCACAGCGATGTCCTCAGCTCCTTCGTTCTGGAATTCTCTTTCTTCGATGTGGAGGACGGAGAGAGCTGTAATTACGATGCTCTCACGCTCGTTGCAGGTTGGTTATGATATGCAGTGTTGTATTGATAATAATAATGTGTGGAATTTATATAGCGCTGAATCTTGTAAAGCAACAAATCAAAGCACTTGAAATAAAAATCTTGAATACAAGATTGATTATATATATATATATATATATGTATTTATTTATTTATTTGTATACCATTTTAAGTCACGGCAGATTTCTCAGCATGAAATTACGGCTGCTCTCTCCAGGGAGAGCATGTTTCCACTAGAGCAGCACCACCCTTCCCCCCCCCCCCCCTTTTTCTATTTGGATATATATTTGTTTTCCTGTATTATTGAAAGCAAAAGAAGGAAGATGGCAGGATGGTTTAGACGTCCATCTGCCTAACAAGTACACCGTGATGTTCTGAGTTCGATTCCTGTCCTTGCCCTTTCTTCCCAGTGTGACAGGAAAATCAAACTGAATGTCAGAGCTTTCAGAGGAGACACGAAACCAGTCAGACCCGTGTGCTTACAGACTTGTGCATGTCAAAAGAACCCACGACAGTTGAAAATCGAAAAAAGAGCAGGGAGGTACCTCCTGACTGCCCAGGCAAGATTGGTAGGCCCAATTCTCATCTTTACCTCTGAAGGTGGAATGCTGCTACTTTCATGGTGGGGAGGGGGGGGGGGGGGAAGAAGTCGCATACAGAATTCTCACAATTGGGGGGACCTCAAGATAGCAGACTGAATGCAGGAATGATTCGTTAGAAGATGGCACTGCTGTAATGGCAATATGCTATCCCCTGGAAGAGCAGCCTGATATCATGCAGAGACATCTACAGACAGTAATAATAATAATGTATGGAATTTATATAGTGCTGAATCTTGTAAAGCAACACACTGTGATACACAACGTTGTAAAATGCTCTTTGTATTACTTGGAAATGTCAAGTGTTTGGGTAGAAAGGCAGTACAAAACTGAGGTGTGGAACAATATTAAAACATCCCATACAAAGTTCCTCAGCAGGCATTTTGTCGTCGGTCTATGAGGTTAGGAAAATGTCTTTTTAAAGTTTTTATGACCTTACCTTTTCACTATCTTCTTGCCTGATTTTGGTTGATAAGATTAAGCTGGGAAACGTGCTACTACAACAATAACAACATTCAGCTGTTTTCTGCACTTATATAGTTATCTTTTACAAAGATACTAGACAATTTTTCTGCCCTTCATTCTTTATGCTCTTAAACATTTTTGTGGGATTTTTCATTCAATATTTAAAGTGTCTATTTACTACTTTTTCTGTTTGCAGTGAACAACACAGAATTAAACTCCGTAGAAGAAGAGCCAGTGGTTTTGTGTCACACAGGCCCCCAAACAGGGGTCGTCACCTTGCAGGGAACAGAGGTCAAGGTCATCTTTACGTCAGACATTTCCGTCAGTGGAGGAGGTTACCTGGGCACTTTCTTCATCGCACCTGTGGACACAGGTAAATCAAATTATAAGTGAAAAGGATGGACACTATAGCCGAGTGGTTAAGACTGTTCGACTTCAATCCCATGGGTCCATGAAGTCATTAGGTTTGAATCTCTGCAGCATCTGGTGAATTAAGAATGGGGATTTTTATGATGTCCCAGGTCAACTTCAAGTGCAGACCTGCCAGTGCCTTAATTCCCTTCATGTCTATATACACATGCAGAAGATCAGTATTTTATGCCCATAATTCATATCAGCATTCAGTGGGTTACAGAAACAAGAACATACCCAGCAGCATACATCCCTGAAGTCAGAATGCGGCTACCTTCATGGTGGGCTGAAAACAGTTGCATACGCAAAATCTCACCATTGGTGAACCTCAGAGTTCTAGCCCAGGAATGGGGGGTAAAAAAAGAGAAGAGAGACATGTCTTTCAGCATAGCATTAATGAAGCATGCTTTCTGTTCTTGCATTGATGGGGAGTTCCTCCTTTAACAGGCATCTTAGCAGAAAGAAGATGGAAAAAATTGCAAAATTTGTAAGAACTGAGGAGTGAGACACGTCTTGCTGGCTGACAGTCGAGGGAAGCTGTCACTGAGAGATTCAGAGAGATACTGAAAAACGATAACAAGAATTTTATTTTCTGAGTGTAATAGAGTTGTTGTTTTTTCTTGTTTTGCATCGTGCCCTCAAGAGAGAGAGAGATGGTGAGCGTGAGAGAGAGAGAAAGTAAATGAGAGAGAGAAATTGAGAGAAAATGAAAAAAGAAAAAAGAAAATGTTTTTATTGAACATCAGCCTTGGGCCACAATTCAAAATAAAGTGGGGAGATGGGGAGTGTGTGTGCGTGTATACAACAAATTTGTACAAAATTTCAAAGTAAAGCAAAAATACGCATGAGACACAAATCTGCTTTTACGCTTAAAGCATTGATATCTAATACTAAGATTAAATAAGTTCTGCCAAGAGAGAGAGTTTGAGAAGGTGAGAGAGAGAAAGTAAATGAGAGAAAAATTGAGAGAGAGAGAGAGTTTGAGAAGGTGAGAGAGAGAAAGTAAATGAGAGAGAGAAATTGAGAGAGAGAGAGAGTTTGAGAAGGTGAGAGAGAGAAAGTAAATGAGAGAGAGAAATTGAGAGGGGGAGTTTGAGAAGGAGAGAGAGAAAGTAAATGATAGAGAGAAATTGAAAGAGAGAGAGAGAGTTTGAGAAGGAGAGAGAGAGAAAGTAAATGAGAGAGAAATTGAGAGAGAGAGAGTTTGAGAAGGTGAGAGAGAGAAAGTAAATGAGAGAGAAATTGAAAGAGAGTGAGTTTGAGGAGAGAGAGAGAGAAAGTAAATGAGAGAAATTGAGAGTTTGAGAAGGTGAGAGAGAGAAAGTAAATGAGAGAGAGAAATTGAGAGAGAGAGAGAGAGTTTGAGAAGGTGGAGAGAGAAAGTAAATGAGAGAGAGTTTGAGAAGGAGAGAGAGAGGGGGAGAGAGAAGAGAGCTTCACAAACTGAGGGCTGTGTTGTGTTGTGTTGTCTGTATCAGAGGCTGGCTGCACAGAGCCCTGTCAGAACGGTGGATCCTGTGCCAGACAGGCTTTGAGAGAAGGGGGATTTGTGTGGAGGTCAGTATAGTATAGTGTGTGTGTTTGTGTGTGTATTTGTGTGTGTATTTGTGTGTGTATTTGTGTGTCTGTGTGTGCATTTGTATCTCTGTGTGTATTTGTGTATGTGTATGCATGTCTGAGTGTGTATGCATATCTGTGTGTATTTGTGTGTCTGTGTGCGTGTCAGTGTATTTTATTTTTAAAAAATTTATTTTATTCTTTTATATCGAGGATAATGGATAATGGAATAAGCACTTACGTGCTTTTTTACATCCAGTTCCCGGTGGGAACAGATGACAGAATTTACAAAACCGCATACACACGGGGACTGGATGTAAAAAAGCACATGAGTGCTTATTCCATTATCCTCGATATAAAAGATTAAATAAAATGAAATAACATATATTTTTATCATCTTACTGTTCTTACTGGCACACGTTGCCTATCTTTTAAAAGATGGAACAGGTTTTACTGTGTGCACAAGATGTTCTGCCTGCATTTGCACGCTGGGGCTTTGGTTTGTAGTCTCATCTGAAGGTCTAAACATGATTTAACAAAGCTTAACACAAAAGTCTTAGGTTCAATTCCACCCCAACTCTGTCTGTCGCTCTCTCTCTCTCTCTCTCTCTCTCTCTCTCTCTCTCTCTCCTCTCTCTCTCTCTCTCTCTCTCTCTCTCTCTCTCTCTCCTCTCTCTCTCTCTCTCTCTCTCTTATATTCCCTAAGGGCACGGGACTGGATGTAAAAAAGCACATGGGTGCTTATTCATTATCCTCGAAATAAAAGAATTTGTCATTGTCATTAAAATGATTCCGGCACTGTCACAAATTTATTATTTTACAGCAAAACTGTCATAGCTGCTGTAAAATGCACACACAAAAATTATCAGATAATTGCAGTGTTATAAAAAAAAAGTTATTCCTCCACACAAGTTCTGTGTGGATATACCTGCAAATTATTTTTCTTCTTCTCCGAGTGTATGGAGTCGTGGAAGCATTACACTGAACTGTTCACCAAATTCCTTTATTTATGTTGGTTATGTGTCAAAACCTAGGTCTCTATAGAAGAGTTTTTTATGTCTAAAATGACAAAAATGTTGAACGACATTCTAGATAATGAAGGAGCTTACATAATAATAATAAATGGAATTTGTATAGCGCTATATCTTGCAAAGACAAATCAGAGCGCTTGCATTCAAC
Source organism: Rapana venosa (assembly GCA_028751875.1). Lineage (NCBI taxonomy): Eukaryota > Metazoa > Mollusca > Gastropoda > Neogastropoda > Muricidae > Rapana > Rapana venosa. Next base: position 39,739,660 of record CM054146.1, on the reverse strand, counting down.
ATATTCTTAGAGTCATGCAGCCAATAACTATCAAAAGCTTAAATAAAATTGAAATGTATGCACCTACACACACACACACCACACACACACACACACACACCACACCACACAACACCACACTCACACACACAGGTTGTAGAAAAAGTTAGATAGTTACACCTGACCTAAGTCTATGTCTCGCAACAGGTGCATGTGTCACGAGGGTTTCACAGGGAAGCAGTGCGAGATACAAGCGACGACGTGTGACACGGTGACGTGTGCCAATGACGGCGTGTGTCGGCCGGACGCGCAGGGTGTCGGTGTGATATGTGACTGCCGGCCTGGTTTCACCGGGGACCTGTGTGAACGCCACATCTCGGTGAGTTGTGGTTCCTGTTTTCTCCAGAGTTTTTATGTCACTTCATTCTGGTATATATATTTATTTTGTGTTGCAATACACACGCGCACGCACGCACGCACGCACACACACACACACACACACACACACACACACACACCACTACACACACACACACACACACACACACACACACACATTCCCCCTATCCTGCTCTTTTTTCCCCCTCTCCGTGGTTAGGGAAGTTCATTTAATGATAATAAATGGAATTTATATATAGCGCTATATCTTGCAAAAACAAACCAAAGCGCTTGCATTCAACCTACTCTTTCACATGCAACCGGTTACAATTAATAGTTTTAACAAAATCAAATGTTCATGCTCATTACTGTGATCGGAGAATTTACGTGCTTAGATTGGGGGTCTGTACTCTTAGGAGGAACAGATCTGTGTATGCAGAAGATGAAAGATTTACAGATGGTGGTGACTTATAGTTGTGTTAGTATTGAAATTTACACATGATGATGACTTATAGCTGTGTTAGTATTGAAATTTACAGGTGATGATGACTTATAGCTGTGTTAGTATTGAAATTTACAGGTGATGATGACTTATAGCTGTGTTAGTATTGAAATTTACAGATGATGATGACTTATAACTGTGTTAGTATTGAAATTTACAGATGATGATGACTTATAGCTGTGTTAGTATTGAAATTTACAGATGATGATGATTTATAGCTGTGTTGGTGTTGAAATTTACAGATGATGATGACTTATAACTGTGTTAGTATTGAAATTTACAGATGATGATGATTTATAGCTGTGTTGGTGTTGAAATTTACAGATGATGATGATTTATAGCTGTGTTGGTATTGTGTTGCTGCTAGTTTCAGGCATGGCAGATTTCTCTGCATGAAATTTGGACTTACCTTGGTAAGTGCGTGTCACCATGAGAGCAGTGCCACTTTTCCCCCAAGGAAAAAAAAGTCCTGTCTACATACGTATTTTTTTTCCTGCTAGAGGGGCTTGTTGCTGTGGGTTCTTTTATGTGCGCTGAATGCATTGCACACAGGACATTAGTTTATCATCTCATACAAAATACTAGCACCCAGATCACCACTCAAGAACTAGTGGATTAGGGAGGGAGGGGGGATAGGTGTTAAAAAGGATCGAACTCACACTTTTCACTTTAACTGAAAGTTTTCACTGGGATGCAAATACAATCATAACCACACTTAATAATAATAATATATGGAATTTATATAGCGCTGAATCTTGTAAAACAAACAAATCGAAGCGCTTGCGCTCAAATCATTTACACGCATGCAACTTTCCTCAAATAACATAAGACGGGATAGCCTAGTGGTTAGAATATAGCGCTCGCAATATAACGACCCGGGTTTGATTCCCGTTCAAGGAGGATATTTTCCCCTGGAGTTAACATCAGTGCCGACTCCACTCTCCCCAAAAGTCCTTCGGATGAGACTATAAACCGAGGTCTCGCTGTCTTGGCAGGTGCGTTAAGTCTGAACCACTGTGATGTTGCTGTGTTGTTTCAGAGGGAGGAGGGGGAGGGGGTGGTGTTCACCAAGATGCCGGGCAACATGTCGGTCAGCATCGACAGCAGCGTCTTGCTGGAGTGTGCCGTCAGCGACCCGGAAGCTGACGTCATGTGGTCAGTAGTACACAACCTTGTCTATAAAAAAAAATTTTTAATTTCTGTTGTCTATGGTTCTGAAATGGTGGTATTGCTGTCTTGGATGTGCGTTAAGTTCACTGTTTTACGTTTATAATGTGGTATTGTATTGTATACCACTTGCGCTTTGAATTGTTTTTGCAAGAGATAGCGCTATATAAATTCCATTCATTATTATTATTATTATTATTACTTAGTCGTGGCAGATTTCACTGTGTGAAATTTGGGCTGCTGTCCCTGGGGAGAGCATGTCACCACAAGAGCAGTGCCACCCATTGTTTTTTTTTTTCTTTTCCTGTCTGCATGTGTATTTGTTTCACTGTCAGAGTGGGGGTTTTTTTCTACAGAATTTTGCCAGGGACAACTCTCTTGTTGCTGTGGGTCATTTTGCTTGATCTAAATGCGTGTTGTGAATGGCTGTGTGGTAATAATAATGACGTATGGAATTTATATAGCGCTGAATCTTGTAAAGCAACAAATCAAAGCGCTCCGATTTTTTTCCGAGGATAATGGAATAAGCACTCATGTGCTTTTTTCTTTATACATCCAGTCCCCGTGTGTATGCGGTTTTGTAAATTTTTGTCATCTGTTCCCACCAGCACACAATGGCCTACTCTATCGAAAAGCGGAACAGGATTTAACGTGTGCGCAAGATGTTCTGCATTCGTTTGCACACGGGGCCTCGGTTTATAGTGTCATTCGAAGGACTTCGACATTCAGTTCGATTTTTTTTGTCAAACTGGGAAGAAAGGGCGAGGCTGGGAATCGAACCCAGAACCTCACGGTTAACTTGTTGGCAGGCGAGCGTCTTAACCATCCTGCCACCTTCCTTCTTCCATTTTTGATGTAGGTTATGGTCTGTAGATGGGATATTGGCACATAACCTTCTCTCTTTTCTTTCCTGTGTTCCCTTACTGGATGTGATGGGTAGTGCCTGGTCTTCTCCTGTGCTTGTAACTCTGCAGGAGGTCTGCCTGCTGGCCTCAGCTAGACACATTCTGACTTTGGAGCAGCCGATTTCTTTGTACAGGATGCATGCTAGGTATGTTAGTAATTCTCTAACTCACCAGATGCTGATGTGAATTATGGGATCTTTAACATGCATATTTGATCTTCTGCATGTGTATGTACAGGAAGGGAAGTAGGGCACTGGCAGGTCTGCGTTGTAAGTTGAGCTGGGAGGCAGTGAAAATATTTACCATTAATTCACCAGACTCTACTACTGAGATTCAAACCCACAAGTTTCTTGGACCCATGGGATTTGTTTTTTATTTTTATGGGTTTTGTTGTTGTTGTTTTGATCAGTGAGCCTTGCGATGTTGTAACATTACAGGTCCATTTCCTGCAGAGAAAATTTCTGTGTGTGTGTGCGCTTTCAACACACTATAGCATGTCCTTGACCACGCCTATACTGACAGTCCTTTGTTTGCGTATGTGACCATTTTTACCAACCCTTATGGTAGCTGCATTTCACCTTTGGATATAATGTCTAAACATGACATCTGTTTGCATGGGCTTAAACAAAAAATTGTCATATGTTTCTACCGGCACAAAATGCCTGGCTCTTTGGAAAAGACGGAACAGGTTTTTGATGTGTGTGCAAGATGTTCTGTGTATATTTGTACACGCAGCCTTGGTTTATAGTCTCATTTCAAGGACTTTGGGGGAAGTGGAGTCAGTCCTGGTGACAGTAACTGAAAGTGCAGATTCAAGTCTTTATTGATGCATCCTTCTTTTGGGATTTTTTTTTGCCCATGGACTTAACATTGGTTCCAACTCCAATCTGTGCAAGTCCTTTGGGTGAGATTATAACTGACAAAAGTTTTATGTGTAAATACATGCTTCATAGGAACTCTTCAAAACTCCATCCAGTTGCATTAGCAAAAAAATCTCACCATTGGTGAACCTCAAAGCTAACAGAGGAACAAACCCCCCCCCCCCCCCCCCCCCCCCCCCACAAAAAAAAACCTCGCAAAAAACCCAACCCCCATCCACCTCTCATAGAAGAGTAGGCCAACTACACAGCCAGTGGCATGGATAACACGAACATACCCAGCATGCACCCCGCTTTCTTGGAGAGACATGGGCTCCGTCAGGATCAACTTGCCCAAGAGATCATGCCCGGCAAAATCCAGTGTCTTGTCCTGACTCCTCAAGGAGCCTAGGGTACAAGTCAAGACAAGACTGTATAGATAGCGACATATATTCATTTAACTTTATCCCTGAAGTCGAAATGCACCTACCTGAATGATGGGATATAAAAACAACGGTCTCGTATGCGTAAATCTCACTATTGGTGAACCTAGCCAAGGAATGAGAAAAAGAACCCCACCCTTATCTCTGCAGGCTGTACGGGGATCGAATCCTGACGGAGTGGGACAGACGTGCTGGGGTGGATGTTCACCCAGGAGGGGTGGTGTACATCACTGAAGTGCAGGAACAGCACGAGGGTCGCTACACCTGCATGGCCTTGACCCCCACTGACCTCTTGGAACGCTCCATCTGGCTGACCATCAAGGAACCCTGCTCGCTAGGTAAGCGCGTGCTTCACTTCTTTTTCTTCTTCGTCAAACGCTCGGCGACTATTGTGTCGTATTTGAGTATAAATGTGTTGTGCTAACGCTCAGGCAGGAACTACTTTTGTCTTGTCGTTTTTGAGCAAAAGTGTGTTGTGCTGCCGTTAAGCCACCTGACAAGTCGGGCCCAGCGCGTCTGACTTCAGCATAAAGAGAGAATTGTTTTCTTTTAAGTCTGTCTGGGGAAAAAAGGCAGGAGATTGGAACAAGAAGGCAGAAAATAGACAAGGAGGTGACAGGAAGAAAAAGAAACAAGGCAGAAATAGATAGAAAAGAGGACATTTCAAGCACAGAATTTCCAGAAGGTAGGGATGCTGTTTATACTGACAGGCCCCCAGCATCCCCACAGGGAAGTTTTTTTGTTGTTGGGTTGTTTTTTTTGTTTTTCATCCCTGCCTTCTGTGATGCCCCTGTCCTGCTGTTCTTGTTCCACTCATTTGCCAAGAAGGAAGGTGGCAGGATGGTTAAGACGTTCACCTGCCCAACAAGTAAACCGTGAGGTTCTGGGTTCGATTCCCATCCTTGCCCCATCTTCCCAGTTTGACAAGAAAATCGAATTGAATGTCAAAGACCTTTGTATTGAGACTACATGCAGAACATCGTGCACACACGTTAAAAACCTGTTCTGCCTTTCGGAAGAGTAGGCAATTTTGTGCCGGTCGGAACAGCCGACAAAATTGTAACAAAAAACGCATACACACAGATGTAGTGTTTGGTCACCATTCCTGAAGACGGAATACTGCTACCTACATGGGGGAGGGCAGAATGGTCGCATAACTGAAAATCTCACCATTGGGGAACCTCAGAGCTCTAGCTGAGGAACAAAAAACCCCCAAAACAAACCAAAAATTTCCACTCAATTCGATCTCTCTGCTTCAGCCATGGCTAGGTTTGTTATATGGTATCCTCAGGGTCAATGTCCTTAGGGAGTTTATCGGTGTGGCCGCTCTGCACTGCTGCAGGGACACTTTCGTGGTGTTCAGTGGTGTCTGTTCTGAGCTAACAAATGCAGGATACCATCTGTGACAATTTCTCAAACAGTTTGGAGATAAAAATGGCAGTTTTGCGTGTCTCACATTCACTGACCATTAAAGAACCTTTCTCACTACATAAGCATTGAAATTTTGGTTAACAATTTTTTCAGCTTTGAAGAAGGAAGGTGGCAGGATGGTTTAGACCTTCACCTGCCTAACAAGTAAACTGTAAAGTTCTGGGTTTGATTCCCAGCCCTGCCCTTTCTTCCCAGCTTGACAGGAAAAGTCAAACTGAATGTTAAATATTTCGAAGGAAACTTTAAACCAGTGGGACTTGTGTGCTTACAGACCTGTGCTCATCAAAAGAACTCAAGACAGTTGAAAATCGGAAAGAGCAGGGAGGTACCTCCCGACAGTCCTGGCAAGATTGATGGATTCAATTCCCAGCTGTATCGCTGCAGTTGGAATGTGGCTACCTTAATAATGGTGGGAGAAAAAAACTGATACGCAAAAATCTCACCATTGGTGAACCTCGGCACTCTAGCCAAGGAATGGAAAGAAAGAGAAAAAAAGTTGGAGATAAATATGGCAGTGGTGCATGTTTCAGATGTACTGACCAACTTGTAAAAGGAACGTAGGGTACTAAATTAGCATTGTCTTCTGCTTCATCATTTCTTGAAATGGTTGGAGATATGATGAACAAATTTTGCTTGATAGTTTCTTTAACGACTAGACTGCCCCACCCTGGAAATTTTCTGGGGCTAATGTGCACCCTATACGCCTACAACCCCGAAAATTTCCGGGGTGTCGAACCAAAGTAAACAAGCCAGCTTCCTTGACTACAGTTAAAGGGAAAGAACTCCAAAATTAGTGGAGTTCACTCTCCTGTTGCTTGGCAACATCCAGCTGCAAAAACCATGGCAAAAACTGATCGTTTTTTAGCTCGTATTTTGTGTTATTATGCATGACTGCTTGGGCAGTTCTTATTCAAAATGGCTGACACTTCTTGTTGAAGGCATCAATAACTTTACACAGCTGAAAAAGGGGAAAATAAAACTTAAGATTTACCTGACAGTGATGAAAAACGATCGTGTATGATTCAGGATATCATGCATTTTTAAAAAAAAGAATGATATTTGGCCTGGACTTATGTTTGACGTTATTGAGATGGGGGTACTCAGAATGACAGTGGTGATGAAGAAAGTGTATTTTTTTGTCGATTTTTTACATTTTAAATATATTTTTGCAGTGAAATCTTACCATATATATACTGTCATTGGGTAGACTATCAGGATTATTCAGGTAGTAATTTCTGAGTAAGAAGGATATGAACATAGCAAGTGGTACATAAGAATTTTATTCCCCTGCATATAGGGTGCACTTGCACTGGGCAGTTAAGAGGTTAAAAGTTTAAAAGCTAAAAACCTGAAAATTATCTTTTGCTTCAGTTTTTTTTCCAACTAATTTTGAGACCATCAAATTGTCATCTTTTTTGTAACATTATCTTGAACCCTTTTGAGATGAAAACCAAACTTGTGCAAACTTACATGGCTCTAGGAACATAAAGTGCAAGTGCTTTTTTTTCCTCATTTGAAATGAGTTCAGATTCTCTTTTAGACGTTTGCTAATTAATCTTTAAAACAAAACAGCCACCCCCCTCCCCCCTAAACACACACACATGCACACAAACCCTTACCAAACACAATCTTAATGCAATGCAAGTTAAAGTAAAGAGGGTTTTTTTTGTTTTTGATTTGTATTGCATTAATTGCTTTGGGGGGGGGAGGGGGGGGGTGTTGAATCATAGCTTGTTCGTCTTTATTTTCCACCATTTCAAATACTCTGTATTTTTGTGTTGTGTTGTCAATTCATTAGTTTATTAGAGTTATGACACTTTTAAATCCAGCCTCCAGACATATTTATTCCAAATCTGATTATTTCCCCCCTCTTGTTTCATCTCAAATCTGTCCCTGCCTAAAACAGCCAAAATCCTACCACCCTGCCAAAGTGTATAATCTTTGTGTGTGTGTGTGTGCGCGCGCGTATATGTACATTTGAATTTGTTAACTCTGTTAATTGTTATTGGTTGTATGTTTGGGTGTGTTGAATGCCAGCGCTTTGATTTCTTTTTGCAAGATATAGCGCTATATAAGTTCCATTTATTATTATTATTATTACCTGCTTCTCTTTTCACACAGTGCCTACCACAACTTATACCCACTATCACAAAAGTAGTGAACTCATCTCTTGTTTCAGGAAATGTTCCATCAGCTCTCAAAACTGCTATAGTCACACCTCTACTCAAAAAACATGACCTTGACCCTAACATTCTGAAGAATTATAGACCTGTTTCTCTCCAACAATCTTCTTCCTGAGTTTCAGTCTGCCTATCGCATCAACCACAGCACTGAAACCACCCTGCCTATCGCGTTAACCACAGCACTGAAACCACCCTAGTACACTCTTTAAACACGCTTCTACTCGCTTCTGACTCGTGGAAAATCTCCCTTCTCACTCTACTCGACTTATCGGCAGCCTTCAATTTCATACAGTTGCAGTAAACAAGATTCAATCAATACCTGCCAAACTGGAATGCGGAGTCCCACAGGGATCAGTTCTAGGCCCTGTTCTGTTCACTCTTTACACTGCCCCACTGTCACATATAATAAACCATCATCAAATCAACCATCATTTTTACGCGGATGACTCTCAGATTCAAACAGTGTTACTCCTGAAAATCTGCCTTCTCTCCTGACAAATATGGCCCACTGCTTTGAAGATATTTTAAACTGGATGACACAGAACAAATTACAGCTAAATGCAGATAAAACCAAAGCCATGCTCGTAGGGACCAAATACAAACTCTCTTCCATTGCAACAGCTTCAATAGAACTCGGCAATACATCAGTCCCTCTATCCACTGCTGTGAAGTATCTAGGTGTTGTTATCGACAACACACTCTCTATGCAAAAATTCATCACCCAGACCTGTCAGTCGTGCTACTATCAATTACGGCGTATTAGTGCTATTTGAAAGTACCTGTCCACCGATGCAACAGCCAAACTTGTCACTTTTCTCATTCTTTCACGTCTGGACTATTGCAATTCTCTTCTGGCTGGTCTGCCAGAATCATCTATCCACTCCCTTCAACGTATACAAAACTCTGCAGCTCGACTAGTTCTCAGAAAGAAAAAATCTGAGCACATTACCCCTCTCTTGCGATCTCTCCACTGGCTGCCTGTGCCAGAGAGTTAATTATAAGATCAGTAACCTCTGTTATAAACGTCTCCACAAAACTGCACCCTCCTACCTCTGTGAATGTCTTAACCTGTACACTCCTTCACATTCCCTCTGCTCTGCTGCAGATACCTTGTGCCTACGAATACCTAGATTCAACCAATCCACTGTTGGCCGCCGCTCTTTCTCTATTTCGGGTCCATCGACCTGAAATGAGCTCCCTCTCTCTCTTCGCCAGAAGCCTAGTTATGACACTTTAAAATCCAGCCTCAAGACATATTTATTGCAGACCTAGGATTTCCCCCCTCCTGTTTCATATCAGAACTATCCCACCCTTCACTAACCCATGTCCTATCACCCTGCTAAAGTATATGACCTGTGTGAGTGTGTGTGTGTGCTTTTGAAAAAACATTTGACTATTGCAATTTTATTTCATAGATTTGGTCTGCAGCGTACCATGTTTGTAATATCTGTTTGTTTAAACTATTGATTATTTGTCATTGGTTGTATGACTGTGTAAGATTAGGTTGAATGCTTGCGCTTTGATTTGTCTTTGCAAGATATAGCGCTATATAAATTCCATTTATTATGAATTATTACGAAAAGTAATGTTACCATGCCTCGATGGTTTTGCAGCGGTGGAGCGGTCCCCGCAGAACATGACGGTGCGTGAGGGGGAGGCGGCCCTGTTCCAGTGTCTGGTGCCGGAGGCAGACGTCACCATGTGGAGGAAGGACGGAGACATGCTCATCCAGGGACCCAGAAAACGGGTAGGCTTCCATCCTCTTTTTGACCTGCTTCCTCTCTTTGCTCCATTTTTTAACCTCTTAACTAGTGCAAGTGCACCCTATATGCCGGGGAATAAAATTCTTATGTACCACTTGCTATGTTCATGTCCCTCTTACTCAGAAATTACTAAATGAATGATCCTGATAGTCTGCCCAATGACAGTATATATATCGTAGATTGCTTCAAGGCAAGCTCAAATTAGCGTGATATTTCACTATGAAAATATATTTAAAATGTAAAAAAATCGAAAAAAAACTACACTTTCTTCATCACCACTGTCATTCTGAGTACCCTCCCATCTCAATAACGTCAAATATAAGTCCAGGCAAAATCTCATTCATTTTTTTCTCCTGAATCATACACGATCATTTTCATCACTGTCAGGTATATAAGTTTTATTTGCCACTTTTTCAGCTGTGTAAAGTTATTGCTACCTTCAACAAGAAGTGTCAGCCATTTTGAACAAGAACTGCCCAAGCAGTCATGCATAAAAACACAAAATACGAGCTAAAAAAAGGATTGTTTTTGCCAAGGTTTTTGCAGCTGGATGTTGCCAAGCATCAGGAGAGTGATCTCCACTCATTTTGGAGTTCTTTCCCTTTAACTTTAGTCAAAGAAGCTGGCTTGTTTACTTTGGTTCGACACCCCCGAAATTTTCCAGGTTGTAGTCGTATAGAGTGCACATTTAGCCCTGGAAAATTTCCGGGGTGGGGCAGTCTAGTGACTTAATGTAGTTTTTCACCTGTGAGTTTATTGCCTGTGTTGTTTTATCCCTGGCACCTCACCTGTGGGATGCTCAGTTATAAATAGCATCCCCATATCCTGAAAATATTCTACTAGAAATTTCCTCTTTTCTATCACTCTCTTTGTCTCTGCCTTGTTCCTTTCTTCTTCCTGTCTCCTCCTCCTTGTCTATTTTCTGCCTTCTTGGTCCATTCTCCTGCCTTTTTTCCAGAAAGACTTCAAAGATAACAATTCTCTCTCATGCCGAAGTCGGATGCGCTGGGCCTGACTTGTCAGGTGCTCAACGGCAGTGTGACACATTTTGGCTCATGTAACGGACAACAACAGTACTGTCTGAGCGTTAGAAGAAGAACCCTGCCACCTGCCCCACTGACAGGGTCACCTTTTACATTTTCTTCTCTCACAAATCAAACCCACCAAAACCCCATCCCTTTAATTCTTTCACCATCGGCTAGAACACTTGAGTATCTCCGCTCACACTAAAACGTTAAGATTTATTTCATTCATTTATTGATTCTTTTATATTGAGGATAATGGAATAAGAACTCGTGTACCTTTTTTTTACATCTAGTCCCCATGTGTATGCAGTTTGGTCAATTTTGTCATCTGTTCCCACACACAATGGCCTACTCTTTTCGAAGAGCGGAACAGGATTTAACATGTCCATAAGATGTTCTGCTTGCACTTGCACACGGGGCCTCGGTTTATAGTCTCATCCAAAGGGCTTTTGGGGAGAGTGGAGTCTGCACTGATGTTAACCCTAGTAGCGCTAAATAAACAGCAACAAGCCTCACTTCTATTGGCTGAATTAACATTGGCTAGCATTGTTTTGGAGCATGGTGGGCTCAAACAACCCTTGATATTGATATATAAAACTGAATTAAATGTGTTAAGCTATAGATCACTGGAAAGAACAGATAATATGCTTTTAAATGAGTATAATTTTATAGTAGTGTTTATGATTATGTAAAAAAAAAATCCAAAAAAAAAATCATGTTCGCACTACCGATCACTGTTCCACTGTCAGGGCCCCGGATCGATTTTAACACGATAAGCAAAGTTCTTGCGGTGCATAAATGTCATGATTAGGTAAACACTATTTCTTGACATTAGTTTTCAAAAAATAAGGAGTTTGTATCGCTTTATCGGTCACCAAATACTCGGAAAAGTTCAGCGACAGGATCGACGCCATCACGACCGTCATGGCGGAGTGTGCGAAGTGGTGGCTTTCTATGACAAAAATACAAAGATCGCTTGATTTCATGTGATGCAAAGTACTCAGCAGCATAGCGATTTG
>CM054146.1:39703655-39726155 GCA_028751875.1 Rapana venosa | reverse complement strand
TTTAAAAAACCCAAAAACCCCCTTTGGGGAAAAAAAATTTTTTAAAACTACTTTATTAACTCACTTTACTTTCTATTAACTACTTTTCACCTTTTACTTCTCAACTCCAACTACTTTTACTCTTACTTTCTTTTTTTACATATCTAACTTCACTTTTTATGTCTTGTTCACTACTCTAACTTCTACCGACTTTTACACTTTTTTACTTACTCTTACCCCCCCACCTCTCTCTTTCTTTTTAACTCACTGTTCTCACTACTCCACTTTACTTTTACTTAACTTTAACTTACTCTTTTTTACCTTTTTACGCTTACACTTAACTATTCCTCTACTTATGTTACTACTTTTACAACTCACTTATACTTACTTTTTTTTTACTTAATCTTCTTTTTCCACTACTACTTCTATATACTGCCAACTGTTGTTTACTTTACTACTTTTTACTTTCTACTCTCTTCTACCTTCACTCTTTATACTCACTTAACTATTTACTCCTACTTTTAACTATTATACTTTATACGTTTTTTTTTACGCACTTTTTTCAAACTTATAACTCTTCTTACTGGTTAAGTTATCACTCTCTCTCTTCTTCGTTACTCGTGTTTCTTTTTTCTCTTTACTTTCATTATCTACTTTTTCCTTTACTATTTTTTTATCTATTTTCTTTTTTCCACTCTTCAACATCTTTTTTAACTCTTTAACTACTTTACTTTTTGATCTTTATATCACTTCTTCTAACTTTTTCTCTTTTCTTCCCTTCTTTTTCTTTTTTATTTTTCTTTTTTTTACAATTTTTTTTGTACTTTTTACTTTTATCACTATCTTTCACTTTAAAGTTCCACTTTTTTTTCTAATCTTTCTTTTGTACGTTAATTTTTTATTTTTATCCTACTTTTTCTCTCATTCTTCTCCACATCACTTTCACTATTTGTGTACTTTCATTATTTTGTGCTTTTATTAATCTTCTTTTTTCTTCTTGTCACTTATTCTTAATTCTATTTTCTTCCACAGACAAACCCTGGATAACTCCAAAAATTGGTGTTTATGGACAAATTTTATAGCAGAAAAAAAACATTTCCGTGTAGCAATCTTCAGTACACAACGCAAGAGCAAGGAAGAAAAAGACACTGGTTCCATAATATGGACGAGTCTGCATTGGAGAATTGACCTCTGTTGGCCAGCATTTAATATACGGGCAAACATCATCTTCTCTACAATCTTCCCTTTCTCCCCAAGATGTTCTACTCACTTCGTGGATTTGTCAACCGAAATTCCCACCAGTGTGATTCAAAAAAACCAACCCCAACTTTCACAGAATCAGAACTGCAGGTCCCTGGTTAGAACAGAACTGTGGATAACCAAGAAGCCCGCGCCTCTGTGTTTTACTTTACCCCCTACATTTTAACTAACCTCTCCAGAAGAAAGAACCTGAAAAACTTCACAAAGCTTGCCATGAGCCAACTACTGCACAAACCTGGAATGGTTTTCCCCCCTGTGCGAAACGTGCGACATGTGTGGAACTTGGAACGTGTTGTTGTGGAGAACCCTGGCAGAGGTGAACAAGACTTGGGACTGTACAACTAAAACGGGATGTCCTGAGGAGAAAACCACCAACGACCACCGAGGCCATAGTTTTTCGCCCTGCCAGAAACCCCTGGCCCGTGGACAGTGAGGTCCGCCAGGAGGGCCTGAGAAAGGGGACCGGGTCATGCAGGATGACCGGAATACCGAGCCAGTGGTCTGACCTGACAAACAACAAACACCTCACATTCAGAAATGCGCAACCTCACTGCGCTATAATTATACCCTTCAACGGTGATCTTTAACTATCAACGCTGGAATTCTTCCTCCTTCCCCATCGTTCTGTAAGCCATTTTCATATGTGTACACAGCAGCCCACAGAGGAGGAATTGTTGGAAAAAGAGGCCTTGCGCAAGTATACCAACACATGTTCATCAGCCATGTCCCAAACCCAGACGGTGTCCACATGAGACACCAGGAGTGCAGTTTCGGATCTGAAAGAGTGGTAAGACAACCAAAAAACCCGGCACTATGACATCCCTGCAACGTGACTTTTGGGCAGTGGGACAGTGTGAGAGACTTCTTGGTGCAGGAAAAAACTGTGTGCAGTACAAAAGCATAGCCGTTCCCAGGAGTCCAGTGAGAAAGGATCAGTAAATGTGTCCTATCAGAATATCCCCTACTGTGGCCGTGTGTAACCGGGTTTCGTGTTTTATGTTTGGACAGTACTTTGTGCAACGTGGCCGACCAGCGCCCCCCCCGGCGTGAAACTTCCAACTCCAAAAACCCAAAAAAAAACCCCCAACCCCGATGACAGCACTGCTTGCGGGCTGGGCGTTCCATTCTGATTTTCTGGGGGAGGGGGGAAAAACCGCCAGGGGGCAGGGGGGGGCGGGCAGGGCAGGGGGGCCCCTCCACCCCCCGCACATTCACAGGGCAGCTGCCCACGAGAGGAACCTGCAGAATCTGGAAGTTAGAAGGTACTTCTACTTTCCGCCCCCATTTGTAGCTCATCGAACTTCTGAAGAATGTAACAAAAACCCTACCTTACGTTCTTTTCTGAAAAGTCTGGATATATGATTTACTGTGGTTTTTATATTACCATACCCCGTTTTTAAAAAAAATTAAAATCTTGTATTAGTTTGCACAGTTTTAAAATAAATTAAAATCTAGATTTAAAAATTTGAACCATACAGGCCTTCTTCAGGTTTTAAAAACGTCTATTTCTACATTTAAATGATTTTAGACCATAAACCCTGTTTTAAAAAATAAATCTGTATAATTTAGTTTGCATAGTTTTTTAATGTGAGATTTTAAAAATTGACGCCAAGTGACAACAATCAGCCCTGATTTTTTGGCCTCTGGTGTTCTCCTTCTGCTGTCGGTGGGGTGTGGGGGCTATAAAAAAACAGGATTTGATATGATTTAAAAAAAACCAAAAATTAACTAAAAAAATAATTAAAAACTTCCTAAACTGTGAGAGACAGAGTGTTTTGGTGTGTGTGTTTGTGTGTGGTGATTCTTTCAAGAATGTAACTAAAACAAGTTTTCCGTAAAAAAGCTGGTAGAAGAGGGGGAAGAAGGAAGAGGAAGAAGGTTAAGGAGAGATTAAGAGGAGAGCGCATAAACATGTTAATCACAGTCCACACCTCCCCCACCGAATTTTCCTTCTCTTCCTTTTTCCTTCTTTTTTTCTCTTGCCTTCCCTTCTTTCTTTTCCTTTTATTTTTGTGTATGGTCCTCCATTCTGAAATGTCTCCTCCAATTTGGATTTTTGGCTGTTGGGGGGGGGGAGGGGTTGTGTTTTTGGGAATTATAAAAAAAAAAAATTTTTTTTGGAGGGGGGGGATATTTTTAAAAAAAAATATATCAGAAAAACCTGCTCTTTATTTTTGTTTTTTTTTTTTTTTTTTTTTGTCTCATTATGTCTTGAGATAAATTTTTCACTCTTCCAGAGTGTTAGAGAGGATTTTTTCTCTGATGTTTCTGTTGTAAATCACATCCCACATCTATAAATAAAAGAAAATCATCATAAATCACAACATGTTTTTTTTTATTTTTTTATTTCCATGTGCGTGTTGTTGATTTTCATTAAGTGTATTCCAGGCCTTAGGACTCCCCCGACTCAATAAAAGTAAAGTTTTTATACGGGGTGCCAGCCCAGGTATGGCCTCAGTGGTGGGTGGAGACTGTTAAACAGATGGTATCAGATAGGACTGCTGTTGCTGCGGTCATGAACAGCTCCCTGAACTCTTCTGAGGAGTTGTTGGGGTCTGGCCACTGAACTTAACAGTGTGTCATGGGAGAGTTAGCACTCGCTTTCCCCCCAGCCAAGTTAAGCAGCTTCGAGCGTGGTTACCAGTTGAATGGGGTGACCATTTTTTGCCGCGGCCTCTGGCTTCAGGTACATGTTCCCCCAGCTGGAAATGGTACCCCTGCCCTCCTTTAGGGTCAGGGAAGTAAAGGCAGCGAGGAGGAGAATTGGGCGCCGGCGCCCTCAATATGCTGGCCCTAAGAAGTGAGGTCTCTGACGCCTCGCTCCCCTACGACCCTATAAGTTATGGGACCCTTTTCCTTTATGAAACCTGTTTTACTTATGGGAAGAGTTTGAATTAGGTTGCATGCCCGTCTCTTGGGGTGACAGGTGCATCGTGGTATTGTTTATGCCATCCATACAACCAGGGCCATAAAATCTGACCCACTCTTCAACTAAAAGTGGATGGGGTTTTTATCGGTGTGCAAGAATGTTCTGCATATGTTCACACCCAGGACTTTCGCTTATAATCTCGACCAAAGGTTTTCAAGGGAAGAGTGATACCAGTGTTTAGCTCCAGGGGCAAAATTTGCATGGAAATGGACACCTCAGCAGAGACAACAAAACCATTGCCCTTTGTTTCCTTCAGATGATAAAATCAGATGGCTGTCACCCATTAAAGCTGTTCAAAACAAACCTCCCTCTTGTTGTGTCCTATTATATTGTATTAATGTGCCCTATGTTCCTGGCAGTTAGACAGCGGTTTTGAAGACTATTACATTCCTCTTCATCAGAAAGCAGTGGTTGTATGTTGTGCTTTATGTGCTTCTTGTTTTCAAGACGTCTGTGAGCCCTGGTCAAGGTTGTACCAAAGGGAAGGACTTCCTCGAGGGAGGGACCAACAACCAGTGCAAAGCACATCGCCATCATCCAAATGATTTGCGGCCTGGCTACCGACCTTGACCTCACTCTCTGTCTTTCTAAGTCTACACACGGAGCATCCTGTCTTTGTCAAATAACACTCGGGAAAATGGCAGCAGTTCACTTTGAAACTTCAAAGAGGTTTTGAACAAACCAAATTTTCTAAATCGGCGGACCTTTTATAGTATTCAATGTTTTTCCCAACTGTCATGGCGGAGTTGGATGATATTGCTTTCGTTCAAAGAAGAAGGTGAAGGATGGGTTGTGTCTAACAGAAAACGTAACAAGATGTTGTAGAAAAAAGACAGGTAGAATAACTTGCTGAAAAGGCCTGGAATCGATAGCATATGCAGAAAAATAAAACGATTTTGAGTATTACCATTTGTACACTCCTGTATTCTGTCATGAATTCAGTGTTGGCAATACTTCAAAGCACTTTATTTCGTTTGATTTAAATGGTTCAAAAAGATTTTTGATGAAAAGAAAAGAATTTCCTTCATCTGAAACAATCCTCTTGACCCCTTTACTCACATATGGCCTTTAATCCCCAGTATGAGACACTTCGCCAATTTTCGAAATTGTGGCAAAAAAATTCAAACTGCCAGTACTGCTGTCGACGTTATTTTGAAATCGGAACGTCTCAAATCAAAATGGCCATGAACGCTCGTTTTATTATTTGGAAACCAAATCTTAAATATGTATGCACTGCTGAACGTGAAAAAAAACACAGGGAAGTAAACTACCACCAAACATTGGGGGGACGCTTCTCGCTCCTGCTCTACGTCATCCCCACAAGACGGTTAATCCTCTCTCTATCCCTCATCCCCCTCCACATATCCTTTCCATCCACGGCTGTGCTGCCAACGCCCCCCTAATGTACACTGCCTGGCCTGAACATGATGGGGACGATGTTCTCGATACTGGTGGGCTCAGCTGTCTCTGTTACTGGCAGTACACACAGACTTGTCAGCAGGATGTTGTGTATTGGCTCTGGCGTTGGTGGTTCAACACAAGTGTCGTGGGTTGACACTTCTGTTGGAACGTTCGACTCCCCTCGTTCCACAATGTATCAGACGTTTTTTTCGTTGCAGTCCCGGCAGTGAACACGAGATGTTCTGTGATGGACGATGGTTAAAACACTCTGCATGGGCTACGGTGGTGGTCCCCAGGGGAGTGGGTGTTGTAACAGTGATGGGCAACGTCTTGTTTTTGGCCTGTGGCGGACATACCATTGGGTACAGTCCCGTGACAGTGCTACCTCACTTTCTCCTTTTTGTTGGTTGGTTTTGTCTGTCATCGCTCCTCTCGTTCTCATCATCCCTCGCCAACATCTTTTCTTTGTGCACACCGGTTGGCACATCCGCCAGGTGGCCAAACTGCAGGGTGAAGGTGGAGAATGAAAAACCAGAAGCCGACGGCATTCAGTTGATGGTTTGGCCTGCCTCTGTCCTCTGTTGACCGGAGCGGACGTGGATCCTCTCCCTTTCTCTGAAAACCTGGATTTTGATGGTTGCGAGTGACTGTCGATTCTGACCAATGTGGCCGGGCAGGGAATCTTTTGCTGCTGTCGTAAACGTCACCGACCCCGGCGGTAAGTCCCGCCAATGGGTTGGCCATGAAGTTAAGAAAAGGAACGCTGGCCAGGAGAGCGCGTGAACTCGCCTCTAAAAACGCTTTCTTCCTTGCAAGCAGAAGACCGTGCACGAAGACAACGAGGTCAAATCTTCGTGAAGATGATCCCTTTCAAATAGGGTTGGGTAAGGGGTTTTTTTTTAGTTTTTATAAACTCTGCATTGATACAACCTTTTTTGCCATTAAAAAACTAAAACGTGTTTGGGATCTTTTCATTATTAAATTAAGTTTGCCATTTCCTATGAAATGTGAATATTGTTGTTGTGTTGGGATCTTCTCCCATTTCTTTTGAGTAGGAAAGAATCCAACATCATTTAGTTGGTTTTTAATCATGTAGCAGCGTTTTATTCACAATGATATTTTTCAAATTACTGATTACATGGGATAATTTCTCCTAGTAAAATGTATCAAAAATAAAAAATTCCTGCTGTGTGTGCCACAGCGTACACACATGGTATTTGCAGTACAGGTTTGACAAGCCCTGATATGGCCTCTTGTGGTTGGTGGGCTATAAAACAAAAGATTGAATGATTTGGACCGAGCTCTGTAAACTTTGAAAGAAAAGAGAAGGAGATGCTAACTGAAAGCTGTGGTAAGAGTGCAAGATATCTCCAAGCCAGTCCCCTAACAAAACTGAAGAAACTGATAGTTTAAGTAGTTTTCCTTCAGTGAGAACGGTATCCCCACCTCGTGTCTAGATACTGTCAGAGCACAACGAACCTCCTCCCCATGCAGTCTGGTATTGTTTGCAAGTGCTGCTTCTCCAGCTTTGTTCCAGCAGAGAGACTAATGACCCTGTGGGAGGTTGACGCCTGTGCTTGCCACATTAGCGACCATATCCGTGAGATGTAACCCCTCCAATGTTGTTCTCTGGGTGTCCCCCCATTTATGTGATGACATCCTGGTTGACCTTTCATGTATGGTTGATACCAGCAATGACAGTAGAGTTGGTTTTAAACCATGTTTAATCTGTTATATAGTCCAGCACAGTTTTAATTCTAGATTTTTTTTTAAAAAAATTGTACAAGGTGACAAGCCCTGAATATGGTCCCTCTGTTGTTAGTTATGGACTATAAACAATAAGATTAGATTGGAGCTTTTAAAAAAAGAAAGTTGATGTGGTGGACAGCAGCCCTTGTTAGGCTTTCTTCCTGGTTGTGTCAGCAGGGCTACAAATACAAGATTGGAATTTGGTTACAAAACAACTGCAAAACAAATATACAAGACAAGTTGTTTTGAAAATGAAGTTTTGACATCTTTATATGTTGAACAAAACAAGAGCCTGAGAGGCCAAAGATGAATGCAAATTCAAAAATTTTTCACATCTCCCAGCTGTTTCAACTAGTCACAGCTCCCTGACAATACATCCACACTAAGGATGAAGGCACATGTAACATATTCTCACCTCTCCTCTCCTCTACACACACAGATACCACACACACAATCTTTTTGCTGCCTTATGTATGATTGTGAACAATCATTGAAAATGAATACAAAATCAAGTGTCCTAAATTAATTTTAAAACACAAGTATTTCTAATGTGATAGAACCATTTTATTTTTTATTTTTTTTTTATAGAAATGTGTCCAACAAAACCTTACTTTTCCCTCAGTCTTTGTGAGGAAAGATCACAATTGGCTTTTTTTTTTCCTTTTCCTCCTTTAAAAAAAAAAAAAAAAATGTATGCCATGTCCAGGGTTATTTTTTTTGCCTTGGGAAAAGGGGGTGGGGTTAAGAAATTTTCAAGGAACACTCTCATTTTTTGGGGGTTACAAACATATATAAGTAATATATATATATAATATATAATATATCGTTAAAACAGAGAAGATGGATATGTTGTGATGCTGCAAGAACATTAGCTATATGATTTAAAAAAAAAAATTGACATGCTATTTCAGTTATTATGAATCTTCTCATTTGACTAAGCGTTTTAAAAAAGTCATCTCAATCGTTCTCTCCATCAACATCAAACAAAAAAACTGTCAAAGACAAGACACTGATGTAGAAAACAAACAGTCTCCCAGTATCATTATGTCTTATATAGATAGGTCGTATTTTGGGACAATCGCGAGGATCCAGGAGGGCTTGTGACCATCACTTTTGCCTTTCATTGGCCCCCTCTGAAGATCACCTCCACTACATCAATCAGGTCCCTGCTTCTTTCTTGAAAGCTTTCCAATGAACTTGTGTGGGTCTGGTGTTCTGGAGACAGAAAATTTCCATCAAGCATTGTTTGTTTAGAAACCATCAGATAAATGTCTGATTTTTTCCGCTGTAAAATCCTTTGTCATTTCTTTTTGTTATTCTTTCTCAGTCCATGTTTTTGGAAATTTTTTTTCCCCAAGCCTGTTTGAATCAAATGGTGATACCGTTAAGTTTAATCTGATCCATGGAATGTTTTATTTTTGTTACTTTCGTTAAAATTTAAACCAGAGTTTGTTTTATATTACCCTGTTTAATCTGTATATAGTTGCACAGTTTTAATCGGTGAATTTAAAGATATAACGAGGTGACAAGCCCCGATATATTGGCCGTGTGGTGTCGGGTGTTGATTTGGATTGTTACTGAAGCTTTTCTAAAATGTGTATGAAATACCTAAAGGTATTTAATTGTGCAATTTTTAAATAATGAATTTTTTTAAAAAGAAACTAGTCTTTATAACATATGCATACATGCCAGTGTTGGTTTTTCTTTTCATGTATCTAAATTTATCTACATTATGTATTTGACCTTTGCCTTGTTATTTTTCACAACTTTTTTTATATCAATTCATTCTGTCTTTTATGAATAAAGCAGATGACCGTTTTTCTTGACTGGTTTTTATATTAGCCAGGTGTGTTTTTGAGAGAGAGAACTCCGACACTTAATGTACCAGGCCATAGCCCATGAATGTAGGGTTTCAGAACATCTGCGAAAGCAAAACAAATGAATTCAAAAGAAAGAGAGAGACAATGACAAAGACAAATTCTTTTACTTTGAGGATAATGAATAAGCACCCAAGTGCTTTTTTACATCCAGTCCCTGCCCATTAAGGGAAGAGAGAGAGATACAATCACAAGAAAATCACTAGAATGAAACCGAAGCAAAAAAGAGAGAGAGATACATCCCCCAAGAAAATACTAGAATGAACTGAAGCAAAAAGATGATAACAATCTGTAACTGGAAATAAATGTATAACTGACAGAAGAAAAACCACTGCCAAAAAACAAACAACCCCAAGTGACCAATTGCACAAACTCATTTTACTTTTTCTCCCCCCCCCTAAAAAAAAAAATCTTCAGTAACTTATAAATCTTGGACATGTTTGACAATCATCCATAGATAAAATTGTATAAAGACAGAATTCAGATGAGCTAACCCCCCAGTCGATTTGATGTGCTGTCCGTTGAAGAAGAAGATGGTGGCCAGGAATCAGCTGAATGTCAAGTACTGAGTGTAGACAAGGGCACACCTGTCCACATCCCAAGCAGAAAAAATGAGCCATCCTTGCCCTAGTCAGCAGCCGATTTTGGCAACTGTCCCCCGCGCAAACAAAAAGCACAGAAATGAGCGGTTTCTCTGAAGGTGGAGTAACGGGGTAAAGTAAAGGAGTTCCCATACTATAAGGTCCGTAGGGGAGCGGCGAGGCGTCAGAGACCTCAACTTCTCTAGGGCCAACATATTGAGGGCGGGCGCCCATCTCCTCGTCCTCCTCGCTGCTTTACCTTGCTCCCTGAACCCAAAGAGGGCAGGTACCCATTACAGCTGGGGGAACTGTAACTGAAGCCAAGCAACGCAAAACGGTCCAGCTATCCACCTGGAACCCACGCTTCGACAACTGCTTAAACCTTGGCTGGGGAAAGCAAGTTGCTTTCCGACCCACGAGCTATTCCGACGAAGGTGGAGTACGGCTGCCTAAATGCCCAAGTACTTGAAACAGAACAGCCACAGTCATGATGACACTTAACAAACTTCCTCCATTGCCAGTGTGAGCTTCTGATCTGATCTCAACAGTAGTTCTTGGTGTTCAGGGAATGACAGCAGAGTTGTTTTATTTTAAATAACCCCTGTTTTAAAAATCTGTAACATGTTGCACAGTTTTAATCCAAGATTTAACATTTTAACAAGGTGACGCCCTGACATGGCCTCTGTGGTTTGGGCGGGGCTATAAAAGAACAAGATTTGGATTTGGAATTGGAATGCCCTTTGGTGTGATGATGGAGCAGGGTAATTATATTTATTATTAGGATTATATTTCTTCTAGGTAACGTCAGTGTGTTGTAAGTTGAAGAACTAAATAAATCTTTTTATTCCTTTTCCCACACATCTCTGTTTTCACAGAGTGCCAAAACATTATAAATAACTTCATCCATAACATAATTTCGTGAACAAGATGATGCTTGTCAGAGTGTGTGGATAGCAACATGTTATACATTACAACCCTCCCACCCTCCAACAAACAAACCCTATTAAGTATAAGATAAGGAAAACAAATAAACAATGAATAACTTCTTCACTTAAACTTTGCTTGGATGTCACTCACGTCGTGACTTTTGGCACAATGAATATTACAGTCACCATCACCCATACGTTTCAAAGCAGCTTTTTTTCTTCCGTTTTCTAATTATCTAATCCTATACTTTGGCAGACAACAAAACGGGATCCTCCACATGACCCACAACCAGTCATAAGATGTGTAGGCTGTTTTAAAACACACGGCATTGTTACTTAGTTTTCAACATGTTATCATGAGCAGGTTGAAACTGGTGGGAGCTCCACACTCTCTTCCCCAGTGGCAGGGGTGCATGCTGATATGTTTTCATGTCCATCCACCGCATGGGCCTATTCTTTCTGAGAAAGAATGGACGATATTTTAAACGTGACGTGTATGCAAGATATTTCCTCGGTGCATTCACACATGGGAGCTGTTTTTTTTTTAAATCATTTCTGAAGAACTTTTTAGGACAAGTGGGTGAGTACTCTTTGTTAAACCCTAGGGGCAAAAAATTTCCTTTAAAACCTTCACCACGTGGAATTCTTGGAACCTGTACCCCCAGTTAACATCCGATCAATACTTATAGCACTGAAATATATCTATATACTGGAAATATCGTTACTGACACCCATGAACAACATAAATCTTCTACATTCCCTGTATTACCATATGTTATAATTTAACTAGTATTCATGCATACATTTATCCTTCTAAGAAAGTCCTCTCCTGTCTACAATAAACAAACCCTGTATGAAAACAAAATGCACCAAAGAAAAGGTTTTTCTTGGTAAATATAATATGTTGGTGTTTTTTTGTGTGTTGCGTGTTTTTTTCTTTTTTTTTTATTTTTCATCGTATTGGCTACAGCTCTGAGTTTTCACAATTTTGTCAATTGGGTGATATTTTGACACAACTATATATTAAATATATATGGGGACAGGATTAGCTCAGTGTCCGGAGCACTACGCTTTCCCCCCAGCCAAGTAAAAGCGGCAAATCGAGCGTGGTTACCCAGTTGGATAGGGGTAGACCGTTTGAGCACCTTGCTTCATTACAGTCCCCCATTCACCCAGCTGTAAAATGTGTAACCTGCCTCTTAAAGATCAGGGAAGGGTAAAAGCAGGGAGGAGGGAGAAGTGGGCGCCACTCTCATATATGCCTGGCCCCCTAGAGGTGAGGTCCCCCGATGCCTCGTTCCCCTACAACCTTATAGGTTTTGGGGACACCTTTATAATAATGTGTGGTATATGTTTTGTATGTAATACATATAATGATATATTATATATCTATATAGCGCTTACCTTTTTTTGCCCTCCATCAAAGGTAGCCACATTTCCTGATTTGGGGATGATGTCTAAACACGACACCCAATGTGCACGCATTTTTTCTTCTAAATTTTGTTCACGAGTTTTTCCTACCAGCATACTATGGGCCATTTACTTCTACCAAAGAGCAGACAAGGTTTTAAACCACTCATTGCAAAAGCTCTCGTTCCTTTCCCCACATGGGGGTCTTGGTTTATAGTCTCATCAACGAGGACCTTTGGGGAGTGGAGTTAGTACTGATTATTAACTCCAGAGAAAAAAAATGTTTTTGAATGGATGTCTCCAAGGTGGCTTGATCCCAAAGCTGTCAGATCAAGACAAGAATGATCTAACCCACTAACAATCCCTTTTTCTTTGAGAATATTACCTATCCCCCCCTCGCCCAAGAAAAAACCCACAACAACAAAACCACAAACAACACACAGTATATGTGCTATAAATTATCAGACAAAGCATACTGAGTGTACTTTTCCTGCATTGAAATTAAAAATGTTCTGTGTTTCAGACGAGAAGTGCGTGTTTTGTCACATTGTGTATATCAAGTCAAAAATGATCATTTATTGAAAGCCAATTGAAAAGCAACGGATTAAGTTTACAACCACAACCAATTTATTAAACCCGGGCCGTCACAACAAAAAAGAAATCTGGAAAATTGACGTATAAAAGCATTCAAAAGACAATGTTAATCTGTTTTGAAAAGAACAAAAATGAATAAGGAATTTTTTTTTTATAAATAATCCGGACCTCACAATACAGTAACTGAATACAAGATAAAACCAAGACACAACAACATAAACTCAAGTCATACAGACATATAATGAAAATACAAATAACAAGGGTAAGAATAACAATGTACAAAGCAGTCAGTGTGTGTGTGCGGGCGCGCGCGTGCGTGCGTGTGTGTGTGTGTTTGCGGCGCTATTCATTCACAAACTGATAAGACTCAAGAGAGCTTACGATATCATCCAGCTGTAGGCATGTGGTGTCGCTTTCTCTTCCAAATCTCAGAATAAGAACAAGATCTTCGGTAGATCTAATGGCTTGATCAACTTCCACTTTAGTCGTGAGTTGGGGTAGCAAATAGCTCATTTTGTATCACTTAACTGAACTAAATGCAGACACGCAAGTTGTTTATGTTTTAGAGTTATCTCCCGTTATGATCCCAAAATGGCACAAATAAAAACTACACTAACTGCAAATAAAATAAAAACCAAATTAGTTTTGGTTACAAACATTTTCTGTTACACAAGAATATACAGAAGCGGTTTAAAAACAAAAGAAGCTTAAAAAGGAAAGAAACATTATGGGTTCCTACTCTTATTTTTTTTAGGGTGAATAATGAACAGCTATCGGAAAGGTAGAAGGCCCCCCCCTATGTAAAGCGTTCTATTTGAAAACTGTTTTTGGTTTCAGACAATCCAAATGTGGGTTTTTTTGGGGAGCTGTTCTTGTGGTTAGTTGTTGTTGTGCTGTTGTAGACCTTGTAGGCTTAGAACTGTTTGTCTTGATGGTCTAATTGTGTGTGTGATGGGAGGTTTTTTGTGCTGCCTCCAAGTAAGTTGTCATTTAGACATTTAGTAACAGTTTGCTTAAATTATTTCCATGTTGTGGTGCTTTCTCGTCATCCATACTGCTGGCCTTATTCTGGTGTGCTGGTGGCCTTATTCTGGTGTGCTGCTGTTTGGCGTTAGTAGACCCCCTAGTACTAGCTTAATACAACTAAGATTAAAATTTTTATTAATATTAGTTTCTGAAATGTTATACGCGTTATGTATGTTATATATTATGTTATAATGTGTATATTATATGTGTGTGTGAAGATAGTAAACATCTAGAGCCCAACTCCATTCTTCTGAGACTGAAGTTGTGAAGGGTGCATATATATTTGTTTTAATCTTGGGTAAAGACTTACTGAACAAGTGAATTACTGTGTGAGTTTCTCTCCTTCTGTGTGTGTGTGTGTGCGCGCATGTGCACTACGTGGTGTGTGTGGTTGCGCCATCTGCACAGACGCACCTTTATTGAATCTGGATAAAAAAGGAGGTAAAAGGAGTCCCATAACCCTATAAGGTCGTAAGGAGGCGAGGGCGTCAGAGAACCTCCACTTTCTAGGAGGGCGGTGCCCTTCTCTTCTCCCTCGCAGCTTAAACCTTCCTGACCCTAAAGAGGGCAGGTACCCATTACACCAACAGCTGGGTGTACTGGGGAAACTTACTGAAGCCAAGGCCGCCAAACGTCCACCCATCCAACTGGTACCACTGCTCGACCGCGCTTAACTTGGCCTGGGGGAAAAGCGAGTCTACCGACCACTGAGCTATCCCGTCCCCATGATCCTGTATACTGTTAGGTAATTTACTAGTGGTCCACAAGAGAGATGGAGGGGAAGAGACAGTCCTTGGAATCAAATGTCAAAAATCAATTGCAAGGACGTTAACTAATTTTTTTTTTCATTTTTTTTTTTTCTTTTTCTAATTTGCGAAATAGGTGCGGTTTTTACACAAACCCAACAGCCATTAAATACATAACAGTTCTGACTGCACCACCAGACCAACCCTGCCAGAAAGAGATAGCCAAAGGGAATACAGCAGGAAATGGTTTGTTTTTCTTAACTGTAGAATGGTATCTCACCGAGATTATCACTTTAGTTTACCTGTTAGCGTTATGTTTGGACATTTCTGTAAAACAGCCTTGAGCTTGGCATTATTTGTTTGTACAGTTGTAGAACAAAATAATGACCAAAAAGTAAGTAATATTGTCATTGTGATTAACTGATTCAGAATGAAATCAAGCATCATGAACCTTGTAACTGATTCTTTAAAAAAATAAAATTACTTAAAGTTAGATCTATATTAGTTCTAAGCAAACTTCCTCATATATTAATATTTTTAATCCTGTTTTGTTATCATAAGCAAGAAATAACCAGAATTTTAGGAAGTATCTTGAGACAGTGTTAAACGTTCTGGAATTTATTGTAATTTTTACAAAATAATTTAGTACACAGAATGTTTCTAATATAGTATTTGCTTGGGAATTATTCTCTTTAAATTTTATTTTTTTTATTATGATTTTTTATGTTTATTATTTTTGGTAACTAGATTTTTTAAGTTTGATATTGATTCTACTTCTTTCCTAACAAAAAAAAGATTTGAAAAATTTGGGTTAGCCCCTGTAATTTTCCCAAGAAGAAAATTTTTTTTTTTTTTTTTTAAAATTTTTTATTCATCCATTTTAAGTCAGGGCAGATTTCTTTGATAAAATTGAAATTCAGGCGCTTTTCCCAGGGAGAGAGTGTGCCACAAGAAAATTTTCACCCAAATGTGCCCCTTTTTATTTTAGTTTAATTCCCCCAAAGCAGAGTGGCTAGAGCAATGAACTTATTAGATCACCCCCATGTGTCGTTTATATCCCCTGGCCCTAAGTTTCCGGGGTGATTTCAAAATGTTCCCTAAAACATGAAAAACTATGAACAGTATGTGACTGCCCTACAGAAGAAAAAAACCCTTAGATTGTGCAGGGGTAGCAGGCGCCTATAATCGTTGCCTTTGCCCCCCCGGGGGTCATTGACCACAAACTGCTTTTCTCTTGCACCCTGCCATCATGTTTCGGCGCTTAAACCCTAGTAGGCCAAAAAAAAAAGGAAAGTGATAGTATAGCTAGTCTCAAGGCTGCTTTGATTGATGAGGATATTTTTTATGTTGTGTTCAGATTAAAGGGCTCATGATTTTTTTGTTTTTATTTATTTTGTGTTATTTGTCATTCCAACTAAGGTAACATTTACCCAAAAAAAAAAGCCCCCCGGGGTTAAAAAAGGAAACGAAATTGTTTTAAAACAAAAAGAAAGTAGTATTTTACACAGGCACAGAACAACAAAAGAAGGAAGTAAACAAAGAAGTAAAGCGCGTTGCAGGGCCCAGACGTAAATATAAAAATAAGATAAAAGACAAGTTTGGAGGAACAATTTTTTTTCTGATGGCGGGGTATCAAAATATGTCTGCAGTAAATATGGTAGGTGTCCAACATAGGTCAAAGATCAGTTTGCAGGAGTATGTGTAACAATTTACCAGACCATAAAAACCTTTTTACTCGTTTTGAAAAGCATGTTTTTCCAGGAATTAAATGACTGAAGCAATCCCTATTTTTGAGAATAGGTCATTTTTGATAAAGAAATTTTGTAAGCATTTAAAGGCAATAATATTAAAAAATCTCCCGGACCAACGGTAAAAATGTGGAAGAACCCGAAATTCGGCGCTAGGGCTTGCCATGCCCCTTCACACCTGTTCCGGCCTCACTGGATACTTGTCAATTCCGTTATTTGGAAACTTCAATGTAATCCCTTTCAAAAAAACCCAACCTTTGGGCCAAACGATTTTAGCCCCGTAGCTCTCACATCTCTTGTGAGAAAACGTGGAAAAGTTTGTAAAATTCTCTTCTTTTGCTACAGAGAAAGACCTTGACCCCTGCAAATTGAAAAAGGCCCGAAGGGGTTCGAAGATGCCAAACTATTCTTTTGAACAAGTTGTATAGCCATTTGGAAACACCTGACTCTCATCCAAATTTTGTTCCTGATTTTAGTTCAGCTTTCAATAAAAGCAGCCTCACGTTCGGGTTTAAACAAAAAAATTTTCAAAATTGACGTGACAAAAAATTGTAGTTGGTGATTAAATTTTTTAAAACCAAACCGACCACAGGTTTTTTTGGGCCCAACAAAATATTTTCTCGGTTAGATTTACCGCAGGGTTCTCCGCGGGTTTGGCCCTTCACCATTCGTACTTCTATACACAGGATTGCAGAAGCAACAGGGAAAAATTCCTTTTCTGGTAAAGTTCGCGCGTATTTGCTTTTTATCCTCTTATCCGGATCAGTCTTAGACCATGGTCCACCCTCCCGGGGTTGTACACTGGTATGACCCCCTATCTGGAGCTAAATGTTTCTAAAATAAAGACCTCCCTATCGACTTCAGAAGATCGGGGATACCCCTAAGAATTTTATTACCCTAATCAAGAGGTTGAAAACTTTTTGAACTAAAAGTATTGGGAACGTTTTTGACCCCAAAGTTAAACTGGGACTTAACACTGACCATTGTCAAAAAGGGACAAAAAACTCGTATTTTCGGGGAAAAATGAATCATTTTTTGTAAAAAAAAAGACCTTCCTTGTTTTCAAGTCTTACTAGAGAGTGTTCTAAGTTTTTGTTTTCTTTGTTGGTAAAAAAACCCTTGTGTTAAAAAAAAATGGCCTGCAGAAAAATTGTAGAATTGTCAAAAAATTTGGGAAAAAGAACAAAAGATCTCTGTCTTCTGCAATCGCGCTTGTCCAAAGCCAAGCCTTTGGCTGATCCTTCTCAGCTTTGTTTCCAGAATTTAAATTTTTTCCTTCGGAACCCTTTTTTCAGTCCCCATCGCAAAACCAACAGAAAAAAAAAATTCTTTTGTGCCAAAGCATTGACTTCTGAATTCAAAATGATGTTGCCCCTATTTTACATTTTCTAAATTATTGCCTGATTGTATTTTAGAGTGTGTCAATCAAATTGTGTGTGTGTGTGTGTGTGTGTGGGTGGGTGCGGGGTGTGTGAAATAAGTCGGTTTTCTAGTAAAACTGTTTTAAAAACATTGAATTCAAAATTTTGGTGTATGGTGGGGTTTGTGCGTGGGCTATTCGCACACACAGTCGTGCGTTTTTACTGCTGTGTATATGCAGCGTAAAAAAAATTTTTTTATGTCTTCTAGAAATGGGTTTAAAATTTGTGTTCAAAATTTGATGTTTGTGCCATGCGCGGTGTGTTGGTGTGTGTGTGTGTTGTGTTGGGGTGACTTTTTATTTGAAAACCAAATATAAAATATAGTTTTTGTGTTTTTGATATTTTGAGAGTATCAATCCCCGCATATTGTAATTGCCTTCAGGGGTGATTAAAGTTTTTTTTGATTTTTGATTAAAATTGACTTGACTTTTTTCTTTTCCTGTCTGCAACTGCAGACTTAGTTTTTAAGTACAGAAGGCTTTTTTCTACAGAATTTTTTCCCCGTACAGCTTTTTTGTTTTGTGGGTTCTTTTACATGTGCTAATTGATTTTGTAACTATGGGGTCCCAGTTTATGTCTCATCGAAAAGACTACACCCAGACCACCATCATGGTCTAAAGGATGGGAAAAAAAATTTTGGGGCCCAAATGGGGATTGAACCACCGCACCCCTGTGCTCAAATTTTTACTTTTTTAAATTTTTAGGGAGGTGCATAACCTCTAGCCCCAACCACCAAATGGGGATTTTTTTATTTAGGGCATTCTTTTTATCGAGGATAAGGAATAAGCCTTTTCTGCTTTTTATCCAGTCCCCCCTGTGTATGCGGGTTTTTTAATTGCATCTGTTCCCTGGAACAAGGCCACTCTTACGAAAAGGGAACGGGTTTTTAATTTGTGCGCAAGATGTTCTGCGTGCGTTCGCATACGGGGGCCCCCGGGTTTTCAGCTATCAAGGATTTTGGGAATATTAAGTGGAGTGGAACTTTCTGCTGAAAAAACATGGGGGAATAGTAGAAGAGTTCACTTTTTCAGGGAAAATTTGGGACATCATGCCCAAAGTAAAAAGCTGCTAACTGAATTTCTCCATTGATGTTTTAATACCCTGCAAAAACCTGGGGCTTTACAAATTTCAAGGGTGTGCACCCCTTTTTTTGGTATGTCCATGCAATGCAAGGTCTTTCTCTCAATCTCAACTTACATCCCCATATGATTCCCCCAAAAATTTTCTAAGCGAGGCATTGGATCTTGTTCAGGGGCCCTACTAATGCATTTTCTTAAATATGTAGAGACCTTTTTCTTGGTCGTACTTGGTCTTTTTGAAATTTATAACATTTGTTCAATGGTCAAATGTTCAGTGATAGTATATTTTATGTTTAGTATCTTGGATAACACCCCTGTTGTTTATAATTTTGGGTTCGTGTTTGATTTTGTTGCAAGAAGGACTTTGCGGCCCCGGTGGAATTTGAAAAAGAACAGCTTGTACACGTAAGGAAAAATCTTTAATCATACACCAAACTTTTTCAAGGAGCATGATTTTTTAGTGCAGTTTTTTGAAAATAAACAAATGTGACAAAAAGGTAAAAATTTGTTATATATGATATATATAATAATTTTAGTTGCAGTGTAAAGATGGAGAAAGGGCAGGTAGTCTGAAGCCCAAAAAAACTGCCCTGGGTGTTGTTCAGTCCGTCAACTGAGCAGTCTGAAAAGGGAAGTGCTTCGCGCGCAACAGCAAACAGGACACGCCCCCGACACACCCGACTGGCCCTGATGCCACTTCCGGGGGCGCGAGGTAAATCCCCTCCCCAAAGGGGGATCGTGACTCCAAACCAAGATGGTAACACTGCAGCAAAATCCAAAGAGGTCCACTGTGAGGCATGAGTTAGGCATCCAGCATAGATCGCACGAGGTCAGTACCTTGGAATGATCTAGGTATCCAGCAGTAAACTCACACCGAGGGCAGTCCTGCGGACACGATTTAGGCTACCAGCAGTATCACTCACTCATCATCGTCGTAAGTCTATCCGGACAAAATGGGGGGACTGTGTGAGGGGCTTTAGCGTCCATGGAATTGGTCCTGGATTTTACGGACGCCATGTGAACCCCGTTTTCGGTGCTGTAACAATTTTCATGAGTTCAATTTACTGGATGAAATTTCTCACTGGGGTTCCAAACCCCACATTGTGATAATTCAAAGGGACACATGTTCTTAAGGGCCTCGGGGAACTATGATCAGACTGAGTGGGGAGGACGACTAGGCATGGTAGAAAAAAAGGGATGTTTGAGACCCCCTTTTTTTGGGCCCGCATGGAGTGGTTTTACCCCCCCAGCAACGCAGCAAAGTCATCCCCCAGAACGGATCTCAAATTTGGAAGGGCTAATAATGCATCACTTAAGAGATGCAGGTAGTCACAGGGGGAGGAATTCAGAGAAAATGGGCAAAAGCGAAGGTTGAAGACGGCATCAAACGGGGGTTAAAATTTTATGTGCCCTTTGCTTTTCATTGATGAAGTGTATGTGGGGAATTCCCGTTCAGACAGAAATGTTAATGGTTCACCCAGCAAGATGTTTGGGTGTGGTCGGGAATGAGTCGGGAAAAAGGCCCCTTTTCCTAAATGTGACAGCAGTCCGGCTGCTCTCTTGAAAAACATCACGCAGTGTACTGCTCCAACTTAAAGGGGAAAAAGGAAAAAACCCATCAAAATCAAAAGGTATCCATTTGCAAATTTGGTAAAAAGTTGAAAAGCCCTCCTTTGATGGGAAAGCCAGTATTAAAAGAAAAATGGATGTATCCTGCCGCATGTTCAAAACCCAAAAAGGAAAGGGAAAAAAATTTTTTAAAATGTTTGCTTCCCGATTTGGGACAAGGCGTTCAAAATCAAGACGTTTACAAAAATAGTGGTGTTAGGGAAAAGAAAGCTGAAACGCAAAGCAGAAAATCTTCAAAAACCCGGGGAAAACCCGGGAAAAATTTAGCGTGACAATACAGACGAAGAGAAGGACCCCCGGGGTCACCATCCCTCCCTCGGTCAACTCGCGTCAAAGGGCGGGGGCAACCTTTGGTTTGCTGAAAAGACAGTGAGGGGAAGGTTGTGAAGGGGAACTGGTTTCCCGAAAGGTTCCCCCGGAGGTTCTGGAAAAGTCTTTTGCTGTCTGCCCCTGGAGGGTCTCGCCTCAGAGTCGCCCTGTCTGTGTGAACTGGAAAACGTTTTTTTCCAGCCCCCCAGGTTTGTACTGTCCCCCTTCGCCCTTTTTACTTTTTTTCCTTTAAAAAAAAAGGGGAAATAAAGGGGGTTCATGGGATTGGTGGAGTTGAGAGGGGGGGGGGGGGGGGGGGGGGCTAAAAAAAGTAGGAATAGACAGAAATTTGGGCCAAATTGAGAAAGAAAATTTTTTTTATTTCTTTTTTTATCTGTGCAGTATGAAGATTTTTTCTATACAGAGGGAAGAATCGGTTTTTTAAAAATATTTTGTGTGTTTTGGAAAAGTGTTTCTATATCATAAAAAAATTTATTGAGAGTAATTTTTTTCTTGTTATTACTTGTATAGTGGTGAAGAAAGTTTGCTCAAATTGTGAAAGTAATTTTTTTGTATTTCTATTTAAAATGTGAAGGTTTGCCCCAATTTTAAAAAAAAAACCCCCGTTTTTGGAAGGTTTTTTTTAAAGTTTTTTCATATTAAAAAGTACGGAATTGGGAAAAAGATAATTGGAAGAGGGGAGCTGGGCAACGCAAACTTTAGAGGAGGAAACCCCCCTTTCGAAGTGGTTCATCCTAACATGCAAGGGGATTTAAGCGTTTTGGACCAGATCATGACTTTTTGATGCCCTTTTGGCTGTCTTTGTTTGTTCTGTACTCTTCAAACTGAATTTTAATCTATGCCCCTTTTTATTCGTTTTCTTTTTTTTTATTTATTTTAATTTGAGGGGTAATGGGAAAGGGGTGTTGTTTTTTTAAATACCATCCCTCGTTTGAAATTTTGTCATCCATTCCCACTGGGCCCCAAGGGGGTACACTTTCCAAAAAAGCAGGCCGGTTCCAAAATTTGTGCAAGATGTTCTGCTTCATTTGCACGGGGGAAAAAATTTTTTTATTCATCTAAGGGACCCAGAGTTAGGGCTCAAAGCTATGTCTGTTTTTCTGTTTGTTTGTTGTTTTAAAAACTTCCAGGCAGACAAATTTACACTCAGCCAACAACACATACACCATACAATGATACACACACACACATGAAACTGTCTCTGTCTCTGTTTTTCTCTCTTCATTGCTTCTTTCTTTTCTCACTCCTCCCTTTTCTCTTCTCGCCCCTTTCTCTGTCTTATAAGTTATAAAAAATGATACTGACTTATAGAAAATTGCAGTGTAAAGTTTTAATTTTTTGTCATGTTTTTACAATGGTAATTGACCCGGGGGGGGGGGGGGGGGGGGGGGGGGGGGGGGGGGGGTGAAAAGGTTTTGGGGGGTTTTAAAATTTTTTTTATGGGGCTGGGGGAGTGGGGGGGGTATTCACTGTTTTTTCTTGTTTTTTTAGCCAGACCCTTGAGTATTATGAACTTGCACATTAAAAACATTTTAATAAACCCGATCTTTTTTTATTATTTGTTGCGCATTTTGCCATGGAAGAAAAAGACCCAGAAGAAGAAGGGAGGCAAAGAAAGCAAGGGATTCTCCCCTTCTGTACAAACAGAGATGCGACCCCCGCCTCAGGAAAATGACAGGTTGGAATGTAAAAATTTTTTTTTCAGGTTGTTTTGAACTCCGTCCCGT
This sequence comes from Rapana venosa, assembly GCA_028751875.1. NCBI lineage: Eukaryota > Metazoa > Mollusca > Gastropoda > Neogastropoda > Muricidae > Rapana > Rapana venosa. Next base: position 39,703,743 of record CM054146.1, on the reverse strand, counting down.
GTGTCCTGAAGTCCTGGGTTTGAAACTCGGCAGAGCTTGGTGAATTAAGGGGGGATTTTTTTTATAGTTTAATCTCCCAGGTCAACTC
>CM054146.1:39554975-39703155 GCA_028751875.1 Rapana venosa | reverse complement strand
TAGACCGTGATTCTGTAACCCACCAGATGCTGACATGAATTAGACTCATTCTGACTTTGGAGCAGCCCATTTCTTTGTACAGGATGCATGCTGGGTATGTCCATGATTCTGTAGCCCACCGGATGCTGACGTGAATTATGGGATCTTTGACATGCATATTTGATCTTCTGCATGTGTGTGTACAGAAAGGGAAGTAGGGCACTGGCAGGTCTGCGTTGTAAGTTGAGCTGGGAGTCAGTGAAAATATTCACCTTTAATTCACCAGACTCCACTGCTGAGATTCAAACCCACGGTTTCTGGTCCATGGGATTAGTTGTTTTTAAAAAAAAAAATTTTTTTATGGGTTTTTGTTGTTTTGATCAGTGAGCTTGCCATGTTGTAACATGACGGGTCCATTTCCTGCAGAGAAAATTTCTCTTGTGTGTGCGCTTTCATTTATTTTTATTCATTTATTCTTTTATATTGAAGATAATGGAATAAGCACTTGTGTGCTTTTTTACATCCAGTCCCCGTGTGTATGCGGTTTTGTAAATTTTGTCATCTGTTCCCACCGGCACACAATGGCCCACTCTTACGAAAAGCGGAACAGGATTTAACGTGTGTGCAAGATGTTCTGCGTGGGTTCGCACACGGGGCCTCGGTTTATAGTCTCATCCAAAGGACTTTTGGGGAGAGTGGAGTCTGCACTGATGTTAACTCCAGGGGAAAATATCCCCTTGAACGGGAATCGTACCCGGGTCGTCAGATTGCAAGCGCAATGTTGTAACCACTAGGCTATCCCATCTCCCCTACACACTATGGCATGTCCTTGACCACGCCTGTACTGACAGTCATTTGTTTGCGTATGTGACCATTTTTACCAACCATTAAGGTAGCTGCATTCCAACTTCAGACATGATGTCTCAACATGACTTCTGTTTGCATGGGTTTAAGAAAAAAAATTGTCATCCTACCGGCACAAAATGCCTGGCTTTTTCAAAAGACGGAACAGGTTTTTGATGTATGTGCAAGATGTTCAGTGTGCGTTTGTACACGCAGCCTTGGTTTATAGTCTCGTTTGAAGGACTTTAGGGGAAGTGGAGTCAGTCCTGGTGTTAAGTGGCAGTAACTGAAAGTGTCAAGTCTTTATTGATGCATCCTTCTTTTGGTATTTTTTTTTTGCCCCTGGATTTAACATTGGTTCCAACTCCAATCTGTGCAAGTCCTTTGGATGAGATTATAAATGACGGAAGTTTTATGTGTGAATACATGCGTCATGGGAACTCTTCAAAGCTCCATATGCAAAAATCTGACCATCGGTAAACCTCAAAGCTGCAGAGGAACAATCCCCCCCCAAAAAAAAAACCCCAAAACCCCCCCCACCCCAACAACAACAAATCCACCCCAAAAAACCAACCCCCATCCACCTTTCATAGAAGAGTGTAGGCCAACTACACAGCCAGTGGCGTGGATAACACGAACATACCCAGCATGCACCCCGCTTTCTTGGAGAGGCATGGGCTCCATCAGGATCAACTTGCACAAGGGATCATGCCCAGAAAAATCCAGTGTCTTGTCCCGACTCCTTAAGGAGCTAAGGGACAAGTCAAGACAAGACTGTATAGATAGCGACATATATTCATTTAACTTTATCCCTGAAGTCGAAATGTACCTACCTAAATGATGGGATGTAAAAACAACGGTCTCGTATGCGTAAATCTCACTATTGGTGAACCTAGCCAAGGAATGAGAAAAAGAACCCCACCCTTATCTCCGCAGGCTGTACGGGGATCGAATCCTGACGGAGTGGGACAGACGTGCCGGGGTGGATGTCCACCCAGGAGGGGTGGTGTACATCACGGAAGTGCAGGAACAGCACGAGGGTCGCTACACCTGCATGGCCTTGACTCCCACTGACCTCTTGGAACGCTCCATCTGGCTGACCATCAAGGAACCCTGCTCGCTAGGTAAACGTGTGCTTCACTTTTTTTTTTCTTTTTCTTCTTCGTCAAACGTTCAGCGACTGTTGTGTCATGTTTGAGCATAAATGTGTTGTGCTAACGCTCAGGCAGGAACTACTTTTGTCTTGTCGTTTTTGAGCAAAAGTGTGTTGTGCTGCCGTTAAACCACCTGACAAGTCGGGCCCAGCGCATCCGACTTCGGCATAAGAGAGAATTGTTTTCTTTCAAGTATTTCTGGGGAAAAAAGGCAGGAGGATGGAACAAGAAGGCAGAAAATCGACAAGAAGGAGGTGACGGGAAGAAAAAGGAGCAAGGCAGAAACAGAGTGATAGAAAAGAGGAAATTTCAAGCACAGAATTTCCAGAAGGTGGGGATGCTGTTTATAGTGGCAGGCCCCCAGCATCCCCACAAGGAAGCTTTTTGTTGTTGTTTTTTGTTTTTCAGCCCTGCCTTCTGTGATGCCCCTGTCCTGCTGTTCTTATTCCACTTATTTGTCAAGAAGGAAGGTGGCAGGATGGTTAACCCTTTACCATTCGCATATCTTACAGAGAACCTCTCTGTAGTATTAAAAAATTTACGCCGTTTTTTCAGAGAATAAGGTACCTCAAGTACACATAGTCCTGTACAGTTACTATTGTTCGCAGAGCAGTCATATTTAGCCAACATATTCATATGATGTCATACTTTGTTCTGCACCCCAAGATGTGTGTCCTACCTACATGTGTCTTGCTGCTGTCCCCTCTTTGTCACCAAATACAGGTAACATTGCAGTGACATCATGCTGTTAGTCTACAACTACCTTCTAACATGCGCAATATACGTATGTGATTAAAAAAAAAAAAAGTGTGGTCCTGCCTGAATGTGTCCTCCATCGCATCCACCGTCATGGTAATCCAAACATTCACGCGTCACAAAATTACTGTCACCAAGTCTACATTTTCTCAGTGGAAAGTATTCAAACATATTGAAAACGACGTTGACTAATGCGCATATATACATTATTTACAAATATATACTGACGCCTACTATTTACAAAGACACTAGTGTGTCCTTCACCAATAGCCAGTTACATGGCTGTCACAGTGCAGGTGTCACAGCCCAGTGTCGCGTCCAGGTGTGTTGGCGTGTTTCTCAGGTGAAAATACTGATTAATTTTGAGAAATCTGGTTTTCGTCATAATATTACTGATCCGTGACTCAGAAAATCTCAAATAAGTAGACCAGTAGAGATGAAGCCTTGGCAAACGCTTGATCCCCATCATGATCAAAACTGACAGGTAAGCCCTAGTTTCATCAGGTGTTGTTTCTGTCTGTAATGGATTTATGACTAAGCCTTTCACAGCGATCTTTTGCCTGGCATAATTGTTAGTTTCATCTGCTACAGTTTGAAAAAAATGATGGGGCACAAACAAAACAAAGTTATCTAAGGGCTTGGCATTCATTGGGAGAATTTGTGCTGGCCCAGTCGGCAGCGTGAAGTCTTGCACTGTGCAAGGCACTTGTGCGCCGCGCCATTTCGTCTGCTATGAAGCCAACTTAATGTTATCCTCAGCATCACTTTCCGACTCACTACCTTCTCCTATTTCATCTCTTTGTTCTACATCTACTTCAACATCAGATTCAACATTTTATTCTCTTTCAAACTGTTCCACTTGAGCCAAAATAGCTTCAATTTCCACATCAGTATATTCCTCCCAAATCGTATGCTCAATCTTTGCTGCCATTTTTAGCTACAAGAAAGCGTGGGAAAGACAAAGCCAGTCACTGGCCAATTTCTTGTGAACGGGAGGCTGTGTAGCACTGAATTTGGTGCCCATTCCTTCCTTAGTTTATGCTGACCTCAGTGGAATGTTCATTCATAGTGTGCGTGTACTAGGTAGAGCTTAGTGCATGAGGGAAATTCCCCACTAGGCTGAAATGACATCCGGCGGGCTGCGGCAGGTATAAATAGATGCGGGCGAGCGGGCAGCGGCGGGCTGCAGCGGGTAAAAATGGGAAAGGGTTAACTCAATGGAGTCGCAGTAAAATGGATCCTGCCATTTTGTGGTGACGCGGGATTTTGGCTATATTGGAAAAATTCAGCAGACTTACCCAACATAATAATGACATACACATTATACATCATTGAAAAGTTTATGTCTACTTTTGAGATTGTTTCACAGTTTTTCTATTTTTTACAAATTTTCAAAATATGTCACTGAATGCTAAAAAATAAAAAGTTTTGAAAATTAGGGCTGCATAACTTGCATGCCTTGAACTGTTCATCAACTAGTCCCCTTGAAGCAATGTGATGATTTTTCACCAAAGCAAAGTTCCCTGAAGCTGGCTGAATCCATCTGATGTCACTTTTGTACAACATATTTTTTTTTTAAAGAATCATAACACTGGAGAGCCTGAAATCCCAAAGATATCACTTGTTGACATGTCAAACAAAATTAGCCAACAGACACAAAGTAGGCAAGCTTATGGTCAAGGAAAGCAAGTGTGTTTAGAAAAATGATTGCCCTACAGGCCAGAGTACTTTCCCTTGAGTTGAACATCACTTCGTGTATTTTAAAAAATTCGTAATTCTGCCGAAGCTTAAGCTTCGGCACGTCACAGTGAAGGAGAACCTCAATGAGTTAAGACGTTCACCTGCCTAACAAGTAAACCGTGAGGCTCTGGGTTCGATTCCCAGCCTTGCCCCATCTTCCCAGTTTGACGAGAAAATCGAATTGAATGTCAAAGACCTTTGTATTGAGCCTACATGCAGAACATCGTGCACACATGTTTGAAACCCGTTCCGCCTTTCAGATGAGTAGGCAAGTTTCATGCCAGCAGTAACGGATAACAAAAGTTTTTTAAAAATGCATGCACACGGGTGTTGTCTTTAGACACCATCCCTGAAGTCAGAATGCAGCTGCCTAATTGGGAGGAGGGCAGTTGCATATGCAAAAATCTCACCATTGGGGAACCTCAGAGCTCTAGCTGAGTAATGAAAAACAAAAACAAAAAATTAAAACAGTTGGAGATAAATATGGCAGGGGTGCATGTTTCAGATGGTACTGACCGACTTGTAAAGGAGTCTAGGGTACTACATTGGCATTGTCTTCTGCTTCATCATTTTTTTTAAATGGTTGGAGATATGATGAACAAATTTTGCTTGATAGTTTCTTTAAAAGATAAAAGCCTGAAGACTGATTTCTAGACCGTCAAATTGTCATCTTTTTTGTAACATCGTCTTGAACCCTTTTGAGATGAAAAGCAAACTTGTGCAAACGTAAATGGCTCTTGGAACTAATTGTGCTAGGGCTTTTTTTCCTCATTTGAAATGAGTTCAGGTTCTCTTTTAGATGTTGCTAATTAATCTTTAAAACAAACCAGCCACTCTCCCCCCCACCCACCCTAAACACACACACACACATGTACACAAACCCCTACCAAACAAAATCTTAATGCAATGCAAGTTTAAGTAAAGAGGTTGGGATTTTTAAAATTTGTATTGTGTTAATTGCTTTTTTTTGGGGGGGGGGGGGTATTGAATCATAGCTTGTTAATCCTTATTTTCCACCATTTAAAATACTCTCTATTTTTGTGTTGTGTTGTCAATTCATTAGTTTATTAGAATTATGACACTTTAAAATCCAGCCTCAAGACATGTTTATTCCAAATCTGATTATTTCCCCTTCTTGTTTCATCTCAAATCTATCCCTGCCTAAAACAACCAAAATCCTACCACCCTGCCAAAGTGTGTAATCTGTGTGTGTGTGTGCGTGCGTGCGCACACGCACGTATATATACATTTGAATTTGTTAACTCTTAATTGTTATTGGTTGTATGTACGGGTGTGTTGAATGCAAGCACTTTGATTTCTTTTTGCAAGATATCATCATCATCAACCATTACACCCAGTGGTGTGTAGGGCAGCAACAAAGCGCTTCCACTCCTGCCTATCCTGGGCTAACCTAGTCACTGATCCCCAAGAGTGCTGCATGGCCTTCACCTCACTTTCTACAGTCCTCCTCCACGTTGCTTTTGGTCTTCTTTTCTTTCTCCTTCCTTTTGGGGTCCAGTGCAATGCTGTTCTTGTGATTGACTGTGGGTCTCTTCGGAGGATGTGCCCAATCCACTTCCACCGTCGTCTGGTGATGATGGTTCCCATGTCCACTTGACTACATCTCCGTAGTAGGTCTTCATTGGAGATATAGCGCTATATCAATTCCATTTATTATTATGAATTATTACGAAAATAATGTTATCATGCCTCGATGGTTTTGCAGCGGTGGAGCGGTCCCCGCAGAACATGACGGTGCGTGAGGGGGAGGCGGCCCTGTTTCAGTGTCTGGTGCCGGAGGCAGACGTCACCATGTGGAGGAAGGACGGAGACATGCTCATCCAGGGACCCAGAAAACGGGTAGGCTTCCACCTTCTTCTTCACCTGCTTCCTCTCTTTGCTCCATTTTTAAACCTCTTAACTAGTGCAAGTGCACCCTATATGCCGGGGAATAAAATTCTTATGTACCACTTGCTATGTTCATGTCCCTCTTACTCAGAAATTACTAAATGAATGATCCTGATAGTCTGCCCAATGACAGTATATATATCGTAGATTGCTTCAAGGCAAGCTCAAATTAGCGTGATATTTCACTATGAAAATATATTTAAAATGTAAAAAAATCGAAAAAAAACTACACTTTCTTCATCACCACTGTCATTCTGAGTACCCTCCCATCTCAATAACGTCAAATATAAGTCCAGGCAAAATCTCATTCATTTTTTTCTCCTGAATCATACACGATCATTTTCATCACTGTCAGGTATATAAGTTTTATTTGCCACTTTTTCAGCTGTGTAAAGTTATTGCTACCTTCAACAAGAAGTGTCAGCCATTTTGAACAAGAACTGCCCAAGCAGTCGTGCATAAAAACACAAAATACGAGCTAAAAAAAGGATTGTTTTTGCCAAGGTTTTTGCAGCTGGATGTTGCCAAGCATCAGGAGAGTGATCTCCACTAATTTTGGAGTTCTTTCCCTTTAACTTTAGTCAAAGAAGCTGGCTTGTTTACTTTAGTTCGACACCCCCGAAATTTTCCAGGTTGTAGTCGTATAGAGTGCACATTTAGCCCTGGAAAATTTCCGGGGTGGGGCAGTCTAGTGACTTAATGTAGTTTTTCACCTGTGAGTTTATTGCCTGTGTTGTTTTATCCCTGGCACCTCACCTGTGGGATGCTCAGTTATAAATAGCATCCCCATATCCTGAAAATATTCTACTAGAAATTTCCTCTTTTCTATCACTCTCTTTGTCTCTGCCTTGTTCCTTTCTTCCTGTCTCCTCCTCCTTGTCTATTTTCTGCCTTCTCGGTCCATTCTCCTGACTTTTTTCCAGAAAGACTTCAAATATAACAATTTTCTCTCATGCCGAGGAAGCCGGATGCGCTGGGCCTGACTTGTCAGGCGCTCAGCGGCAGTGTGACACATTTTGGCTCATGTAACGGACAACAACAGTACTGTCTGAGCGTTAGAAGAAGAACCCTGCCACCTGCCCCATTGGCAGGGTCACCTTTTACATTTTCTTCTCTCCCAAATCAAACCCACCAAAACCCCATCCCTTTAATTCTTTCACCATCGGCTAGAACACTTGAGTATCTCCGCTCACACTAAAACGTTAAGATTTATTTCATTCATTTATTGATTCTTTTATATTGAGGATAATGGAATAAGAACTCGTGTACCTTTTTTTTACATCTAGTCCCCATGTGTATGCAGTTTGGTCAATTTTGTCATCTGTTCCCACACACAATGGCCTACTCTTTTCGAAGAGCGGAACAGGATTTAACATGTCCATAAGATGTTCTGCGTGCACTTGCACACGGGGCCTCGGTTTATAGTCTCATCCAAAGGGCTTTTGGGGAGAGTGGAGTCTGCACTGATGTTAATAACTCCAGGGGGAAAAATCCCTTTGAATGGGATTCGAACCTGGGTTGTGAGATTGTGAGCACAATGTTCTAACCACTAGGCTATCCCACCCCCCCCCTCCCCTCCCCCAACACTTAGTATCAAGGTGTAATGGGTTGAATGCATGCACTTTGATTTGTCTTTGCAAGATCTTCTTCTTCTTCAAGTGTCCGGTCTGGTCCTGCAGACATCGACGATCATGGCTGTCCATGAAATCTTTGCAAGATATAGCGCTATATAAGTTCCATTTATTATTATTATATGATGTCTACAGGTAAAGCAGCGAGGGAGAGGAGATGGGCGCCGCCCTCAATACGCTGGCCCCTAGAGAAGTTGAGGTCTCTGACGCCTCGCTCCCCTACGACCTTAATATAGGTTATGGGACTCCTTTACCTTTACCTTTACCTTTTTTTTTTACAGATGTTGGTGAACAATTACCTGATGGTGAATGAGGTGGTGGAGACGGATGCCGGAGAGTACACGTGTGCGGCGCGAGACAGCGAGGGATGTTTCGCCAAAGTGTCTGCCTACCTCAACGTGGAGACCGTCGGTCATGGTCGGGGTGAGCGCGCTGCTGGGTGTGTCTGCGTCTCGCCAATGTCGTCTGTTCTGGGTTCCAGGAAAAAAAGTTAACTTTCCTAATGCTCCCCCCCCCCCCCTAAAAAAAAAATGATGTCTGTGTTCCAGAAAATCTTTAGTGTTAAAAAAAGTCTGTGTCCCAGAAAATCTTTAGTGTTAACAAAAAGTATGTTCCAGAAAATCTTTGTTGTTAAAAAAAAAAGTCCTGTGTTCCAGAAAATCTTGTGTTAAAAAAAAGTCTGTGTTCCAGAAAATCTTTATTGTTTTAAAAATGTCTGTGTTCCAGAAAATCTTTATTGTTTTAAAAATGTCTGTGTTCCAGAAAATCTTTATTGTTTTAAAAATGTCTGTGTTCCAGAAAATCTTTATTGTTTTAAAAATGTCTGTGTTCCAGAAAATCTTTATTGTTTTAAAAATGTCTGTGTTCCAGAAAATCTTTAGTGTTTTAAAAATGTCTGTGTTCCAGAAAATCTTTAGTGTTTTAAAAATGTCTGTGTTCCAGAAAATCTTTATTGTTTTAAAAAAAAATATGTGTTCCAGAAAATCTTTAGTGTTTTAAAAATGTCTGTGTTCCAGAAAATCTTTATTGTTTTAAAAATGTCTGTGTTCCAGAAAATCTTTATTGTTTTAAAAATGTCTGTGTTCCAGAAAATCTTTATTGTTTTAAAAATGTCTGTGTTCCAGAAAATCTTTATTGTTTTAAAAATGTCTGTGTTCCAGAAAATCTTTAGTGTTTTAAAAATGTCTGTGTTCCAGAAAATCTTTATTGTTTTAAAAATGTCTGTGTTCCAGAAAATCTTTAGTGTTTTAAAAATGTCTGTGTTCCAGAAAATCTTTAGTGTTTTAAAAATGTCTGTGTTCCAGAAAATCTTTATTGTTTTAAAAAAAAATATGTGTTCCAGAAAATCTTTAGTGTTTTAAAAATGTCTGTGTTCCAGAAAATCTTTATTGTTTTAAAAATGTCTGTGTTCCAGAAAATCTTTATTGTTTTAAAAAAGTGTGTTCCAGAAAATCTTTATTGTTTTAAAAAAAAATATGTGTTCCAGAAAATCTTTAGTGTTTAAAAAAAATCTGTGTTCCAGAAAATCTTTGTGTCTCCCCCCCAATTTTTGTCTGTGGTCTAGAAAAACATCTTTCTCCCCCCCCCCCCGAAAAAAATTTTTGTTTTGGTCGGTGTTCCAACAAAACTTTGTCCTTGTAGAAAAACTTCATGTTCCGAAATAATTTTGTAAAAACTTCTCTGCGTTCGGGAAAATTTTTGTATTTGTTCCAAAATAATTTTGTCTGTGTTCAACGAATACTTGAGTTTTGGTTTTGTGTTCCCAGAAAATCTTTGTTTTTTAACAAAAAAGTTGTCTATGTTTCAGAAAATGTTTGTTGCCAAAAAATTTTGTCTTGTGTTCCAAAAAATTTTGTCTTCCAAAATAATTGTATCTATGTTCAACAAAAACTTGCAACAAAAACTGTCTTATCCCAAGAAAAACTTAAATCTTCGTTCAACAGATTGTTAGTATGTTGCTTTTAGACCTATGAATTGCAGTGTTATATAAACCACACCATCTGAATTAACAACAATCCACCTCCCCCTGCAAACTACATACGAAAAAATACTGCTCTTTTTCATTGGAAAAAAATGTATATAAGTACATGACTGGTCAGGTACCAATATTTTTTTTTCATTTAGAAGATGATGAGTGTGCCATCAAAGGGATATTCATTTGATACTCAGTCCTTCAGAGGAGACTGTAAACTGAGGTCCTCATGTGTGCAAACACAGACAGAACATCTTGTGCACACATTCTGCCGTTCAGAACAGTATGCCATTGTGTGCCGGTAAGAACGGGTGATAACATTTTGATGCCTTAGAGCAACAACGGTTTATCTGAAAAAAATAGCAATTTTCGAATTTTTTCATATTTGGTAGAATTTACTGTGAACTTTCAGATGACAAAAGTACAAAATAAAAGTTTTATCAATTTCAAAGATATTTGAAAAAAACCTTCATTGCACAAAATTACCCTAGCAAATTTCACAGAGTACACTGGACTACTGCATAGCATCCCGCTTTTCCTCTAAAGCCTTTCATGCCAACTTAATGCCATTTATCTGGGACAGGGCCATGCAACAGCGACATCCAACTGTGCAAATCCTTCTTGCCTAGGAGTGGATACACTTGGACTGCTGGGCAGGGTTTATGTAACACTGGCGGGCCTGGAGGTTGTGTGGTTCTTCCTGCTGAAAACTGATGGCTGGAATGTGATCTTATCTGGGAAAGGGTCAAGCTTTGTGCCATGCCTGCTGTATTTTCTCTGCAAGCAAGGTGGTCTACCTTCACTGCCACTGTTTTTACTATCCTGGCTTTTATAAGAAATTCCACTTTCTGCACTAGCCTAGCCTAGCATCGCTATGAGAGGACCAGAATTACTGGACATCAAGTTTCACATGCAGACTGCGAGAAAATTCCGGGCAAAAACAGGCCATCAGTTGTAAATAAGCATTTATGCGCTTTCTTATACGTGTATTACAACATAAAGATGCTATGAAAAAGATCACATCAATACCCATTCTCTTTTTTAAAAAAACAACAACCCTGAAATCTTCCGTTCAATCCTCGATTTGTTCTGACCTTTCAAACTTTTCAAATGAGTGTATCTCAAAACTTTCGAAAATGGCGGCTCTGTCAATAGACCATTGTTGCTCTAAGGCATCGATTTTTAAAAATGTAAGCAGATTGGTGTTGTGTTTAGTAGATATCAGGGATCCGAATGCAGCTACTGTAATTGTGGCCCAAAACGGCAGCATGCGCAAACATTTCACCATTGCTAAGCCTTGAAGTTCTAGCCAAGGAACAAAAAAAATGGTTCTGTGTGTTTTGTGAATTTGTAAAAATCTATTAATTGTAACTGGCTGCATGTGAAAGACTCGGATGAATGAAAGCGCTTTGATTTGGGTTTTTTGCAAGATATAGTGCTGTATAAATTCCATGTATTATTATTATTATTAAAACTACTAGGATGTGAATTCAAGCTGAAAGCATCATTAAAAATGAACAATACTTCAAAATGAATTCATCAAACTAGGTAACAATGCTGATTGATAACTTTATGTTTTCAACTATTCAGACACAAATCCAAACTACAAGAATCTTTACAGGTAAATAAATCAACAGTGTTTTAAAAATAAACTGGAAAATACTTTTCTGATAACTGTGTTTTTTAAATTATATAATGATATTTTTGTGATAGTTGTGTGTTTTACACTATTCAGATATACATCTAAATAAGAAGAAACACTACAATCAATAATGCTGTGAAATAATGGAAATTAGCTGAATAATTTTTTTTTTTTACTTAACTTTTACGCTCGGCTGTATTTTGAGGAAGGGGGAAGGCAGTACAAGGGTTGGAGGAAGGGAGGATGTGGAATTGTCGCTTGTTGTGGTAAACTGCATACATCATTGGAGCACAAATTATGTCTGCAGATTGTGTCAGGCTTGTTTTGATGAGATCTATATATCATTGGATAAAAAGTTGTTGTGTTACAGACTGTGGATAAAAAGTTTATTATGTTTCGTTACAGACTGTGGATAAAAAGTTTATTATGTTTTGTTACAGACTGGATAAAAAGTTTATTATGTTTCATTACAGACTGTGGATAAAAAGTTTATTATGTTTTGTTACAGACTGTGGATAAAAGTTTATTATGTTTCGTTACAGACTGTGGATAAAAAGTTTTATGTTTCGTTACAGACTGTGGATAAAAAGTTTATTATGTTTCGTTACAGACTGTGGATAAAAAGTTTATTATGTTTTGTTACAGACTGTGGATAAAAAGTTTATTATGTTTCGTTACAGACTGTGGATAAAAAGTTTATTATGTTTTGTTACAGACTGTGGATAAAAAGTTTATTATGTTTCGTTACATACTGTGGATAAAAAGTTTATTATGTTTCGTTACAGACTGTGGATAAAAAGTTTGTTTCGTTACAGACTGTGGATAAAAAGTTTATTATGTTTCATTACAGACTGTGGCAAGCCCAAAGTGAACGCGTTTGAAGGGCGCAGTTATCGCATCTCCAGTGGACGAGAGGCTCCGGAAGGGTCGGCTCCTTGGCATGTCATCATCCGTGAAACCATACACGTAGGTCTTTCTTCGCCACACACTGTGTGTGTGTGTGTGTGTAGAATATTTCAGTTGGGTGCTTTGTTTTAGTATGTTTCTAGTGGATACATTTCTTTTGTGTGTGTGTGTGCAGAATATTTCAGTTGGGTACTTTGTTTTAGTATGTTTCTAGTGGATACATTTCTTGTGTGTGTGTGCAGGATATTTCAGTTGGGTACTTTGTTTTAGTATGTTTCAAGAGGACACCCTGATTTTGTACTATCAGGATGGACGCTACAGTCAGGTTGTTGGGACTGTTGGACTTCAGTTCTGTGTGTCCATGAAGTCGTGGGTTTGAATCTCGGCAGCAGTGTCTGGTGAATCAAGGGTGGGGATTTTTACGATCTCTCAAGTCTACTTTAAGTGCAGACCTGCCAGTGCCTGAATTCCTCTTATGTATATATACAAATGCAGAAGATCAAACATGTTGAAAAACAAGTGTTCAGCAGAGAAGGAACAATGAACTGACGAACAAAGAAAATAAAAAACATTTTCAACATTTTCACAGATTTTTATTTTTTATTACAATTTGAGTAAAGGTTCTTGGGAGACTTTTTTTTTTTTTTAGCATATACTCAACTATGAAAGATGACAAATGAAACTTCATGAAAAATACTGTCAGCAAATCTAATAATTAAACGTGGGGAGAACTTTTTGAAATTTACATTTCATTAGCTTATAAAAACAACTTGACACAGACTGAAGAAGATGTTGAGGAATAAAATCTTGTAAATGCTTGTATAGGGACATTCCATGATAAAATAAATTCATTCCCTAGAATAGACATCTTGCATTTTGAACACACTCTTCTTGTAGAAGCATCCAGCCTTGGTAGAAAGCTTGCGACATCTGCAACAAAATATGAGAGTGTAGACATGTACATCTGATAGGCAAGCTCAGTTCTCCATTCATTAAGACAGGATAATTGAGAAAACTGATTTGCGAGCTTGTAGATTTAATACTTGAACAAAATCCTCTCTCCCACCAAGTTAAATCACTTTGTACTGAAAGAGTTAGCCATGCTGTCACGTAAGTATTTCATCATCTGATGAACGATGGATGCTGTATCCAAGTGGTTAAGACTGTTCAACTTCAGTTTCAATCCCACGGGTCCCTGAAGTCCTGGGTTCGAATCTTGGCGGTGTCTGGAGAATTAAAGGTGGGGATTTTTAAGATCTCCCAGGTCAACAAGTGCAGACCTGCCAGTGCCCTAATTCCCTTCATGTATATATACACGTGCAGAAGATCAAACATGCACATTAAAGACCCAGTTACGTACGTCAGCATCTGGTGCGTTACGGAAACGTGATCATACCCAGCAGTGATTCTTGGTTGTGTGGACTGGAGTCACAGTGCCCATCTGGATGAACCCAGGTTGTCAAGCTGGGGAACACCCAACAACAACAACAACATCCCCAAAGTTGGAATGCAGCTACCTAAAATGGTATGGGGAAGGGAACGGTAGCATACGCAAAAATCTCACGATTCATGAACCTTATAACTCTGGGCAAGGATTGAAAAAAATTAACAGGATTGAAAAACAGGATTGAAAAAACCCAAACAGGATTGAAAAACCCCCAAACAGGATTGAAAAAACCCAAACAGGATTGAAAAACCAAACAGGATTGGAAAAAACCCAAACAGGATTGAAAAAAACTCAAACAGGATTGGGGGAAAAAACAGGATTGAAAAAAACCCAAACAGGATTGAAAAACAGGATTGGAAAAAACCCAAACAAAACAGCTACAAGAACTTTTTTGTGTTGTTCTCCCCCCCCTCCCCAGGACTCGGCGTTCTGCGGGGGATCGTTGCTGAACGAGCGGTGGCTGGTGACGGCGGCCCACTGCGTGTACCAGTTTGCGGACATCTACCAGTACCCCTTCCACCCCCGCCACATCCAGCTCTTCCTGGCCACCCGACACTGCAGGGGTGAGGGGGGCATCCAGCGCCGGCTGAAGTCCTTCATCCTCCACCCTGACTTTGAGGTGAGAGGCTGTGATGAGAATGTGTGTTGAGTGTGAGGCACTGGTGGCTGTGATGAGTGTGAGGCACTGGTGGCTGTGATGAGAATGTGTGTTGAGTGTGAGGCACTGGTGGCTGTGATGAGTGTGAGGCACTGGTGGCAGTGATGAGAGAGTGGAGATCTGAATGTTTTGTTCTGGGTTTAAACTGAAATCCTTCATCCTCCACCCTGACTTTGAGGTGAGTGGCACTGATGGCTGTGATGAGAGAGTGTTGAGCGTGTGGTGCGATTATTTTAATTGTTAAAAAATGTTTTGGGAGGGGTGGGGAAAGTTAAAATCTTGATTTGAAGTGTGAATGTTTTGTTCTGGGTTATTTTTTGTGGGATTTTGTTGGGTTTTTTTTTGGGGGGGTGGGGGGTGTTACACTGCACGCCCACTTAGGTGATGTGGAAGGAACAAGCTATATAGAGAGAGACGGGGAAGAGAGGTATCCAGTGAATACTGACATTGTAATTCTGATTTTGAAGTGTGACCCCCAGGCAGTGTGACTCAGTGTAATTTTTGTGCTTTTTTGTTGTTCTTGTTGTTAGGTTTGACCTACATGTTTATTTGTATATGTGACTGATGGGGACAAGCTGTTGAAGTCAAAGAGGGGAAAGGGCTTATTCAACAAAAACTTAAATTCCTAACCATTCTTGATAATAGTGGAATCCTAGTTGTATGTGACAGGGGTCCAGTTTCAACAATCTGGAGTAATGATAACATTAACGACATCGCAGTTGTATGTACAGGGGTCCAGTTTCAACAATCTGGAGTGATGATAATAATGACATCCCAATGATAACAATAACGACATCGCAGTTGTGTATGTGTGACAGGGGTCCAGTTTCAACAACGACCTTGCCCTGTTTGAGCTGGACGAGCCGGTGATGCTGTCGGAGGACATCATGCCCATATGTCTGGAGAGATCCGTCTTCGTCGATGAACTGCTGAGGGGAGGACGGCTGGGCATCGTCACTGGCTGTGGCAGTCTGTACGAAGAGGGGAGGTCTCCGTTGTACTTGAATGAGGTACGATGGATTCATTTTTATTCTATTTATTTTATTTTTTTAGGTCTCCGCTTTACTTGAATGAGGTACGATGGATTCATTTTTAGTTTATTCTTTTATATCAAGGATAACGGAATAAGCGCCTATGTGCTTTTTTTTACATCCAGTCCCTGTGTGTATGCGGTTTTGTCAATTTTGTCGTCTGTTCCCACCGGCACATAATGGCCTCTTCCGAAAAGCGGAACAGGATTTAACGTGTGCGCAAGATGTTCTGCGTGCGTTCGCACACGGGGCCTCGGTTTATAGTCTCATCCGAAGGACTTTTGGGGAGAGTGGAGTCTGCACTGATGTTAACTCCAGGGGAAAATATCTCCTTGAACAGGAATCGAACCAGGGTCGTCATATTGCGAGCGCAGTGTTCTAACCACTAAGGCTATCCCCGTCTGGATGCTGTAGCAAGGTGGTTAAGACCGTTTCACTTCAATCCCTTGGGTCTATAAAGTCATGGGTTTGAATCTGGACAGCAGTGTCTGGTGAATTAAGTGTTAGATTTTTATGATCTCCCAGGTCAACTTTAAGTACAGACATGTCAGTGCTTACCCTATATGTATGTACACATGCAGATCAAATATGCATGTGGAAGATGCCACAATTCATGTTGGTGTTTCGTAGGTTATGGAAACGCATATATTCCTAGCATGGGTCTTGTAAAATAAAATAAAAAGAAAGAAAAAAAAGCTGCTTTGAAGTTGAAATGTCGGCTGAGGCCAGCGAGCAGACCTCCTGCAGAGTTACAAAGGAAGGAGAAGGAAGACCAGGCACTGTGCATCCTCACCCAATAACGGAACACAGAGGAGAAGAGAAGAGAGAATGAGGTACGATCATTGGATGAGGTTATGAAAGACCTTACAGTGTAACAATTTTACAGACTTTTTGTGGTTTTTCTGCTGCCTTATCCTCTGTAATGTTCCTGTCCTCATTTCATTTATTTCGCCCCACCAACACCCATATTCGTTATGTCGTATCCTTAGGGTCAGAAGTCCACAAGGAGCTCATCAACATAAGGGCCACCTTTTGGAAGAGTAGGCCATGCATGCCAGTAACTATATATATATATAATTAATATGTATGCACACTGGTGGTGTATGACATATCCAAAGTCGTGGCTGTCTTAATGGTAAGCAAAAATTGTTGCATACACAGAAATTTCACTCTTGGGGAACCTGGGAGATCTAGTGTTGTTAACTCCAGAGGAAGAAATCTCCTATGAACACCTCAGCAGAGACTGTATGTAACCCACAGCCTCAGTGACTGTTGGATCACAAGTTCAGTTCACAATCCTCTGTCATTTTGTAACTGTTCCTTCATTGTGTTGGCTATTCTTCCCCCTGTCGTTCTGTAACCGTTCCTTCTGTGCAGGTAAAACTTCCCTACGTTCCCAGAGACATCTGTGCAGAGAGGGCAAAAGCTGTCAACGCCAGTTTCACCGAAGGCATGATGTGTGCCGGGTATTCACGAAGCATGCGTGGTGACGCATGTGCCGGCGACAGTGGCGGCCCTTATGTCATGGAATATTCTGGAAGATTCGTCCTGGTGGGGATTGTATCGTGGGGTGTGGGCTGTGATCGAGAGAACCAGTACGGTTACTACACCCACGTGTCTCGCTATTACGACTGGATTGTGCAGACCACCAGTGCCCCTTCCAAGTAATTTACAGACGTTATGGAGGCATGAGTGTGTGTTCATGCCGATTTGTAAGTATCCATAATACTCCACATGCTTCATTATTTGTCATTCAAAGAGACGAGATATACCAAAGAATTTTATTTTACACGTTTTTTATTGAAGCATTTCATCAAAGTAGAAAAGTTAAATGGGAACCTAAACTTTTCAGTGAATGTAATATTCCCAATACAACAACTGCATATGTAATCAATGCTTAATATTTTCATTTGCTTGGATAGAAATTTATAGAAAAAATATTGAAAATAGTACAAATTGAAACCAATCATTCTCATAGGATATTGTGTTTCCAGGTTTATGCACTGCTACTTGTTAAGCTGTACCAGCCCTCAGTGCCTTATAATAGAATGAATGTGGCCTGTTCGATTTCTTATTTTCCCAGAAGTATGTAGTTTTTTATTTCTTGTTGGTAATGTTGGCTGTGTGAGGTTGTTTTTTTAAAAAAAATTAATGGATCAAAAATATGTTACATCAAGTTTTGGAAGAAAGGATCTTCTTAACCCTAGTAGCTGATTCTGGGATGATGTAGCTGATTGTAATTGACGGCTTACTTTCGCCTTCAAAGGTCAGTCAGTGAATGTTAACCCTAGTAGCGTGGATCCCGGAACATTCCAGGATGAGGTAGGTGATCATAATTTAAAGCTCACTTTTGCTTTCTAAGGTCACCCAATGAATATTAAGGCCATTTTATGGTTGCAGAAAGGGTTGAAGATCATTCAGCACACATTAGCAACGAAGATTTTGATTGGTGTAGAGGGTAATTTTTTATTTTTTCAGACCAGTTGAGATCGTCTCCAAGAAAAATGGCAGCCAGCATTTGCGGCAGAATTTCTTCAAGCGTTTTGCGAGCTTTAAAAAATTTTTTTTTTACAATATTGACAGTGAGGAAGAGTTTCAGAGGCTGGATTTGGCTGAATTAAGCAATGACAGAGACAATGGGGTCAGAATTGTGGAATATATTTTAAAAACTTGGTAAAAATTGATCACGATCCAACCGAATCGAGCGGCGCTAGGTTTTGCTGGATGGACTTCTTCGCTACTCGGCGAATACTTTATTTTAAAGTAACAAGGCTTCAAAATAATTAAGACAAATTGATATGCTGCTGAGTACTTTGCATCACACGAAATCAAGCGATTTTTGTCATAGAAAGCCACCACTTCGCACATGCCGCCATGACGATCATTTTGCTGGGCTTTACTGAGAGTACTTGATGACTGATAAAGCGACATAAACTCCTTATCTTTTCAAAACTAATGTCAAGAGAGAGTATTTACCTAATGGTGACAGTTTTGCACCGCAAGAACATTGTTTATTGCGTTAAAATCAGTCATGCCATCAGGGCCCAAGATTGAAGATTGACACAATAAGCAATGTTGTTGCGGCGCAAAACTGTCATCATTATGTAAATATCATTATGTAAATACTATCTCTTGACATTTAAGTTTTGAAAAATTAAGAGTTTGTGTCGCTTATTTGGTCGTCAAAACACTCGAAAAAGTCCATCAAAACAATCGGGATCATCATGGCACTGAACACTCGTATGAAGTGGTGGTGGCATTCTATGACAAAAATATGATGATCCCTTGAGTTCGTGTGATGGAAAGTACTCAACAACAATTATTACAAAGCCTTTTTGCATCAAAATAAAGTTCAAACAAATGGTGACGTTGAAATCGCAGAGTAGCAAAGAAGTCCATCCAGCAAAACTAGCGCTCAATTCAGTTGGATTGCGATTGATTTTTACCCAAGTTTAAGAAAAAATTCCACGATCATGACCCCATTGTCCATGTCATTGTTTAATTCAGCCAAATCCAGCCTCTCTTCCTCACTGTCAATATCCTAAAAAAGTTAGCAAAACACTTGAAGAAATTCTGGCGCAAATGCTGGCTGCCGTTTTTCTGAAGACGATCACATTTGGTCTGAAAAAATAACCCTCCAAACCAATCAAAATTTTCGTTGCTCGTGAGTGTTGAACGACCTATAACCCTTTCTGCAGCCCTATCATTCATTGGGTGACCTTTGAAAACGAAGGTGAGCCTTCAGTTTCAATCATCTACGTCATCCCAGAATATTCTGCAATCTGTGGCGTGGTGGTGAAAGGTTGTCCTGGAAAAATTCCACTACTAATGCACTACTAGGGCCATTGTAGGGACACACACAAGCAGCATTGGGAGGCACCGTGGTCGAGTAGTTTAGGCGGTCAACTCGTGATCCAGAGGTCGCGGGTTCGATCCCCGCTCGACTCGGTGTTGTGTCCTTGGGAAAAGACACTTTACTCCTATTTTCCTCACTCCACCCAGGTGTACAAGTGGGTACCAGCTCTGCTGGGGAAGTATCTGGCGACAGACTAGCGTCCTGTCACAGGAGTGGTGAAAAACCATCAGTTCGCTTAACGCTACAGAAACCGGGATAAGCTCCGGCTCTATGGGCCTTCTGGCTCGAAAGAACATACTTTTTTTTACACAAGCAGCATGAGGTTTGACTGGTTTAGAGGGTGGTGTTTTTTTGTTGGGGGGGGAAGAGTTTGGACCAGTTCATGATCACCCTTAAATGGCAGCCAATCTTTGTGCCAGAATTTCTTTATGCGTCGTGAGTTGACGGTGAGGAGGAGTTTTAGAGTTTGAATTAAACAATGACAGTGATTGTGAGGCAAGAATTGTGCAATATTTTTCGAAAGACTTGGTAGAAATTTATCATGATCCAACTGAATGGAATGACGGTCGTTTTCCTGGATGTACTTCTTCTCTACTCGATGACTGTGACGTCACAGACTTGTCTTACTGTATTTTGACCCAACAAGGCTTTGAAACTGTTGTAGAGACAAATCAATATGCTGCCGAGTCCTTGGCATCACATGAAAATCAAGCCATTGTCATTGAAAGCCACCCCTTAGCACAAAATGAGTGTTCACTGCCTTGACAATCGAACGGGCGGATCATTTTGCTGGACTTTTCTGAGTATTTGACGATAAAGCAACGCAAACTCATTATTTTTTCAAAACTAATGTCAAGAGATGGGATTTACCTGATCATAACATTTGTGCACCGCAACAACAATGCTCATTGTGTTGAAAACAATTCAGAGCCCTGACAGTAATAGGTAGTGCACATGATAATCATAAACATTACACGCTGCTATAAAATTATCAAATAAAAGCTTTAAAACTAAGCTTGTTATCCAGTGGTTTATAACTGTAATGTTATAAATCACTGGAAAGCTTAGATAACAAGCTTTTATTTGATTACAATTTTGTAGCAGTATGTACTGTTAATGATTATCAAAACAAACAAAAAATTGGAAAATTCACATGTGCACTAGTCTATCACTGTTGGGCCCCCTGGTTGCTTTCAACATGATCAGCGTTGTTGTCGAGGTGCAAAACTGTCATGAGTAGGTAAATCTTCTCTCTTGAAATCAGTTTTGGAAAAAAAAGAGTTTTTGTCGCTTCATCAGTCGTCAAATAGTCGGAAAAGTTGAGCGAAATGATTGGCCCCCTCACGATCATGGCGGTGAACACTCATTTCATGTGAAGTGGTGGCTTTCTGTGACCAAAACGCAACGATGGCTTGATTTCATGTGATGCAAACTACTCGGCAGCATATCAGTTTGTCTCAACAACAATTACTTCAAAGTCTTGTTGGGTCAAAAATAAAGTAAAACAGTCTGTGACGTCGCAATCAAGTAACGAAGAAGTGCATCCAGGAAAAGTAGCGCCGTTCCATCCGATTGGCTGGTGATCAATTTCTACCACATTAAAAAAACAAAATATTGCACAATCCTTACCTCGTCATCTGTCATTGTTTACTTCAACCAAACCTAGCCTCCTCCTCCTCTTCACTGTCAATATCGTCATGAAGCCTGTGAAACACATCAATAAATTCTGGCACAAAGTTGGCCACCATTTTTCTTGAGCACAAGAGATGGGTGATCTTGACTGGTCCAAACCAAAAAAAAAATCCCTGAAACCAACCAACCAAAATTCACACTGCTCATGTGTGCTGAATGACTTGCACCCTTTCTGCTGCCCTGCATTGGCCTCGACATCTTCCTGGAACTGTGCTGCTGTAAGTTAATAATTATTACATTGTGTTTTTTCCCCATATATTTGCAACAAACGATGCGATTTTTTTTTTTTTTTTTTTTTAAGAGGTTGACAGAACATGACTGAATGATAAAAAGCAAATGTTTAAATAAATGTACATACAAACCCTACACAATGTCTGATGTCTTATTTATCACGTTACCTTTCTCCCTTTGATGATCTTTTTTAAAAATTTTGTCATCTGTTCCCACCGGCACACAATGGCCTACTCTTTCGAAAAGCAGAACAGGATTTAACGTGTGCGCAAGATGTTCTGCATGCGTTTGCACACGGGGCCTCGATTTATAGTTTCATCCACCCACAAGACCATGACAGGTGGTCTGTGTGCTAATATTTTGGATGAGATGATCAACCGAGGCCCTGTGCCCAACATGAGCTCCTGTGGAGTTACAAGCACAGGGAAGTTTCTTAGAAATCTCATACTTAGATGAAACAAAGCATTTAAGTCTTTCATTACTTATCACAGTGTTGTTCGTATCTTTCACTCCAGCACATGATGAAATAGTACAACACATACACAAACATATTCAACATCACACAAATAAAACATTTCCCCATACACAATCACATAACCTTCAGGAAAAATCTTGGGGCATAAAAACAAGACCGTATTTACCTCTAATATCTTCCAAAACAAGTAGTAGAACTACTGGTCAGCACCATCCTCATCCTCCTCACATGCAGCCATTTTTAAATTGGGCTTCTGGAACAGGACTCGAGGCTGGATCATCCTGTCATCACAAAATCAAATACATATCACATACATCAGCCATTCAGTGCAATGACACTCGTCTACTGTAACCGACAGACTACAGGCCATGCTGTTATACGAGTTGTACTTTTTGCTTTAAAACATTCAAAAAAAAAGAAGCACCATTTGCCATACCACACCAAAGCATCAATCTATGTAGAACAGGACACCATCTACTAAGCCCCCTACTGATGACAGTAACAGCTTGGTCACAAAGCAAGACTGAGTGAGACGCATATCTGGGGTGGTGACTGTAGGATTAGCTCAATATAGATCTAGTATTGCAGACGCTTCTGTAAGGGCCATAACTCTCATACCGTAACTAAGGTGACTGAGATACACACATGGAATTGTGGGTAGAATATTAACAGCTAACTTCGATCTCTTCACGGCACGCACGTACACACGCTACCACGAGCACAGGCCAATTCTAGATGGTGGCAGCGGTCTTTTATGAACCAAGATTGCCGACACGAAGATGGAAGAAGTAGCAGCAAGGACAGACGAAGCTGTTCGACGTCCGATAAGTCTCCCAGCTCCAAAACCATTCGATGGCACAGCAGCCAGCTGGCCAAAATGGAAGCAACGTTTCCTTCGTTACAGAACAGGTTCAGGTCTTATGAACAAAACTAGAGAAGAACAGGTGAGTGTATTTTTATACACTATGGGAGATGTGGCAGACGATATAATGTCAACCATGAACATTGATGAAGACACTGTTCAACAGGATGAGATCGTCACTGCTTTTGATCAATACTTTGGTGCTCGGAAAAATACGATTGTTGAGAGAGCCAAGTTCAACAAAAGAATACAAAGGCCTGGAGAGACAGTTGAAAATTTTATTCAAGATTTATTCAAATTGGCTGAAGAATGTGAATATGGTCAATTAAAAGAGGAACTGATAAGAGACCGAATAGTTGTTGGTGTACTCGATGATGCACTCTCCAACGAACTCCAAGCTAAAGCTGACTTAACTCTTACTCAAGCAGTCCAGTCTAGCAGACAAGCTGAAGAGAGAAAAGAGAGTCAACCAGTGATCAGAGGCGACGCTTCTACCAACGTTGTCAAACAATGTTCTGCATTGAAAGAACAGTATCCTAAAGAGAGTCAACCAGTGATCAGAGGCGACGCTTCTATCAACGTTGTCAAACAATGTTCTGCATTGAAAGAACAGTATCAGCCACAGTTTCCATCAACCAGTAGAGCCAACTACAATTTCAAATCTTGCGGATATTGCGGCAAGGAATCTCATCCAAGAGACAAATGTCCTGCGCGCACAGCTATTTGTTCATCTTGCCACAAGAAAGGACATTATCAGGTTGTTTGCCGAAGTACTGGCCATTACAAACGACAATATGGACACAAATCAGTTCATAAATTATCAGATGAAGATGATGCTTCACACGAACTAGATGACGAATTTTTAGGCCATGTCTTCCATCTCCAGGATGATGACTGCTGGACAGCAGAAATAACCACAAATGGCAAACCTCATATCTTCAAACTAGATACGGGTGCATCAGTTTCAGTGGTGGGGGAAAGCTGGGCTAGGACACACCAGCTAATCAAGTCTCGGAAATCACTGAAAGGTCCAGGCAACACTACTCTTACGACACTGGGCATAATTCAAGCACAGCTGCGCCACGGAGACAAACAAATGACAGAAACTCTCTACGTTCTGAAAGGCCAGTCATGCTCTCTCCTCAGTAGGGCAGCCTGTGTCAAGTTGGGATTGATCTCACGTGTCAACCAAGTCAACTATCCAAAGACACCTGACTTCAAAAGTGAGTTTCCCAAACTTTTTCAAGTACGCCTAGGTAAATTGGACAAACCTTACAACATCACTCTCAAAGATTGTGCAAAACCTGTGTGCATTTATGCTCCAAGAAAAATAGCACACCCTCTAATTCCAAAAGTCAAAACTGAGATTGACCGTATGCTCAAGGAAGGTGTTATCTCACCTGTCACAGAACCAACCAGTTGGTGCTCTGGAATAGTGGTAGTCCCAAAGACCAATGGATCTATACGTCTCTGTGTAGATCTCACTCAACTGAACAAATCCGTTCAACGGGAGATTCATCCTATAGCTTCAGTTGATGAAAGCCTGGCTAAACTGGCTAATTCCAAAGTTTTCTCGAAGCTAGATGCTCGAAGCGGCTTTTGGCAGATACCTCTCAGTGAAGAATCAAAGCCGTACACAACGTTCATCACACCTTTTGGACGATATTGTTTCAACCGACTTCCCTTCGGGATCAGTTCAGCAAGTGAGGTATTTCAGCGAGCCATCTCAACAATCCTTGTCGACTTGGAAGGCGTTATATGCCACATGGATGATATTCTTGTCCATGCTGAAGACCAAGCCACTCATGATCAACGTCTTCGAACAGTCCTGAATCGACTACAAGAAGCTGATCTCACTCTCAATGAAAAATGTGAATTTTCCAAAGACTCTATTCGATTTTTGGGCCACATCATCGACACCTCTGGCATTCGCCCAGATCCAGCAAAAGTGGAGGCCATCAACAATTTTCCTTCGCCCACAAACATCACTGAGCTTCAACGCTTCATGGGCATGGCAAACCAACTGGCCAAGTTCATGCCCAATCTTGCCAATCTCACAGCCCCTCTACGCTGTCTTCTACACAAGAACACTCAATGGATATGGAGCGATCAACAGGAAACAGCTTTCCAGCAAATCAAAAATCTCTTGATTTCACCTCCTGTTCTCGCTCACTACAGCCCCAGACGAGAGACTTTTATAGCAGCTGACGCATCCAACGCAGGCATTGGTGCTGTCTTGTTCCAAACTCAAGAGAACAAATCACGACGTCCAGTCTGCTATATTTCACGCTCTCTCTCAGACGCTGAGCATAACTACGCTGTAATAGAAAAAGAGGCATTAGCAGTCACTTGGGCCTGTGAGAGACTGAGTGAATATATCCTTGGCCTCAGCTTCACTGTAGAGACTGATCACAAGCCCCTGGTACCACTGCTCTCATCTACAGAACTTTCCAAAATGCCACCTCGCATTCAGCGGTTTCGACTACGACTCATGCGTTTCTCTCCAAATGTTGTGCACGTCGCTGGAAAAAATCAGACAACAGCGGACGCACTGTCACGTGCACCACATGCTCAGCCAAAAAAAGCGGACAACAGTCTCATCGATGATGCAACAGTCTATTGTAATCAGGTCATCGATAATCTGCCAGCTTCAGCAAACAAGCTGCATGAAATCAAGGAAGTACAAAAATCAGACCCTGAAACGACACAAATCCGAGAATACTGCATCAGTGGATGGCCCACCTACATGCCAGAGTCACCACTTCTCAAGCAGTACTGGACAAACAGAGAACACTTGACCATCGTCAATGATCTGCTACTGTTTGATGACAGAATCGTTATCCCCAGGGAGATGAGAATGGACATTCTAAATCGTATTCACGAAGGGCACCTCGGAATCACAAAATGCAGAGCTCTTGCTTCATCCTCAGTTTGGTGGCCATACATATCTTCTCAGATTGAAGACCTTGTCAACAAATGTGCTATTTGTGACAAACACAGACTGACACGAAAGGAACCTCTACTTCCCTCTTCCTTTCCTGATCGACCATGGTCTAGACTGGGAATGGATCTGTTCGAGCTACACGGGAAGACTTACATCGTTGTAGTCGACTATTACTCCCGCTGGACAGAACTACGTCGTCTTGACAACCAGACTAGCAGTAGCCTCATCGCCAAACTGAAAAGCATCTTTGCTGTTCACAGCATACCTGATGTAGTGATGTCTGACAACGGACCTCAGTTTGCCAGTGCTGACTTCCGCAATTTTGCTTCAGACTTCGGCTTCACCCACACGACGAGCTCTCCAAACTATCCTCAGAGCAATGGGGAAGCTGAAAGAGCAGTACAGACCGTCAAAAATCTTCTCAAAAAAGCAAAGGATCCCTACATTGCACTACTCCTATACAGAGCAAGCCCTTTGCAAAATGGTCTATCACCCAGTGAACTACTGATGGGGAGAAAATTAAAAACCAAAGTCCCCATACTTCCATCCCATCTACAGCCCCTAACTCCTGACCACTCTCTCGTCAAGCAGAAAGAGGAGTGCATGAAGCAAAAGCAACGTGTCAACTTCAACAATCGTCATGCTGCTAAAGAAGCTCCAGCGCTGAAACTCGGGGACACCGTCTTCATTAAGGACATGAACAAGTCAGGAGAGATCTTGGCGAAACACCCCAATCCACGTTCCTACATTGTGTCTACGGAATCAGGCACCATCAGACGGAACAGAACACACCTTGTGGCAACTCCAAGGGAAAATCAACCTCTGCAACCAGCCACTACAACAGCTGTGAGAACGTCATCATCACCCTTGCCTTCATCGCCACAACCATCACCTCAGCGCGTTCCTTCCACAGCTCAACATTCATCGCCGGTTTCCTCTTCAAACCCTGCTCCAATATACACACATTCAGACACCCCCCAAATGCTTCGCAGATCAAGCAGAGTAATCAAAAAACCACAGCGCCTTGATTTGTAAAAAAAAAAAAAAAAAAAAAGAGAAAATAGTACAGAATAATGGACAAGTTAAAAACTCAGCTTTCCACATTTAATTGATATTATATTTCACCTAAAAAAGGGGGAGTTGTAGGATTAGCTCAATATAGATCTAGTATTGCAGACGCTTCTGTAAGGGCCATAACTCTCATACCGTAACTAAGGTGACTGAGATACACACATGGAATTGTGGGTAGAATATTAACAGCTAACTTCGATCTCTTCACGGCACGCACGTACACACGCTACCACGAGCACAGGCCAATTCTAGAGTGACCACCACTACATCCCTTGGACACTACTGTGAACCTCCGACCCCAAAGACTGACACAAACTCACCACAGGCACAGAAGTATATCTGAATCTGAGGTCACCCTGAGACCAGAGCAACTAGAGCCACTGAATCAGACAATTTTCTTTCATTGCATACAGATTTACAGTGATGAGGGTAAAGTAATGATGCTGCTATGGAAATGCACTTGCTATGAGACTATTTGACAGGATTGCACTCTACACTTTCAAAATATATCCAACAGTCAACTGAGCTCGAGAGATACAGACACATGCAGTGTTGATCAGGTAATTTGAGCAACTCTCTCAAAAAGTAAAGTGGATGAAGCTTGACTGTGTGGTCCCAGTCTTCCCCATGAGTTTATTACAAACTCTGGCTATGACCCAGCTGGGGTCCAAAATATCCCTATGACACTTACAGGATTTGAACCCATGACCTCCCAGCTGGTAACTCAAGGCGCCAACCACTGCACCATGGTGGCTGGCTTAGCCGACATGGGCACTGATTTAATCAATGGAAGATATGCGTTCACCATCTTGAAAAATGTCACATGACCCTGAGAACCAGCCAGCTATTTTTAACTTTTAGTAGCCGATTACAGGCTTCAGCTCAAGCTTGTGCCTTCGGTCCACAAGGTATTGGTTCTGTGATAGAGCAAAACGAAAAACAAGGCCAGGGATTTAAAGCACTGGCAGGTCTACTCTTGAAGTGAACCTGGGAGATTATAAAAATCCCCACGCTTAATTCACCCAACACCACCAAGATTCAAACCTAAGACTTCACAGACCTACAGGTTTGAAGTCAAATGGTCTTAACCACTTGCCTATAGCATCTGTCATCATAGGAAAACAAAATGCACCTGAAGACATATTTTACTATTTTTTTTAATGGATGGCGCTGTTCTTCGGAATGCTCTCCCAAGGCCGAGAAATCTCCCCTCACGTGAAGTTGTACAATAGAATACAACATAATGCTTTTAGCATTAAACAACATTTTGCGCTTTGATTTGTTGCTTTACAAGATTCAGCACTATATAAATTCCATACATTATTATTATAATGCAATACAAAACTAAACTCTAGGAAAGTCCTGATCGTCTTACCACCATTCCTTGAAGTCTGTACACTGTGATGGCCTGTGGTATGAGCTCCCTCAGAAGACCTGACAGACCGTTCATCAGCACTCCCTCTGCTCTTGCCTGCCACTCTTATGTCAGTCAGGGTAAGAAACCTCTTTCCTGAGGAAAAGAAACAAACAAGAAAGTGGCATATCAGCAATCATGATAACATTTGGAGCATTGTACACACACAGAGTATCTGATGTCTGGATAGAAACTGCCTTTGTGAAACACCCAAAAAACAACCCCAAATAACACACACACACACAAAACCACCCCAAATAACACACACACACACACACAAAACAACCCCAAATAACACACACAGAACTATGGAAGCAACATTCTATAAATAAAATAAAAAAGTCGGAAGTCCACAGGGAGCCCATCAATATTAGGCCACCAAACTCAAATCTGTAAAGTGGATGAAGCTCAACTGTGTGGTCCCAGTCTTCCCACTGAGCCCACAGCATACTAACTCTGGGTAGAAGCTGGTCAGAGTAAAAAAAAAAATCCCTGTAAGTATGACTTTCATTTATTTCATTTATACCACTTTCAGTCACGAGATTTCTCTGCGCGAAATTCGGGCTGCTCTCCCTGGGGAGAGCGCATCGCCACAAGAGCAGCGCCACTCTTGTTTTATTGTTTTTTTCCGTTTTCAACTGTATTTGTTTCCCTATCAGAGTGGCTTTTTTCTACAGAATTTTGCCAGGGCAATTCTCTTGCTGCCGTGGGTTCTTTTACGTGCACTGAATATGGGGTTCGAACCTACAACCTTCCAGTCCGTAACACCATAACCCATGGCGCTAACCACTGAGCTAAAGCAGCTGGTACAGAAAATCTTTTCATACGTAACATTCATTCTACAAGCCACAGAAAACTGGTGCAGCTTCAAAAACTAGTTTTTAACCCTAGTTGCGTGGTTCCCGGAATATTCCGCTAAACTATGTGGCAGACCCCGGAATATTCCGGGATGACAGGTGATTGTAACTGAAAGCTCACTATCGCTTTCAAAGGTCAGCCAATGAATGTTAAGGCCATTGTAGGGCCACAGAAAGGGGTGAAAGTCGTTCGATACACAGAAGCAACGAAGATTCTGATTGGTTTAGAGTGTTTTGGGTTTTTTCCTGACCAGCCGAGATCGTCTTCAACAAAAATGGCAGCCAGCGTTTGCACCATAATTTCTTCAAGCGTTTACAATAAAGCTTTTTTACAATATTGACAGCGAGGAGTTTAAGAGTAGGTAGGACCACCTCATTTTTCAAACATCACATTTTTTTTGTTTTTAATATCAAATGAAAGATAATGATGAGATCAAAAAACCCCCAAAATTTTTCAAGTCAATTTTTTAAGGTTCTTAGAATACCTTTTAAATATTTCAGTCGGGACAAAAAAATTCCATTTTTTTACAAAAGGGCACTTTTTGGACATGCCCCTCAGCCATTATCAATCGACATTGTAAACTAGTTTTAAATTTTTTAGTTTACTTTCAAAAACAAATAGAAAATTAGAAAAATAAGTTAAGGAACCCGGGGTATTTACATCAAAATCAGAAAAAAAGGGCTAACAAATGAGGGAAAGGGGTAAATTTAAACCCCCCCCCCCCCCCCCCCCCCCCCCCCCCCCCGCTCTGAATTTGTCTGAAATCAATGTCAGACTTAACTCTTTACGGGAATCCTAGTTTTTTTTTTTTGGAAAAGAAAAAAGACTGTACGGGGAAACTGCTCACCCAAAAACTCCCAACAGCTTTTTGTGAAGTGTAAAATACAGCCCCAAGAAAACACAAACCGCCTGCACATATTTTCATATCTCACTTCTAATTGACTGACTGACGGGAAACTTCACCTAACATTTTGTTTTTAAACGGGAGTATTTTTAAAGGGCATCAAATGACTCCTTTTTTTTTTTTTTTTTAAATTCAAATCCCCCACCACCACCACCCAACACTACAAGTACACATTAAAAAAAAACTCAAAACTCTGCATTTTTTTTAATTTGTCAGTTATTCTTTGTTCGGGTATCTCACCTCTGCATTCAAGATATGGGGCCCTTTTTTGGCCGGAAACTATACAAACTTCAGGGCTTTGTACCTTTGACCACTCATCAAAGTCCTGCACAAACCATGGTCTACCGGGTACGAACATTTTCAGGTCCCAAACCAAACAGTTTTTTGCTCCACAGAATCGTTTCAAGGGAAAATCTGCCATTTGAAAGCATTTAGTTTCTCCAACCCCTCATAAATGCAAGGTGGCTCTGTTTCTGATTCGATCTCAAGCCCCCTCTCCTACGTAAAAGTTCGCCCTAATACACAGCCATTTTTTTCCCCTTTTGGGGTGAACCCCGGGTTTTGGCAATGGCATATGTCCCATTCTTCGCAATTTTTTCAGGACTGTCTGGTTCTAGGGCCAAATTTTTGAGGATCCATATTCTAAATCGTTGCCCATGACAATTTTTTTGGGAAGGGCGAGGGGCCACGGGTTCGGGGCACTCCAGCAATTCATCCCATTCACCAAAGATCAAGGCCCTGCTACTGACTTTAAAACTTTGTCATTTTTTCTTGGACGGGTTTTTTTTCCCCATGGTCAGAAAGAACTTTTTGATTCATAAAAATTTTTGTGGAACAAACTGCTGTTAAGACCTACCCCTAAAACTCATCTGAGGGGAATAATCTCCTTGTCTTACAAAGATACAGATGGTTCCAGATACTAGAACTGGAATAAAAAAACCCTCAAAAACAGTCACAGTGCCCTCCAAATTCTGCTCCTTTTTTTCAATCCCCCACAATGCGTACGCGGGCATTCACACACACAGCATGCACACACACCGCACAACACAAAAACCCGCTTACGCACAAAGCATCCAAGAGAGAGAGGGGTTGCGGGAAAATCTCTTCACTAGAAAATGTACAACCCGTACGTCAATGCAGACGAGTGGGGGGCCTAACACGTCTTGAAAAGGATGCCCACACCATCTCCCCCATATTTTGTTTTTTTTAAAAATCAATCGCCAATAACGACAAGTTGCAAATTTCAAAGTAAAGTCAAATAAACCCAACCACTCAGCTGAAAAATAACAAAGTGCGGCATTTCTGCCCTTAAACTAGTTTTGTTCTGTATACTTCCGGGAAATCTGTGGATAACTCCTCAAATAAAAAATAGTTTGGGGCCCGGGTTTATTTTTTTCCCATTCTGACACCCACTGAAACACTGACTGCTTTTTGTAACCGCACACAAAAAACAATAGCCTTCTATTCACAGCACACTGTGCTAAAATTGAAAAATCCTAAGAAAAGGGACTTAAGCACAGAAAAATAGAAAACGGTTTGTTTGTTTTTTACTCATGACGCAGTTCCATATTTAAACATTTCCGAACAAATTACGACTTACCATAGGGTAGGTAGCCTTCGCATGTAAAAAATAACGGGTGAAAGAAAAGTTATGCCTTTCAATGGAGGCAAATTCCCCTCCCTCAAAATAGGTGACGCGACTGAAAGCAACAGGCATTCTATCGTGAAAATACATCTTTGGACATCCTTCTTGCTTCATTTCTCAAAAGTTTTATTTGTGAAATTGCCCAATCGTATTCAACGAAACCTCCTCAGGTTTCCCTTTTTGGGCCTCCGGGGCCATAGTCCTTTTTGGGGTTTTTTAAAGGGCCCTTTTTTTGGATTTTTCAAAATCGGGGCCCTTTTTAGGGTTTTTAAAAGATTTTTTCAACCCTTGATCATGACAGTTATGCACCGCAAGAACTTGCTTATCGTTTCAATCGACCCGGCCCCCTGAAAAAAGCAACAGAAATTGTATGAAACCAATGATTTTTTTTTTTTACATAATCAAAACACTACATGCTGCTAAAAAATTACACCTTTAAAAACTTGTTATCTACTCTTTCCAGTGATTTTAGCTTCCACACTTTTCATTTTTACATATATCAAAATCAAGGGTTTTTTGAGCCCACCTGTTTAAAAACAACGTAGCCAATATTAATTCCCAGTAAAATCTTAGCCTTGCTGCCGTCTATCACGCTCCCAGGTTAAACCCGGAATGATCATTTCATATCACCGGGCATTCTTAAACCAAGTAACAGACCAGGGGGACGGGTTTTTCAAAAGGCACAAATGACTCAAGAGATAGACCGATTTCTAAAATTTGGGCCCCCGGGCCCAAAAGCTGTGTCAGTTATTGATGTCACAATTGCCAAGGCCCATATTAAAAGTTGTTATTTTTTAAAAAATGTTTTTAGATTGCCTTCCCATGACAACCCTTTTAAAAACAACCTGCACCTCCTTATAAGGAGAAAAAATCCTCTGAAGTCGAGTAGCTGCCATTGGCGGGGTACTTGAAAAGAGTCGTACAGAAAACTTCCCCCGGGGTGTCTTCCACCACAGTGTTTCCCCAGGGGGGATGATGAGTCGAGGCATTTTCTGAGTGACCCCCAGGGTGTAAAGCTGGGGAACGCACAACAACAACAATTGACTTCTAAGCTGAGCAATCAAGGCCGTTAACGTACCTGCATTTGCCTGGACTCTCTTGACCTCGAGTCATCTTCACAGCAGTGTAGTCTCTCTCTGTCTGTCAGGGACCGCTACTCTAACAGCTGTGGGGCCGGGAAATGAGGTAGTGAATTCCTGTTCCCCGGGGGACCCACGCTCTGCTGGCGTTTTTGGGCCTTTTTTCCCCCAGATCCACATCTTTGGGCCTGGTCATCAGCCGGAAAAAAAAAACAGACAATATAGCCATTTGGTTTTGACAGTTTGACTTTAATCCCATGGGGCCCTGAGATTTTTTTGAACCCGCAGCATCAGGTGAAATAAAAAAAAAGGGGGGTTTTTTTTTTTTTTCCCAGGTTAATTCCAATCAGACCTGCCCGTGCCTTAATTCCCTTCGTGATAAATACACAGCGAGGGTCAAATATGCAGTTAAAGACCCATAATTCAGCGGCCCTTTTGGGTTTTTGAAAACAGAACATACCCAGCAACTTCTAACAATCAAATCCCCTGGTTTTTAATGTTCCCAAAAGGGAAAAAAACAACTTTAAGACTGAAAAACAACATTTTTTACTCATTTTTTTACCCCCCCCCCCCCCCATTTTTTAAAAAAAAAAAAAAAACAACCCAAAAACGATAATCCCATGCTGCTTTAAAGGCCCGAACTTATTTTTTAAAAAAAGACTTTTTTACAATTTTTTTTTTTTTCCAACATCAACAGGTTTTTTTGGGCCCCCCCCCTCATACCTTTTTCAGTCTCAACAAAGGACCTTCTGAGAATGGAGTCGGTACGATTTAATCCAGGGGGAAAAATCCCCTCGAACGGGTGCTTCAATGGTAGCTCAAACCTGGGCTGTCAGATCACAGGAGCAATGCTCTGACCACTGGGCTATCCACCCTTTCCAAAATGATAACATAATTGTGAGAGGGTCATCCTCGTACATCCCTGTTGGAAAATTTTTTAAAAAATTTACAGTTTGGTACCCCATCTAAAAGTGCCCTCTGGGCTTTAAAAGTGGAAATTTTAAGGGGACATGTTTCCAAAAAGCCCTTTTAACATTTTTATATAAAAAACTTTTAACCTCCGCAAATGATGTCATTTATTTTTTAAATTTAAATAATACCCCACCCAATGGGAAATCATTTATAATTTTTTTATGGATAACATTCCCACCCTTCGAAATTTAAAGTAAAATTTTTGAAAATAAATAATATCTTTTTTCCTCTTTTGGTAATGTGCAATTTTTATTTACATGTTTAAAGTCCCTACTTTTTCTGGAAATATTTTTCACGAATTTTTTTTTTTCGGTTTTTTTCCCCGTACCTTTTTTTTGTCTCGTAAACTTTCCCCTCTTTATTTTTTTCCCTTTTATCCCGACCATTCCTGATTTTTCAATCTGTCTTTTATATTCAAACAATCATACTTTTTATGTTTTACTCGGGAGTTTTATTATTGTATGTCTTTTTTAGTTCAGGGTGTGTACAGTTTTTCGGGGTGTGTGATTTTCAACAAATAATTTTTGGGGGTATTTTAGGGTCAACATAATCAAATAATTACCCGCGAGTTTTGCCCGGGTGTTCTTTCTTAAGAATACCCAAAGGCCCCACATGGGAGAGTTTTTGGTTTTTTTTTGTTTGGGGTTTTTGGAATTTTAAAAAATTTCTGTTTCCTTGGCACAAGTTTTGTGTTGTGTGTGGTGTTTTTTGTGCACAATTTTGTGGTTTTTTACATCGTACGCAATGGTGAGTACATGCGGTGCGTCTGCAGTGTGTGTGCAGCAGCGTCCCAGCGTGCTGCGTGGTGCATTTTGGGGAAGAAGGCCTTCACAACCCTTTAAATTTAAATAACAACCAAAAACAGAAACTAAAAAGCATAGAAAAAACATGACAAAAATTTATACTTCTTCTTCTTCTTCTTCGTGTCCGGGCGGTCCTGCAGACATCGACGTCAGGCCTCCATTCTTCCTTTCTCGGGCCCCTCAGACTCATTGTTGGGCCCTCTTTATTCGTTTTCAATTTTTTTAAAAACGTCTGTGAAATTTTTTTGCGAATTTTTTTATACAAATCAATTTTTTTACCCACAAATAACAGAAACAGGGGCACCAAAAAAAAAAAACCACCCAAACTCCAGCACGCCCCGTTTTCAATCAGCCATCATCTATTCTCAAAACGCATAGTTTTTCCCACCCCCCCCCCCCCCCCAAAATACAGATATAAATTGTACTAAAAAAAAAACCCCGCAAATATATTTTTCCCGGTACACTAAAAAAATTACACCATTTTTCAGTAAGGGATGGGTATTTCTTTTATTTTAAAAAAGCACACATTGCGGGGGCAGAGATATGACCATACTTAAGAAATTTTCCCAGACTACCATAGGGGTTTTAATATAACATAATTAATTATATACATACCCCTCACTGTTAAAAACAGATGATCCAAATGGGGTGCTGCGTTTTCCAAAAAAAAGGAAAGTGGGGATCAGTAGAAACACTCCAGACCTCTAGGAGGACAGCTGACAGCGGGCGACGTCAACAGCCCAGAGAGCAGACGACATCCCCACAGCCGCCGCACCCCAAAACCACCGCACAGGTCAAAAACCAGGGGGTTTGGTTCCCGACAGAACAAAAAAAACATTTACACGTTTACAATGTGTCGTGAACCACCGTACCGCCCCTCTTCTATAACCACATCAAAATTTTGGATGAGACTAAAACCGAGGCCCCCCTGTGCAACGCACCCGAACATCTTGCCACAAAACGTTTAAACCTGTTTTTCCCCTTTTCGAAGAGTAGGCCATTGGTGCTGGGGGGAACAATGACAAAAATTTACAAAAGCATACATACTGCGAAAAAACACATAAGTGCTTTTTCCACATCCTCGATATAAAAGAAAAAAAAAAATTTATTAAAAAAAAAAAACTAAAACTACAGATGCTACAGCCAGTGGTTTAAAGGCATCAACTTCAACCCCAAAACCATGAAGGTTTGGGGTTCGAAACTGGTGGCGTCTGCAAATTAAGGGGGGGGTAGATCTTCCAGGGCGACTTCAAGTCAGACCTGCCCGGTCTTTAAATTTCCCTTTGTGTATATGAAGATCAACTTCATATCAGTTAAAGATCCCAAAATTCATGTCAGGGTTTAGTGGTTATGGAAAAACAAACCACCCAGCTTACACCCTAATTGGAATGTGCCACCGTCATTCTTTCCTTTTTTGTCATGTTTCTCCCAAGGGAGGGTTTTACATTGAGACCTTCTCCCTCTCTCTCTGTTTTTAGCTTCCTCCTTATTTTTGCCCCTTTTTCTAAGAACACTGCAATACAGGCAGCCCAGGTCTTGCTAGGGCTTCCCCTTTGGGGTCTTTTCCATCCACTACAAGTTCATTGCTCTTTTTTTATGTGGTGGGCTCTTTCCGTGAACATGCCCAAACCCCGCATCTATTTGGGAACTACTACAGACCGTCATGGGGGCAAAACGGTTTTCAAAAAACCACCACTTTGCTGAACCGCACTCTACCAAGGAAAAAAGACAAAAGATACCCAATCCAAAAGTATCAACCCAAAAATCATCACAATAACATGAAAAACTTTGTTTAAAAAAATCTCAATGTAAAAAATTTCAGGGAATTTTCACAGTTCATTTTTCACATCACCTTTCTCTTTATTAAAAAAGTTCACTTCTTTTTTCACAAAAAAATTCAATCATTTTGGATAACCTTGGTGTTGGGCTCTGTATTTTTATCCCAGAAAAAGAGGGTTGGATGAGGTGTTTTTGTGGGGATTTTCCCCCCATAACAACACTGGAACAGACCCATTCCCTAAAAAATGTCCCTTTAGATAAAACATTACACCCCCCAGCCCCCACCCCCTCCCCAAATCAAAATCCTGTCTGCTTTTTGTGACAGGGTCATGGCCAGTGACATGGTTGTCACAAATTTCACCTAGCATGCAATCTATCCACTGCAGAAGGATGAGCTCCACCTGGTTGATTTTGCCCCAAAGTATCGAAACACACATTTTCAAAATGTCAGTGCAGAGTAGCAATGGCTCCTCATGCCCGATGCCTGAATGCAGTTATCTAAATGGTAGGGTGGGGGTGGTGGTGGGGGAAAATGGTCACATGAGCAAAAATCTCACCATTAGTGAACCTCAGAGCTCTACCCGAGGAACAAAAAAAGAAAACAGGCTTATCATGGAGTTAAGGAAGAAGTCTAGTCAACAGGGTCACCCAGGTCATTTGTAGTCTGTTAAAGATGTTGAAATGTTTTATCATTTACTGCAGTTCTCAGAAGAAGAAGAAGAACATGGGTGACCCAATCTAGGTCAGACATTAAAAGATCATTTACATTGGTTCTGTTATATCCTTTACAGTTTATAGAACTGCTTCCTTGCAAATACTATACAATCTTTTTTTAAATTATTATTATTATTGTTGTTGTTGTTGTGCACATCATACACTCTGTGTTTCTCCTTCTCTGTATTCCATTATTGGGCCATATATACACACATAGTGCCTGGTCTTCTCCTGAGCTTTGTCATTCTGCAGGAGGTCTGCATGCTGCCTTCAGCCAACACATTCCGACTTTACAGCAATTCTGGGTATATATAAAAAAACAAAAACCAAGTTTATACACTGCATAAAATGTCATTTACAACCTTACCCCATCCTTGAAACAGTCTGGTGCTTTCTCCTTCATCAGCGTCACAGCCATCTGGTACTTGGGGTGGGGCTTCAGTCTGTCATGGGCGTTGTTGTATGGAGACACCCCCCTGTAAGTCTGCATGTGTCTGGAACACAACAGAAGCACTGCCAGACGTTGATATATATATATATATATATATATAAAATATATATATAAGTATATATATGTATATAAGAAGTCCTTCGGATGAGACTATAAACCGAGGCCCCATGTGTGAACGCATGCAGAACATCTTGCGCACACATTAAATCCTGTTCCACTGTTCGAAAGAGTAGGCCATTGTGTGCCTACACACGCAAAAATTATTTTTTAAAACAATCATCTGAGTGCTTTGATTTGTTGTTTTGCAAGATTCAGCGCTATATAAATTCCATACATTATTATTATTATTATTATCTGACCAGCAAGATCATCAGATTAGCCTTCAGTCACCCCTTTCCCACATGGGGATGCCGGGGCCCTGTTGGCATAAATAGCATCCCCAAATTCTGTGCTAGGAATTCCCTCTTTTCTCTTTCTGCCTTATTCTTTTTTTTTCTCCTGACACCTTCTTCTTGTCTATTTTCTGCCTTCTTGGTCCATTCTCCTGCCTTTTTTTTCTACAAAGACATAAATATAACAATTCTTTCCCATGCTTAAGTCAAGGGCTTAATGGCAGCACTACACATTTTCATTCATATGGAAGACAATGATGAGCTGCTGGTTAAGTGTTGTAGGAAGAAGAAAAAGAACACAGCAATAATCCCCTGAAAGTGTATATATATATATAAATATATATATATATATATATATATATATATATAATATATATATATATATATGTGTTGTGTGTGTGTGTGTGTGTGTGTGTGTGTGTCTGGCATTGCCAGATGTTGCTTTCTATCTCAGGACCTGACCAACAAGATCCTTACTATCAATCACACCTTACACATTTCTACAAGTCGTCGTCTTGGTCTTCTCTTTGTCTTTAAGGTGACTTCAATCCTATGTGATGCCTGCAGTTAATCACACACACACACACACAACACACAAAAACCCAACAAAATAGTTCTCCCACTAAAAAAATTTGTAAAAACAAACAAAAAGTCCATATAAATTATAAGTGTGTAAAACATGTGAATCATGATGTTAAAGTCTAAAAAGGACAAAGGGAAAGAGAGATATGAGAGATGACAGAGAGACAGACAGAGACAGACAGAAAGACAGACATACAGAGAGATATGGAAGGGAGAAAAAAAGAGAGGGTGGGATGGAAAGAGAAATAGGAAGTCAGAAAGACAGAGGCTGAGAGAGGGAGGCTGTTCCACATACAAAGAACTGAGAGAACTTCATCATACATGTTGTAGTAAGAAAAACGAAGACGGTGGCATCTTTAATGTGCATAGTTAGTTGATCTTCTGCATGTATTCACAAAGGGAGTTAACGCAGTGATACTAGTAGCAGGTCTGCACTTTTGAGTTGACCTGGGAGATCTAACTATAAAAAAAATCCCCACCCTTAATTCACCAGAGGCTGGAGCCGAGATTCAAACCCAGGACTTCATGGACACGCAGGACGGATTTCAAAACAACCTGAACCAATACATTACATTCCCATACCTGATCAGTTTCCTGAGGCAGGGCGTCTGCATCTCTGATGGTACAGAAGTGGAGAACTCCTTGCTTTCTTTGCCTCCCTTCTTCATTCTGTGGTACAGTTTCTTCCATGGCATGAACTGCAGCAACAAATAATACAAAACGATCTGGTTATTAATAATGTGTTTAATGTGCAAGTTCATAATACTCAACTGGTCTTGTCTAAAACAAACAAGCAAACAGTGAATACCACCCCACTCACCCAGCCCCATAAAAAAATTTTAAAATCCCCAAAACCTTCACCCCCCCCCCCCCCCCCCCCTCCCCCGGGGTCAATTACACATTTTTAAAAACATGACAAAAAATTTAAACAGTTTACACTTGCAATATTCTTATAAGTCGTATCAGCATTTTTTTTAACTTAAGCCCAGAAAAAGGGAGCGAAAGAGAGAAAGGGTGAGTGAGGAGAGAAAGAGAGCAAGTGGGAGAGAGAGAAACAGAGACAGAGACAGTGTGTCATGTGTGTGTGTGTATCATTGTATGTGTATGTGTGTGTTTGCTGAGTGTAAAGTTGTCTGCCTGGAAGTTTAAAACAAACAAACAAACAGTAAACACGACATAGCTTTGAGATCCCTAACATTCTGATGGTCCTTCAGATGAGACTAAAATGAGGTCCCCCGTGCAAATGCAAGCAGAACATCTTGCACAAATGTTGGAACCTGGCCTGCTTTTTTGGAAGTGTAGGCCCTTGTGTGCCAGTGGGAATGGATGACAAAATTTACAAA
Source organism: Rapana venosa (assembly GCA_028751875.1). Taxonomy (NCBI): domain Eukaryota; kingdom Metazoa; phylum Mollusca; class Gastropoda; order Neogastropoda; family Muricidae; genus Rapana; species Rapana venosa. The sequence goes on along the minus strand of CM054146.1, from coordinate 39,663,421 downwards.
ACGAGGACTGGATATTTAAAAAACAACACCCACATTCCATTATCCTCAAATTAAAATAAATAAATAAAAAAAGAAAACTGAATAAAAATGGCATAGATTAAATTCAGATTGAAGCAGTACAGAACAAACAAAGACAGCAGCAGAAGGGCATTCAGAAGTCATGATCTGGTCCATACAGCTTGACTTCCCCTTGCATGTTAGGACTGAACACTTGCTGTAAGGGGGCTCCTCCTCTGAAGATTTGCTGTTGTCCAGCTCTCTCTTCCTAATTATCTTCTTCAATATCACAGTACTTTTCTCAATATGAGACAAACTTTAAAAAAACCTTCACAAAATACAGAGGGTTTTTTTTTAAAAATTGAGACAAACTCTTCACATATGATACATAGAGAATACAAAACAATTTACTTTCACAATTTGAGACAAACTTTCTTCACACACGTATACAGAGTAATAACAAGAAAAAAATTACTCTCAATAAAATTTTATGACTATGAGAAACACTCTTCACACACACACACAAAATATTTTTAAAAAACCGATTCTTCCTCTGTATGAGACAAAATCTTCATACTTGCACAGATAATAAAAGAAATATAAAAAATTCTTTCTCAATTTGAGACCAGATTCTGTCTATTCCTGAGCTACTTTAGTCCCCCCCCCCCCCCCCCCCCTTCAACTCGCACCACATCCACATGAACGCCCTTACTTCCTTTTTTTTAAGGACACAAGTGACAAAGGCTGAAGGAGGACAGTACAAACCTGAGGGCTGGAAACAACGTTGTTCCAGTTCACACAGACACGGCTGACTCTGAGGCAGAGATCCTCCATGGGCAGACAGCAGAAGACGTTTTCCAGAACCTCCTGGGGAACCTTCTGGAACCAGTTCTCCTTCACAACCTTCACCTCACTGTCGTTCAGCAAACCAAAGGTTGCCCCGACCTTGACGTCGAGTCTGACCGATGGGATGGATGGTGACGCGCGAGTCCTATCTCTTTCGTCTGAATTGTACAAAGCAAATTTCCGTTTGCGGGTTTGAAGAGAGTTCTGTTTGCGGATTTCAGCTTTATATTCCAAACACACTACTTTTGGAAACTGGCTTGAGTCAGAAAAGACTTGGTCACCAAAATTGTGAAGCAAACATTCTTAAGAGGAGGCTTCTTCCATTTAGTTTTGAATGCGGACTTCGATACATCATGTTTATTAAATAGGCGTTTGCATTCAAAGGTGAGCTTTGCAACTTTCTTACAAATTCACAAATGGTAACCCTTGATTTAGTGGGTTTTTTTCTTTCTTTAGAGCTTGGAGCAGTACACTGCTGTGATGTTTTTAAAAACCCCAATCCTGGAGCTGTCAATTTATGAAGGCATTCTCCGACATTGCGACGCACAGCCAAAACACTTGCTGGAGAAACATTAAATTTCTGTCTGAATCTGAGATTCCCACATACAGCGTTGCATAATGACAATGAAGCGAAAGGCGACTATAAACACTCTTAACACCGATTCGATGTCAGTCTTCACACCTTCGCTTTTGACCATTTTCATCTGAATTCAGCTCTCTGTTACACTGCTTCTTACGTCATTATTAGCCTTTACAGAATTTGAAGATCCTTCTAACGGAAGGAATGCAAACAAACAGTGCGGGGGAAAACCACTCCATGCCGCCACAAAAAGGGTTACAAACACTGCCTGTTCACCCATCCCCCTGCCCCCCCTATCATAGTTCCCATGAGGTCCTCTAAGAAACAGTGTGACCTTGAAATTTTACAATTGAGGTGGAAGCAAAGAGAGTAATGTAATCCAGTATGAAATGAGACAATTGTAATTGTTACTGACCGCAGGGTTCACATGGCTCGTCCTGCAAAACATGACAACCTTCATGGACTGAATTCCTCAAAGTCCCATTTTAACCAGAAAACTAACGAAAATGAATGTAAGTGACTGCTGGATAGCCTAAAGTCAGTGTCGCAGGTAAGATTTTCTGAGTTTAACTGCTGGAGGCTAGATCATTCTCAAGAGGGTACTGCCTCTTACTGAGTCTATCTGCTACTTTTTCAATCCTCACAGGTAGCTCTTGTTATTTTGGCATTTACCTTCGGTTTGGAGTCACGAAGTCCCTTTGAGGCTGGATATTACACTCGTCCCCAGGTAAGTGCATCATGGCCAGGTCATCGTTTGCGGGGTCCTGTTGCTGGTTGTCGCAGCGAAGCATTCCATCTTCAGACTGGCTTCATCGAAGGACTTTTGAACAACAACCGGTCAGTCTTTTCGTAGATTAACGGGTCTTCTCCATCTTTACAGCTGCAACATGATAATATTATATAATATCATATTTACACACATAAGTATTACACATATTTAGTAAAAACTGTTTTCATAAACTGCACTAATAAATCTATGCTCTTGATAAAGATGGTGTATATAATCAAGATATTTCCATAAATTTTTTTGTTCTTATAAAACTTCAGCCGGGCGCAAAAGTCAATTTTTCTCAAAATTTAGACACAAACCAATTTACAAACAAAGGAGTGTATCACAAGAAAACATAAACATAATATCAAATCACTGAAAATAGACCATTGAAAATGTATCAATTCAAAAGACAAGTACATACAAAAAAAGGTCTTGAAGTATTTAAGAAACTGCATTAGATGGCCCTGTAACATATTTTCCAATTCTGCAAAACTTTTCATAACGGGAATCATAAGGAAGTGTAATTGAGGATTAGAAAAGACCTTGCATTTCATGGACAAACCCAAAATGGGTGCACAACTATTGTAAATTGTAAAGAACAGGCTTTAGATTGGTTTATCAACAATGATAATCAGTTCGCAGCTCATTTCTTTGAAGAAAGTCCTATAATTTCAAAAAGTTGAACTCTTAACTAGTTACCATGTATACTGTTTCGCAGAAAGTTCCACATCCTACTTAAACTCTTCCCAAAAGTCCTTGGAGAGACTTCTGAGCCAAGTTAGCGAACAACGCAGAAAAAACTGCGCCACCCGTTAAAACTCCTGTTCCGCTTTTCGTAAGAGTACTGCCATTTTCCTTGGATCAGATGACAATCTCAAAAATTGAACACTGGATTTGGACTTTAAAAATTTAATAAGTGTTATCCATTATCCTCGATGATAAAAGAACTAGGACTAAAAACTACCATTTGGGTGGCTAGAGGTTATCCCTGGCTAGAACTTAAAGGTAAAAGTTTGAAGTGTTCAGCTGGTGGAACCCTTTGGACCCAAAATTTTTTCCCCACCTCTTACCATGCATGGTGGTGACAAGGTTGCTCAGTCTTTTCATGAGACGATGATAATGGGACCCTATTTACACATAATCATTAGCATGTAAAAGACCTACAACAAGAATGTTGTGGGAAATTTGAGAAAAAAAGCCTTCTATACTTTGAAATCATAAGTCTGCACTGTTGTAGTTGCTGAAAGCGAAATCAAGCTGTCAAGCAAAGTAAGTCAAAAAACACTTTAATACCTGAGGTCAATTACATACTTGTCGGACAGTTTGATACTCATACATATACCAAGTTTCTTTAAAACTAGTATTTCATAAAGTTGGAAATGTCAACTCTACCAAATTCACAACAAACCTCATTACAATGCCCTTGCCTCGCACTACAAATTGTGACATTTTAAACCTTACAGAGAGCATAAACTTTTTTTACGCAGCATATCACAGCACTCACACGCACTAGTGTGTGTGACATTAGCCACTGCTCCCACTAGACCCAATATGAATCAATTGTTTTAATGACATTGACTAGACAAAAACCTTATACAACCCAGCAGCTACCTCACACAACATCTACACATTTCTCTAATTATTTGTATTGACTACACTCGTAACAATGACAATTAGCCTTCCAAATTGAATTGTTAGAACAGGTAGTGACATTGTGAATTCAGAGGGTGAAAACTACTCCGACCAAAGAATTTCTGTTGGTTTTGCTGTGGGACACTACTACGCGTCCGGCAACATTTGAATCTGAAACCAAAGCTGAGAAGGTTCAGCCAAATGGCTGTGGTTTGCGTCAAGCTGTGATTGGAAGCCGATGAGATCTCTTTGTTCTTTTCAATTATTTTTGAGCAGATTCTTCATTCTCCAGCCATTCTTGTTTTTAACATAGGTTATTGTCAAAACATGAAAGCAACACTTAGAACACTCCTATGCCATTGTAACAGGAAGATCTTTTTGTCTACAAAAAATGAGTTCTTTCTCAGAAAATACAGACGTGTTGTCCCTTTTTGACAATAGCGTCAGTGTTAACGCCCAGTTTAACTTGTGGTCAAAACAGTTCCCAGATTACTTATAGTTCAAACGTTTTAACCTCTTGATTATGCTAATAATATTCTTAGGGTTGCCCGATCTTCTGAAGTCGATAGCGGTCTTTATTTAGAAACATTTGCTCCGTAGCTGCTACCAGTGTACGAACTCGGTGAGGTGGACCTGGTCTAAGACTGATCGGATAGGGATAATACACACTATCTGGACTTTCCAGAAGATTTCATAGTTGTCCTGCAATCATGTGTATAGATGTAAGAAGTGGTGAGGGACGCACCGGTAGCGAGAACAGTGCAGGAAATCTAACCGAAGAAGTTTTTTGTTGGCCAAAACACGTTGGTTGTTGGATAAAATTCGAACACCAACTGAACAGTGATTGTCTCGTCAAATTTCGAAATATTTTGTTAACCAGAACGTGAGGCTGCATTGTATTGAAAGTGAACTAAAGTCGCGCAATATTGGCATGAGCAGTCGTGTTTCAAGTGGCTATACAACTTTCAACAATGAATAGTTGCACTTCGCCCTTCGAGACTGTATGCATGGGGTCCAAGTTCTTCTTTAGCAGAAAGAAATGAAGATTTTACATCATTTTCAGCGTTTTCATCACAAGAGATGTGTAGCTACAGGTCTAAAATCGTTAGAAAGCAGGATTGGGTTTTGGAAGAGGTATTACTGGAAGTTTTCCAATAAGTCAGGATCTGACATATCCAGTGAGGCCTGGAACAGGTGTTGAAGGAACAAGCTCAAGCGCAGAATTTCAGGTTACTCCAATATACGTCGTCGGAGATATTTAATATTAATTCCTTACTGCTTAAGATATTTTTCATCAACAATACCATTTCAGAAACAGGGATTGCTTCAGAATCTTAATCATTTAGAAATCATTAGCTTTTCAAAGGCAGTAAAAATGTTTTAGATGGTTTGAAGTTGTTGGACATACTCCCTGGCAAATGATCTTGACTTAGTTGGAACCTTACCATTTGCAGACAATTTATACCGCCATGAGAACTGAAAATTGTATCCCTGCAAACTTGTCTTTATTTTTTATATATAGTCTGGGCATGCATCAGCAGCTTTGTTCTTTGTTTTTTTCTTTGTTTTTTGCCTGAAAATACTTCTATTCTTTTGTTTAAAAAGTTTCAGATCCTTTGTAAACCCAAGTTCGTTATTGGGTAAATGGTTATCTCCTTATGAAGGCCCACAACAACACAAATGAAATATAAGACACATAACATCGTGATCTGCTATCTAACAACATATAAACATTGTCCGGTGCAATCAAAGCAGCCTTGCAGAACTAGCATACACACGTCCATTTTTTAGTAGTCCTGATTGTTGAGGCCCGAAACACGAATGGACATGTAAGAAGAACCAGTTGTGGTAGATGTCCAGGGTGGCAAAGGCAACGACTATAGGGCTAAAGTCCCATAGCACAAGTTAAGGTCTTGTTTCTTCCTTTGGGAGGTCACATACTTTTCTAGTCTTCTAGTATATGGGAACAGTATTGCAAATCATCGAGGATAAACTTAGGGACCAAAGGGGATTTAGAATCGAGCACATGAGGTATAATAATTCATTGCTCAAGCACTTGCTTTGGGGAAAATGTCAATAAAGTGAAAAAGGGTCACATTGGATGAAATTGCTCTTGTGGCGCACTTCTCCTAGGGAAAAAGCAGCCTGAAGTTCATGAAGAAATTGCCTGTGACTTAAATGGTTAATGAAAAATAGTAAAAATATAAAAATTTTCTTCTAGGAACATTACAGTGACTAACAATGTTTTCAAAATTAATTTGATTAGGAAAGAATATTGACATTCAACTTAAGTACTAACCAATATTAAATATCATTTATAAAAGAAATAATAAAAAAGTAATTAATAGAATAATTCCTAACAAATATATCATTTAGAAACATTAATGTTAAATAATTTATGTAAACATTACAATAAATTCCAGAGTTTAAAACAGTTCTAAGATACTAAAATTTTTGTTATACTTTAAATTACAAACAGGTTTAATACTATTAAGGAAGTTTTTAGAATTCCTATTAATCTAACTTAAATTAATTATATATTTTTTAAACAATAAGACTTACAGGTTCAAGTATGTTATTTTTTAATCAGTTACAAATGATATACTTATTTCTTTTCATTATTTTGTTCTCACTAAACAATATAATGCCAAGGCTTAAGTGTTTTACAAGATGTCCAAACAAACGCTAACAGGTAACTAAAGTGTTAATCGGAATCCATTTACATAAGAAAAACAAATTCCACTGCTGTCTTCCTTTGCTTTCTATGGACAGATGAGCTGGTGGTGCTGTCAGAACTGTTATGTATTAATGCTGTGGTAACGTCTTTTGCATAGAAATGAAAAAAATGCAAAATAAGTTAACTCCTGCAATTGATTTTTTGAACATTATTCCAAGAATGTCTCTCCCCTCATTCTCTTTTGACACTAGTCAATCCCCGTATACCAGATTCTGGGGAAGCTCATGCGGAGCACTCGTTTCCGCAGGAAGTACAGGTCGAGCGTGGTTACCAGTTGTGGGGCCAGTTAGCGCGCCTTGGCTTCAGTAAGTTGCCGGTTCCCCCATTGATACGGTCTCCCCCTTTAGGGTCAGGGAAGGTAAAGAGGGGTACGCCTGGGCACCGCCCAAGGAAGTGAGGTCTTGACGGACTCGCTCCTTCGCCTTATAGGTTGGGATCCTTACCTCCTTCTTTTTACGATTCAATAAAGGTGTGTGCACATCGCTCACACCCCTTTACACGTGTGCACAATGGGCGCACACCACAAGAAGAAGAACACGTAATTCATGTTCAGTAACTCTTACCCAAGATTAAAAAAATAATCACTTACAACTTCAGTTCAAAGAAGTTTGGCTCTAGATTTACTATATACACCCATAATATCACATAAACATAATTACTAATATTAACCGTATACACATTCACAAAATAATATTATAACATTTATTACTTTATTAACTAATTTAGGGGACTATAAGCCAAACATTAATCCATGATAAGCCAGCAACCAGAAAGGCCAGCAATGCTGATGAGAAAGCACAAAATGAATTTAGCACTGTTAATAAAATAATGGACAATTACTAGGAAAGCACAAACTCATTCCAACAACTTTAAAAGAATACACTTAAGCCTACAAGGTCTACAAACCGCCCAAACACAACTAACCAAGACAGCTCCCCAAAAACACACATTTGGATGTCAAAACAAAACTTTTACAAATGACGCTTTACATTGGGGGGGCAACCTTTCGTTTCAAATTCACCTTAAAAATAAGGTAGAGCCATACTGTTTCTTCCTACATTTTTCTTTAAAAAACGTCCTTATATTTTTGGTCAAGAAAATGTTTTGTAACCAAAACTAATTCGTTTTTATTTTAATTGAGTTAATGTTGTTTAATAATTGTGCATTTTTGGGATCATATCGGAGATAACTCTAAATTTATCATTGGTGCGATTAGTTCAGATAAGTGAATACAAAATGACTTTGTACCCATTTCAGACTAAAGGAAGTTGATACAAGCATTGATCCACCCGAAGATCTTTTATTTGAGATTTGAAGAGAAAGCGACACCCAGACTTGTCATTGAGATATGTAAGTCTTTGATCTCATTTGATGATATGCGCCGCTAAACACACACATACGAGCAGCGCCGCCACACACACACACTGCTTTGACTGTTATTCTACCTTGTTATTTTATTTTCCCTTATATGTCTGTATGATTGAGTTTATGTTGTTGGTTTGGTTTTATTTGTATTCAGTTACTGTATTGTAGGTCGGATTATTTATAGAAAAGAAAATTCCTTATTCATTTTTGTTCTTTTCAAAACTGATTAACATTGTCTTTTGAATGCTTTTATACGTCAATTTTCCAGATTTCTTTTTTGTTGTGACGGCAGGGTGTAAAAATGTTGTGTAAACTTAATCCTTTGCTTTCATTGGCTTCAATAAAGATCATTTTTGACTTGATATACACAATGTGACAAACACGCACTTCTCAGTCTGAACACAGAACATTTTAATTTCACTGCAGAAAAGTACACTCAGTATGCTTGTATGATAATTTATATCACATATAATGTGTGTTTGTTGTGGTTTTGTTGTTGGGTTTTTTTTTGGGGGGAGGTAATCTCAAGAAAAGGATTGTTAGTGGTTAGATCATTGTTGTCATGATCTGACAGCTTGGGATCAAGCCACTGATTGAGGCATCCATTCAAAACATTTTCTCATGGAGTTAATATCAGTACTAACTCCACTCCCCCAAAAGTCCTGTTGATGAGACTATAAACCAAGACCCCATGTGTGGAAGAACGCAGAGCATTTTGCATGAGTGTTAAAACCTGTTCTGCTCTTTGGTAGAGTAAGCCATAGTATGCTGGTAGGAACTCGTGACAAAATTTACAAGAAAAAATGCGTGCACATTGGTGTCGTGTTTAGACATCATCCCAAAATCAGAATGTGGCTACCTTGATGGTGGGCAAAAAAAGGTAGCGCTATATAGATATATATATATCATTATATGTATATACATACAAACATATACACACATATTATAAAGGTGTCCCATAACCTATAAGGTTGTAGGGGAACGAGGCATCAGACCTCACCTCTAGGGGGCCAGCATATTGAGAGTGGCGCCCATCTCCCCTCCCTCCCTGCTTTACCTTCCCTGATCCTTAAGAGGCAGGTACACATTTACAGCTGGGTGAACTGGGGGACTGTAATGAAGTCAAGGTGCTCAAACGGTCACCCATCCAACTGGTAACCACGCTCGATGCCGCTTTACTTGGCTGGGGGAAAGCGAGAGCTCCGACCACTGAGCTATCCTGTCCCATATATATATATATAGTGTGGCAAAATCTCACCAATGCCAAATTGAGAACCTCAGAGCTGTAGCCAATAAATGAAAAAAAAAAGAAAAACACGCACACACAAAAAACACCAATATATATTTACCAGAACCTTTCTTTGTGCATTTGTTTTCATACAGGTTTGTTTTGTAGACAGGAGAGGACTTTCTTAGCAAGATAAATGTATGCATGAATACTAGTTATATAACATAATGGTAATACAGGGAATGTAGATTTATGTCTGTTCATGGGTGTAGTACGATATATTCCAGTATATAAGATATATTTCAGTGCTATAAGTATTGATCCGATTGTTAACTGGGGGTACAGGTTCAAGAATCCACCGAGGTGAAGGTTAAAGGAATTTTTGCCCCTAGAGTTAACAAGAGTACTCACTCCACTTTGTCCTAAAAGTTCTTCAGAAATGATTTTTAAAAACAGAGATCCCATGTGTGAATGCATCGAGAAATATCTTGCATACACGTACGTTAAAATACTGTCCATCTTTCTCAGAAGAATAGGCCCATGGTATGGATGACATGAACATATCCAGCATGTACCCTGCCATCTGGAAAGAGGTGAGGTCCACCAGTTTCAACCTGCTCATGATACACTGGTTGAAAACTCAGTACAATGCCGTGTTTTAAACAGCTACACATCTTTATGACTGGTGTGGGTCATGGAGGACCCGTTTTGTCTGCCAAGGTATAGATAATAGAAACAGAAAAGCTGCTTTGAAACGTATGGGTGATGGATGACTTGTAATATTCATTGTGCAAAGTCACGAGTGACATCCAGCAAAGGTTAAGTGAAGAAGTTATTCATGTTTATTTGTTTTCTTATCTTATACTTATAGGGTTGTTTGTGAGGGTGGGAGGGTTGTAATGTATAACACAACAGACAAGCATCATCTTGATAACATAGATTATGTATGGATGAAAGTTTATATATGTTTGGCACTGTGAACAGAGATGTGTTGGAAAAAAAAAAGAGATATGTTTTAAGTTCTTAAACACACTGACATTACCTAGAATAAATATAATACCCTGTCTCACTCATCACACCAAGGAATTCCAATCCAATCCAATCTTATTCTTTTTAGCCCCGCCAACCACAGAGGCCATGTCAGGGCTGTCACCTTGTAAAATTTTAAATCTTGGATTAAAACTGTGCAAACTGTACAGATTAAAACAGGGTATTAAAACCAAACTCTGCTGTCATTCCCTGAACACCAAGGAACTACTGTGAGATCAGAAGCTCACACTGGATGAGAAGTTTGTTAAGTGTCATCATGACTGTGGCTGTTTTCAAGTACCTTGGCATTTAGGCAGCCGTACTCCACCTTCGTCGGGATAGCTCAGAGCACTTGCTTTCCCCCAGCCAAGTTAAGCAGTGTCGAGTGTGGTGGTTACCAGTTGGATGGGTGACCGTTTGCGTGCCTTGGCTTCAGTACAGTTCCCCCAGCTGTAAATGGGTACCTGCCCTCTTTAGGGTCAGGGAAGGTAAAGCAGCGAGGGAGAGGAGATGGGCGCCGCCCTCAATATGCTGGCCCTAGAGAAGTGAGGTCTCTGACGCCTCGCTCCCCTACGACCTTATAGGTTATGGGACTCCTTTACCTTTACCTTACTCCACCTTCAGAGAAACGCTCATTTCTGTGCTTTTTTGTTGCGCGACAGTTGGCCAAATCGGCTGCTGACCTGGGCAAGATGGCCTCCATTTACTGCGTGGATGTGGACAGTGTCCCTGTCTACACTCAGTACTTTGACATCAGCCTGATTCCTGCCACCATCTTCTTCTTCAACGGACAGCACATCAAAGTCGACTGGGGGTTAGTCATCTGAATTTCTGTCTTTATACAATTTTATCCATGATGATTGTCAACATGTCCTAGCTTTATAAGTTAATGAAGATTTTTTGGGGGGAAAAGTAAATGAGTTTGTGCAATGTCACTGGGTTGTTTGTTTTGGCAGTAGTTTTCTTCTGTCAGTCTAATAACATTTATTCAGTTACACGATTGTTATCTTCATCTTTTTGCTTCAGTCATCAGTTTTTTGTGTTCATCTTTTTGCTTCAGTCATTCTAGTATTTTCTTGTGATTGTATCTCTCTCTCTTCCCCTAAGGGCAGGGACTGGATGTAAAAAAGCACATGGGTGCTTATTCATTATCCTCAAAGTAAAAGAATTTGTCTTTGTCATTGTCTCTCTCTCTCTTTTGAATTCATTTGTTTTGCTTTCGAGATGTTCTGAACCTCATGTCATGGGCCTATGGCCTGGTACATTAAGTGTCGGAGTTCTCTCTCTCAAACACACACCTGGCTAATATAACAGTCAAGAAAAACATCAATCTGCTTTATTCATAAAAGACAGAATGATTGATATAAAAGTTGAAAAATAACAAGGCAAAATGGTCAAATACATAATGCTAGATAAATTTGATACATGAAAGAAAACCAACACTGGCATGTATGCATATGTATAAAGACTAGTTTTCTTTTTAAAAATCATAAAATTGCACAATTAAATAACTTTGGTATTTCATACATTTTAGAAAGCTTCAGTAACAATCCAAATCAATCACCCGACCACACAGGCCATATCGGGGCTGTCACCTCGTATAACTTTAAATCACAGATTAAAACTGTGCAACTATATACAGATTAAAACAGGGTATAAAACCAACTCTGCTAATTTAAGAAGTAACAAAATAAACATTTCCCATGATCAGATTAACTTAACGGTATCACATTCTGATTCAAACAGGCTGAAAAAATTCAAAACATGGAGAGAATAACAAAAAAGAATGACAAGATTTTACAGGAAAAAATCAGACATTTATCTGATGTTCTAACAATGCTTTATTGGATTTTCTGTCTCCAGAACACCAGACCACACCAAGTTCATTGGAAGCTTCAAGAAGAAGCAGGACCTGATTGATGTAGTGGAGGTGATCTTCAGAGGGGCCATGAAAGGCAAAGTGATGGTCACAAGCCCTCTGGATCCTCGCGATGTCCCCAAATACGACCTCATCTATAAAGACATATGATACTGGGACTGTTTGTTTTCTACATCAGTGTCTTGTCTTTGACAGTTTTTTTGTTTGATGTTGAGAGAGAACGATTGAGATGACTTTAAAACGCTAGTCAAATGGAAGAATTCATAATAACTGAATAGCATGTCAATTTTTTTTTTATAAATATAGCAATGTTCTTTGCAGCATCACCATACATATCCATCTCTCTGTTTAACTATATATTATATATATATATATATATATACATATATATATGTAACCCCCCAAAAATGAGGTGTTCCATGAAAAATTCTTACCCCACCCCCTTTTCCCAAGGCAAAAAATAACCTGACATGGCATACATTTTTTTTTTTTTTTAAAGGAGGAAAAGGAAAAAGCCAATGTGATCTCCTCACAAAGACTGAAGGGAAAAGTAAAGGTTTTTGTTGACACATTTCTATAAAAATTGTTCTATCACATTAGAAATACTTGTGTTAAATTAATTTAGACAGCTTGATTTGTACTCATTTTCAATGATTGTTCACAATCATACATAAGGCAGCAAAAGAATGTGTGTGTGTGTATCTGTGTGTGTGAGAGAGAGAGAGGGTGAGAATATGTTACATGTGCCTTCATCCTTAGTGTGGATATGTCAGGAGCTGTGACTAGTTGAACAGCTGGGAGATGTGAATTTTTGAATTTGCATCATCTTCTGGCCTCATTCAGGCTCTTGTTTGTTCACAATAAAGATGTCAAAACATCATTTCAAAACAAACTTGTCCTTGTAATCTGGTTGCCAGTTGTTTGTATCCAATCCAATCTTGTTTGTAGCCCTGCTGACACCAACCAGAAGCCATAACAGGGCTGTCACCACATCAACTTTTTTTTTTAAAGCTCCAATCTAATCCTATTGTTTATAGTCCAACTAACAACAGAGACCATATCAGGGCTGTCACCTTGTACAATTTTTAATAAAATCTCAGATTAAAACTGTGCTGACTATATACAGATTAAAACATGGTTTAAAAACCAACTCTACTGTCATTGCTGGTATCAACCATCATAAAGGTCAACCCAGGACTGTCATCACATAAACGGGACACCCAGAGAACAACATTGGAGAGGGGTACATCTCACAATATGTCGCTATGTGGCAAGCCACAGGCGTCAACCTCCCACAGGTCATAGTCGCTCTGCTGGAACAAAGCTGGAGAAGCAGCACTTGCAAACAATACCAGACTGCATGGGAGAGGTCGTGTGCTGACCAGTATCTAGACACGACTACCGTCACTGAAGAAAAACTAACTTCAGTTTCTTCAGTTTGTTAGGGGACTGGCTTGGAGATATCTTGCACCTCTTACACAGGCTTTCAGTTAAGCATCTCCCTTTCTTTTCTTTCCAAGTATACAGAGCTCGGTCCAATCCATCCAATCTTTCTTTTTATAGCCCCACCAACCACAGAGGCCATATCAGGGCTGTCACTCGTACTGCAAATACCATGTGTGTAAGCTGTGGCACATACAGCAGAAATTTTTATTTTGATACATTTTACTGAAAATTATCCATTGTAATCAAGTAATTTGAAATATCACTTGTGAATAAACATACAGATAAAAACCAACTAAATGATGTTGAATCTTTCCTACTCAAAGAAATGGGAGAAAAAGCCAAAACAATATTCACATCATAGGACATGGCAAACTTAATTTATAATGAAAAGATCCCAAACAAGTTTAGTTTTTAAATGCAAAAGGTGTATCAATGCAGTTTAAAAAACTAAAAAACCCCTACCCAACCCTATTTGAAAGGGTTCATCTTCACGGAAGATTTGACCTCCGTTGTCTTCGTGCACGTCTTCTGCTTGCAGAAGAAAGCTGGTTTAGAGCGAGTCACGCCCTCTCCTGGCCAGCGTCTTAACTTCATGGCCAACATGGCGACTACCCGCCGGGTGGTGACGTACGACAGCAGCAACAGAATCCCTTGCCCGCCATTGGTCAGAATCGACAGCACTCGCAACCAATCAAAATCCAGGTTTTCAGCAAAAAGGGAGAGGATCCACGTTGCTCCGGTCAACAGAGACAGACGCAGGCAAACCTTCAAAGTGATGCCGTCGGCTTCTGGTTTCATTCTCCACCTTCACCTGCAGTTTGGCCACCTGGCGGATGTGCCAAACGGTGTGCACAAAGAAAAAGATGTTGGCGAGGATGATGAGAACGAGAGGAGCGATGACAGACAACCAACCAACAAAGGAGAAGTGAGGTAGCACGTCACGGGACTGTACCCAATGGACTGTCCGCCAGAGGCCAAAAAAGACGTCGCCATCACTGTACACACCACTCCCCCTGGGACCACCACCGTAGCCAGCAGAGTGTTTTTAACCATCGTCATCACAGAACATCTCGTGTTCACTGCAGGAGACTGCACGAAAACGTCTGATACATGTGGAACGAGGAGACGAACGTCCAACAGAAAGTGCTCAACCACGACACGTGACCACAACGCCCAGAGCAATACACGACATCCTGCTGACAAGTCTGTGTGCTGCCAGTAACAGAGACAGCTGAGCCACCAGTAACGAGAAACACGTCCCCATCATGTTCAGCCCAGGCTGTGTACATAGCGTTGGCAGCACAGCGTGGATGGAAAGGATGAGGAGGAGACTGAGGATAGAGAGAGGAATAACAGTCATGCTGATGACGTAGAGCGAGCGAGAAGCGTCCCACATGTTTGGTTGGTAGTTTACTTCCCTGTGTATTTTTTCAAGTTCAGCAGTGCATACATATAAGATTTGGTTCCAAATATAAAAACGAGAGTTCACTGGCAATTTGATTTGAGACGTTCCCGATTTCAAAATAACGTCGACAGTACTGGCGTTGAATTTTTGCACAATTTCGAATTGGCGAGTGTCAAACTGGATAAAAGGGCATGTGAGTAAAGGGGTCAGAGGAATGTTCAGATGAAAGGGAAATTCTTTCTTTTCATCAAAATCTTTAAACCATTTTAAATCAAAACGAAAGTGCTTTGGAGTATTGCCAACACTGAATTCACTGACAGAATACAGTGAGTGTACAAATGTAAACTCAATCGTTTTATTTTCTGCATATGCTATCATCCAGCCTTTCAGCAAGTTATCTACCCATGTCCTTTCTACAACATCTCTGTTAAGTTTTCTGTTAGACACAACCCATCCCTTCACCTTCACTTCTTGAACAGAAAGAATATCATCAACTCCGCACATGACAGTTGGAAAACATTGAATACTATAAAAGTCCGCCAGATTTAGAAATTTGGTTTTCAAAACCTCTTTGAAGTTCAAAGTGAACTGCTGCCATGTTCCCGAGTTATTTGACAAAGACAGATGCTCCGTGGGTAGAAGTGTGAGGTCAAGGTCGTAGGCCAGGCCGCCAATCATGGAGATGGCGGTGCTGCACTGGTTGTCGTCCTCAGAGAAGACCTTCCCTTTGGTACACCTGACAGGCTCACAGACGTCCTGAAACAGAAGCACCATAAAGCAACATACAACACAGCTTTCTGATGAAGAGAATGTAATAGTCAAACCGCTGCTACTGCCAGGAACATAGAACATTCAACATATAATAGACACAACAAGAGGGGTTGAACAGCTTAATGGTGACAGCATCAGATTTTATCATCTGAAGGAACAAAGGGCAATGGTTTGTGTCTCTGCTGAGGTGTCCATTCCATGCAATTTTTGCCCCTGGAGCTAACACTGGTATCAACTCTTTCCCTGAAACCCTTTGGTCGAGATTATAAGCCAAAGTCCTGGGTGTGAACATATGCAGAACATCTTGCACACACGATAAAACCCCATCCACTTTTTGTAGAAGAGTGGGTCAGATATGGCCTGTTGTATGGATGGCATACAATACCCACGATGCACCCTGTCACCCCAAGAGACGGGCATGCCAACCTAATTCAACTCTCCCATAAGTAAAAAAGGTAAAGGAGTCCCATAACCTATAAGGTCGTAGGGGAGCGAGGCGTCAGAGACCTCACTTCTCTAGGGCCAGCATATTGAGGGCGGCGCCCATCTCCTCTCCCTCGCTGCTTTACCTTCCCTGACCCTAAAGAGGGCAGGTACCCATTTACAGCTGGGGGAACTGTACTGAAGCCAAGGCGCGCAAATGGTCACCCATCCAACTGGTAACCACGCTCGAAGCTGCTTAACTTGGCTGGGGGAAAGCGAGTGCTAACTCTCCCATGACACACTGTAAAGTTCAGTGCAGAGCCCCAACAACTCCTCAGAGTTCAGGGAGCAGTCATGACCGCAGCAACAGCAGCCTATCTGATCCCAATCTTGTTTACAGCTCCACCACCACTGAGGCCATACCTGGGCTGGCACCCCGTAAAACTTTACTTTCTAATGAAGTCTAAGCCCTGAATACACTAATGAATCAACAACACGCATGGTAAAAACAGTGTGATATGATTCTTTAAGATGTGATTACAACAGAACATCAGAAAATCTAAACACTGATTATCAAGAAATAATGAGACAAAAAGAGCAGGTTTCTGATTTAAAATATCCCCCCCCCCCCCAAAAAAAATTTTTTTTTTTTAATCCCAAAACACAACCCCTCCCCCAACAGCAAAAATCCATTGGAGACATTTCAGAATGGAGGACCATACACAAAATAAAAGGAAGAACTCGGTGATAACATGTTTATGCGCTCTTAACAGCTTTACGAACTTGTTTTACGTACTTCTGAAAGAATCACACACACACAAACACACACACAAACACTCTGTCTCTCACAGTTAAATCATATCCAATCCTGTTGTTTATAGCCCCACCGACCGCAGAGGCCAAATCAGGGCTGTCACTTGTGTCAAATTTTAAAATCTCACATTAAAAACTATGCAACTATATACAGATTAAAACAGGGTATGTCTAAAATCACTAAATGTGAATAGACGTTAAACTGAAGAAGGCTATGTCAAATTTTAAATCTCAGATTAAAACTGTGCAACTATACAAAGATTAAAACGGGGTATAAAACCACAGTCAAATCATATCCAGACTTGTTCAGAACGTAAGGTTTTTGTACATTTCTCCAGAAGTTCGATGAGCTACAAAGCGGAGTACCTACCTCCAGATTCCGCCAGGTCCCTCGTGGGCAGCTGCCTGTGATGTGCGGTGGAGGGCCCGGCGGTTTCCCTCCCCCAGAATGGACGCCCAGCAGCAGCGTCAACGGGGTTGATGTTTCACGCTGGGGGCTGGTCGGCACGTCACACAAGTACTGTCCAAACATAACACGAACCCCGTTACACACGGCACAGTAGATATTCTGATAGACCACATTACTGATCTTCTCACTGACTCTGAACGCTACTGCTTTGTACTGCACACAGTTCTGCACCAAAGACTCCTCCCACTGTTCCCACTGCCCAGTCACGTTGCAGGATGTCACTAGTTGCCGGGTGTCGTACCACTTCAGATCCGAACTGCACTCCTGTGCGTGAACACCGTCTGGTTTGACATGGCTGATGGAACATGTGTTGGTATACTGCAAAGCCTTTTCCACCAATTCCTCCTCTGTGGCTGCTGTGTACACATACTGGAAATGCTGACAGACGAGGGAGGAATTCCAGCGTTGATAGTTAAGAACACCGTGACAGGTAGCGCAGTGCTCATTTCTGAATGTGAGGTTGTTTGTCAGATCAGACACTGGCTCGTCTTCCGTCGTCCTGCCTGACCCGTCTTCACAGGCCTGGCGGACCTCACTGTCCACGGGCCAGGTTTCTGGGCAGCGAACTATGGCGTGGACGTTGGTTTTACTCAGACATCCCGTGTACTGTCCCCAGTCTTTGTTCACCTCTGCCAGGTTCTCCACACAACACGTTCCAAGTTCACACATGTCGCACGTGCAGGGGAAACATTCCAGGTTTGTGCAGTTGCTCATGGCAAGCTTTGTGAAGTTTTTCAGGTCTTCTGGAGTAAACACAGAGCTTCTTGGGTTATCACAGTTCTGTTCTAACCAGGACTGCAGTTCCGATTCTGTGAAAGTTGGTTTTATTGAATCACACTGGAATTTCTGTTGACAAAATCCATCGAGTAGAACATCTTGGGGAAGATGATGTTTGCCTGTGATAAACTGCTGGCCACAGGTCAATTCTCCAAATGCAGACTTCGTCATATTATGGTACAGTGTCTTTTTACTTCTTGCCTCTTGCGCTGCTACTGAAGAATTGCTACACGGAAATGTTTCTGCTATAAAATTATGTCCATAAACACCAATTTTTGGAGTTATCCAGGGTTTGTCTGTGGAAGTGATGGCGAAAGTGTCATCAGTTGTCTGATCAAGTAGTTCAGATAAGTCTGACAAAGCCCCGCCTCCATTATCAACTGAAGACATGTTAACAGCTGCTGAGATTTTTAACTGATATTTTGGCAACTGAAACACAAGGAACAAGAAAATGGATGTCTGAACATGAATACCCATTTCTGGCAAACTTGCTTGGGCAAATTCTTGAAAAAACACACCAAAAGACAGCAAAACAATAAACAGAGAAAACAAAAACCTTGTTCACTACGAAATTCAAGTTATCTAGAATTCTGTTTAAAATCGTAATAGTCACTCTTGCTGTTGTGTAGCATCCACTTCTTTATTCAGTAACAGAATGGACGAAGAAAAATCTTCTCTCTCCAATCCAATCCAATCCAATCCTGTTTATAGCCCCACCCACAACAGATCTCTCTCTCTCCGATACACTTCACTGGGTGTCTACTGACGACACCTGGCATCACTGCATTTATACCAGGCCAGCATCAGAAACAGGGTGACACTGACACCTCCAGTCAACTCTCTAATTAATCTAATCATCAAGTGGCAGCTGCAGATTGCATGGTGGGTGTCATCAGCACCGCAATGTTCTCCTCACTGCCTGATGATGAGTTGGTCAGATGACTTACATAACACTGTCACAGCCACTGTATTCTACCTTCACTTTGTTGACTCACTTGTGTAGAGGGGATGACTGAGTGAGTGAGTGTATGTGTGAGACAGCGAGAGAGAGAGACACACACACACTGTACCTTTTTATTATCTAAAGTATAAACGTGAAAGTATGGATGAAACAGTAGGTGAAGTAATTTGTTTGTCCTAACGTTTTATGATTTTCTTTTTTTAATTCTTAAAACATTCTTTATTTATAATAATAATAATAATAATGTATGGAATTTATATAGCGCTGAATCTTGTAAAGCAACAAATCAAAGCGCTTAGATTTTTTTTTTAATGCATGTGTATGCAGTTTTTAAAATTTATTTAAATGTGTGTTTGGATGTGAGCGCGCACGCGCGCAGGTGTGTATGAGTATGTGTGTGCGTGTATATGTATATGTGGTAATTTGTATTTTCAATGTATTACGTTATCGATAATGATAAAGGATACAATAATGTAGTATTTCAGTATAATCATTAAGAAATTTGTTCTTAGATAGATAGCTTGAAGAAAAAAAGCAAATGCATTGCTTATTCAATGTACCATCTGGAAATAAAATTTTGACTTGACTGACACACACACACAGAACACTGCGCTCGTAATGTGACGACCCGGGTTCGATTCCTGTTCAAGGGGATATTTTCCCCTGGAGTTAACATCAGTGCAGACTCCACTCTCACCAAGAGTCCTTTGGATGAGACTATAAACCAAGGTCCCGTGTGCGAACACATGCAGAACATCTTGCGCACACGTTAAATCCTGTTCTGCTTTTCGTAAGAGTAGGCCACCGATGTGCCGTGGGAACAGATGACAGAATTTACAAAACCGCATACACATGGGGACTGGATGTAAAAAAGCACATAAGTGCTTATTCCATTATCCTCGATATAAAAGGATAAAATAAATAAATAAAACACACACACACACAGACAGGCAGACAAACACGGGATGGGAGATGGTCAAATAAAGAGCAAACCTTTGATTCCGTGGATTTGCACATTTCCTCACTTCTTTTTCACTTTGCTTACAAGGAATGACAACAAGAAAAAGAGTGCGCGCAATTCACAGCTCTCGGCACACAGTACAGATCCCAACAACATTCATTCACAGCTCAACTCCAGTCCTATTGTTTACAGCTTTTCCTGACTTACACATGCGTCAAATCACTCTGTCAAAGCAAGCCTCTATTTTTGTTGACTGCTAACAAGAATGCAGAACTCTAAGTGTGAAATTAATCAGGTAGCTAGCCCCTAATTGCTTTCTACCTCACCCGGATACTCTAGCCATCAATCTGGCATGGAGTAAACATAATGCAATTTATCGGTTGCGATGCTTACAGATCTACCAAACACAGAGATCATAGTGTGAATTATTATTTCATCTGTAGTTGATTTTGTGGTCTGTTTTGAATGATTCTCACTAGTCACTATTGTTACATTGGTTCTACCGTCCCGTGTTATTTTTATAGCCCTGCCAACCACAAAGGCAATCACCTTGTTAATAGTTAAAAGCTTAGCATAAAACTGCCCTCCTCTTTTTATACATACAGATGAAAACCAAGATTAAAACCAGCTTTTCAGCTGCCCTAGTCAATTGTAAGGGTCAAACCAAGATGGTAATTCTTTAGTGGAAGAACCACATAACACTTAAAATAGGATAGAACCAATACACGAACCCTAAAAAAAAAACTGTGTTCATTGTAACACCCCCCCCCCCCCCCCCTTAAAAACATACACAACTTACTCAAGTTACTGAAATCAAGTGACTATCTGTGAACAGCTAGATACACACATACTCCTCTATATCGATTTTTCTCCTTTCACTAGTTTTAATTTATTGGTAAAGGTTGTAATAATGTAGTATTTCAATATAATCATTAAGAAATTTGTTCTTAGATAGATGGCTTGATGAAAAAAAGCAAATGCATTGCTTATTCAATGTACCATCTGGAAATAAAAAATTTGACTTGACCTGACTTGACCATTTTTTTTTCTTTTGAGAAAAAACCCCCCTGTTTTCCCTTACCTTACATGTAAGCCTGAAAAAGGTGTCCCATTGTTGTCATTTCCAAGTCTGGGTCAAATCTGTTGTCATTGGACGTTCAGTTGGGTTATGATGTCCACGAGGTGCAGCAGGTAGTTTCAGTGAGGTGCAGCAGTAGGTCATGAGGGCTGCAGGTAGGTCATGAGGTGCAGCAGGTAGGTCAGAGGTGCACAGTTGGTTCATTGAGGTTAAGCAGTAGGTCATTGAGATGAAGCAGTCGGTCATTGAATAAGCAGTGTCCACTGAGATGCAGCAGTAGGTCATGAGAGTGCAGTGCAGGTAGTCAGTGAGGTGCAGCAGTCTGTCTAGTCAATTGTGTGGGGTGGTAAGGTCTTCGGTCTGAAAAGTGAAATAGAAGGTGGCAGTGTTGTTCAACTAATATTGTACAGAGACACGTGAGTCATTTTTACAAAAGAAATGATTATGTTCTAGAGGGGAAGTATGAAAAATAAGCTGGGAGAGTAAATTTTCTTCTTTTTTTCACCAATCCAATCCGGTTTATAGCCCCCGCCAACCACAGAAGGCCGTCCGATTTCAAATCTCTAAATAAGCTATGTTCAATCTTTTTTTGTTTTTTTTGGGCAAATCAACCGGTTTCATTTCAGACCTTGCAAACTAAGCTGTACGGCCCACAAGAGGTGCTGGAAAGGACATGCCACTATTTCTCCCAAACACATGTAAAAAGCGAACGACAGAAGACATTTCAGACCTGCCAGAGCCTTAATTCCCTGTAAAAGATTAAATATGCACTTTAAAGATCCCGTAATTCATATCTGCGTCTGGTGGGTTAAGGAGCCACAAACATACCCAGCATGCATCCTGTAACCAAAACGAAATGCTCTGAAGCAGGAATGTGTCAGCTGAGGCCAGCAGGCAGACCTCCTGCAGAGTTACAAGCACAGGAGAAGACCAGGAACTACACACACATGCTGCCCTATAAAGAAAAGCAGATGATAAGACAGAGGCCTGAGAGAGTCACGTCAGCTATTCTGACCGTTATTATTTCTTTCTTTTTTTTGTTGGGGTGCAAACTGCATTCTTCTCTGTATTCAAAAGATCAAGAGCAATACTCACAGTGCTGTGCTTGGCCTTGGGGTGACTCCCTCCATCAGTGCAGCACTTCTGGCGACAGTGGAGCGCTCCTGGTGAGAGTGCAGAACTGGTGACTGCAATTCAGAGCTGGTGACTGGAGTGCAGAGCTTCTGGTGACAGTGGAGGGCTTCTGGTGATGGTGGAGAGCTTCTGGTGACAGTGGAGTGCACAGCTGGTGACAGTGGAGCGCTCCTGGTGAGAGTGCAGAGCTGGTGACTGGAGTGCAGAGCTTCTGGTGACAGTGGAGGGCTTCTGGTGACGGTGGAGGGCTTCTGGTGACGGTGGAGGGCTTCTGGTGACGGTGCAGCGCTTCTGGTGACGGTGGCACTAACTGACAATGGTAACTCCTGTCAGTGCTTCACGGGGGTTACGGAGACAATTGATCAGTCACTAATTGCACAGCCCTATTGACCGTGGAGGCTATACATGATGATAACAAGAACTTTGAAGGTGACGATGACGACAGGAACTGTGAAGATAACGACGACAGGAACTGTGAAAATGATGATGATTGGAAGTATGAAGATGATGACGACGACAAGGACTGTGAAGTGAAGAGGATGACAATGGAAACTATGATAACAGGAACTGTTATGATGGTTTAAAATTGCGATTTTGTCAACAACAAAAACTGTGAACTGACGATGGCACGTCAGAAGACGATGAAGGGCGAAGGGAGCTGTGAAGGTTGACAACGAGAACTGAAGACGACAAAACAAAGGGAACTGTGAAGGTGATGATGACAGGAATAAAGATGATGATGGCAATGAGAAAAGCGATGACAGTGTCGTTGACAGGAACTGTGAAGACGAAGTCCATCCAGATCTGCAATTAAACTGGATGACTAAACAGTAAAGATGATGGCTGGAACCACGAAGATGACTGAATTAGTGATGACAGAGGCTTTCAGTCCACCTTACTAAACGGTCAGCCGACAGCAGTGGCCATGTTAACTCAAGGAACTATGAGCTCAATCAATTGATCAAGGAGTTATGAGCTCAATCAATCAATCTCAATCTATATGCCAGCATACTACAACTAAGTGCCACACCAGGTCTGTTGTACTCCTGCCAAAAATAAAAAAATCTAAATGGTCAGTGGTGTCAAGCATGAATTGAACTGTCAGTCTGATTTTCAAAATCCTAAAGAATGAAACTTATTGCTCAACCTAGACTGTCTCAACAAGAAATGTTGGTTATTGATTCAGAGGCAGAGAAATTTCACAGAAAAGTACACCATCCTGCCACAGTAACAGCAGCTACTCAATCAGCATGTTGATTACAGTTACTGGACCCAAAGAAAGTGAAAAAAAAAGCCATCACAATTTCAATTTCCCAGCAAGCTGATTATAGACCAGTCAACCACAGAGGCCATAACAGGGGGTCCATGAATCAATTTTCATTCTGTTTCTTGCAGCCCAGTTGACCACTGAGGCCATATCAGGGATCTAACACAATCAGCTTTAATGAAAGGTTCCAAGCAGAACAGCTAGGGAAACCTAAACTAAAGTGCCTCACCCTCTAGTTCCTCTGAGCCTACTAGTTCCGATCATGTGGGCGGCTTGCCAGGTGGGCTAGTTTCCCTGCAGCCATTTCTCACACTCAGTGCCTCTAGCCTACAACTTCCAGCAGCTATACCATCACTGACATATTTCAGGGTGTGATTAGCTCGGCTGCCAAGCTGAGATGCACTTGTGGGGACATGGAAGTCTAACTAATGAATGTTTCGTAACAGCCCAGCTGACCACTAAGGCTACACCAGGGATCAACACAGCTAAAGAATTTATTTTCAGTTCATGTTTCTTGCCACCCAGTGGACCACAAGAGGCCATATCAGGGATCAACACTGCTAAAATATTCAACTTTAACCCACATTTCTGGCAGCCCAGTCAGCCAGAGGCCGTAGCAGGGATCTGAAGCTATAAAGTTTTAACTTCAATTCATGTTTCTAACAAGCCAGCTGACCACATAAGCCATATCAGGGAACTACAGTGCTAAAATATCCATATAAATATATGCTGCTTCAAAAGACTGGGTGAGCACAGGGGCCATTTCAGGGCTGCCATCAAGTCATTTAACTCATTGAGGTTGTGCCGATTCTTAAGCTTCGGCACCTTTCCCTTTCACTGTGACGTGCTGAAGCTTAAGCTACTTACGATTTCTTTTTATATAGTAAGAGACGTTCAACTAAAGCAAAATAACGCTGGCTTGTAGGGTAATCATTTGACTAATCACAGTTTCTTCCCTTTATCATAAGCCTGCCTCGTTTGTGTGTCTGTTGGCGTTTTTTCGCGCGTGTGGATATGCGTCTGCTCTGACTAAAACAATGGCGGCACGAAGAAATTTCTCATTGCAAGAGGCGATCGAACTTGTGTTAGAGGAGGGTTCTGACGTTGAACTTGAACTTTTTGACTCAGATGAGGAATCTATTAACGATCATGACATGGATTATGCACCAGATGTTTACTTTGAAAGTGATAGTGACGAAAAACCTGGAGGCACCGTGGTCGAGTGGTTTAGGCGGTCAACTCGTGATCCAGAGGTCGCGGGTTCGATCCCCGCTCGACTCGGTGTTGTGTCCTTGGGAAAGACACTTTACTCCTATTTTCCTCACTCCACCCAGGTGTACAAGTGGGTACCAGCTCTGCTGGAGAAGTATCTGGCGACAGACTAGCGTCCTGTCACAGGGGTGGTGAAAAACCATCAGTTCGCTTAACGCTACAGAAACCGGGATAACTCCGGCTCTATGGGCCTTCTGGCTCGAAAGAACATACTGACGAAAAACAAGAGCGACGACAGACCCCTACAGTGGCGACACAGAAATTGACAGCTTGTCAAGTGATGACGACAAACAACGCAACCGGGACGACTTGATGACTGTAGATATTGACGACGCGAACCAAGAGTATGTGTACGAGTGGGTAAAAGACCTGACAGATTTTCCACTCAATGTTCCTTTTACTGGAACACCAGGACTGTCACTGCCAGCTGACTTCCCAGCCATGCCCACTCCCGTTGACTTCTACCGACTGATTGTTGACAGTGACATGATAAACCTTTTCAAAACGGAGATGAACTGTTACACTAGGGAGACGTGCGATCAAAAACAAGCTGCAGGACTGTCACCACGATCTTTTTTCAATACTTGGAAAGCAGTGACATTAGATGAAATGACACGCTTTGTAGCCATACTGATACACATTGGACTGATCAAGAAACCAAAAATTACCGACTACTGGCTCTTCTCTGCACTCTGGGTTTGCCTCACGCTTGACGAAACGCGAGTGTTTTCGTTCTATCCTGGCATTTTTTCATCTAAATAATAATGGCACTCACATCCCAAGAGGACAAGAGGGGCATGACCCACTTCACAAGATCCGCCCCTTCTTGATCATGTACTTGAGGTGAGTAGTTTACATTTTGATCTTTTTGCTACATTATTTTCTATGTGAATAATTACAACGGAAAATATTGAATAAATTATAATTTATAATATTATTTAAAATTTTATGTGTGTGTGTAGTGTGTATGCACGTTGTGTGTGTGTGCAGTATTTATGCCATTACTTGAATTAATTTTTTTATTGTGTACTATTCACGTGTAATGTTAGTGGTGCTTATTTTACTAACATGGTTTTGTATTTATTGTATGACTGCTTTGTCTGCTGCATAATTCAAGACTCTTTACAGCCCAGAGGAGAACATCTGCAATGACGAGGCATGTGTCCATGGAGAGGACGGTTTCCTTCAGAGTCTACATGCGTGATAAAGCTGTCAAGGGGGGCTCAAACTCTACAACTGTGCGAGTCATCATCTGGCTACGTTTTCAACTTGGAGGTGATGTGCCACACCCCGGGCGTCTGCAATACACCATTCGACGTCTGTATGAGGTTGATTCAGCCAGTCGCAATCTTGGGCATACCGTTTGTGGATATTACTACTGTAATCTTCTGCTGGCTGAAACTCTGAATGCTGAGAACACTCAGGAGATTGGAACTGTACGTTCTAACCCTGTCGGCCTGCCCAAAGATCTCACACAGCAACGGATGTTGACTGGTGAGTGTGACTTACCGCTGCAAAAACCAGGTCCTGTTCTGCGTTGGAAGGACAAACGGATGTCTTCAACTGTCCATGAAGCGCCTGCCAACCATGCAGCGTGTCAGGTCCCGGACAGAAGAAGAACACAAGCCTGACTGTGTGTTGACTACATATCAACATGGCAGGTGTGGATAAGGTCAGAACCAGATGATTTCCTAGTTGCCTCTCCATCGTAAAACAGTGAAGTGGTGGAATAAAACTGGCTCTTCACCTGCTGACCCTGACCATGGGTTCAGAGCATATTCTGTACAACAAGCACAGACAGAAAGTCCACAACCTCAAGACATGCAGCTGGAATGCATTTGTGAAGTCAGTGTGCAACAGTTTTGCTGCACTGCCAGCTGTCGACGACCCACAGCCATCCAGCCCGGTGCTGCCATCCCAGACACAGGAGGGGAGATGGGAACTACTGCGACCAGGCCGCCACTGGCCAGCAGACATTCCACCAACAGGGAGAGAAGAGGAAAAACCACAAAGGGATGCAAGGTGTGTTACGCCAAAACAAAGCCCGTGGAGCGTCGCGCCAAGAACTGAAAAATGTAAAAAACTCCACAACTGTCATGTGCAAACAATGCAAAGTGCCTCTTTGTGCAGTCCCATGCTTTGAACTGTACCACACAGTCAAAAACTACCACAAAGAGTGAAGCAGAAGTGTGTAGCTTTTTCTCTTTTATTTTGTATCCATTTGTGTAGCTGTAGATAGTGTATTCTTTGTCAAGCTGTCAAGACGTGTCCAAGGAGCTCTCCAATTAAAGCTGTTTTTTTGTTTTTTATTTCCCTAAGATATCAAAGAGTTTTGATACAACAAAGGTGCAGATGAGTGTGTCTGGATTTGTCGACAGAAAAGTGCAATTGGTCTAATAGAACATTGATGAAAATATGAGCTATTAACCATATTCCGTAAAGTTGTCTTTATTTTCTTTACTTTCAACCAAGTGAGTGGTAGGCCAACAGCTAAGCCTATGCAGAAAACGATGTAACCGTTCAATGGACTCTGCCATAACCAGGCCACCATGAGGTCTGAAGAGGAAGTGTTTCTTATGTGGGGATGTGGACCAGATGCCTATTGTGTTCTGTAGGCTTAACTGTGCTTACAGGCTGAAGTGCTCCTTTTGTGAGGCTATGGGACAGACGTCCATTGTGTTTCTGTGTTGTCTATCTACACCCAAACACAGGTCAGTGCTGCAACCAGTTCCTTATTTATAAAACCGAAGAATGTGGGGCTCGCTATGCGAATGTGATGGCCATTAAAATGGCACACAGCGGATGACATCAATCTTCATCTTTTTACTGTTTGCGACTTTGTTTTCTTCATTTAATTGTTTCGCGGGTTGGTGGTGGTTGTTTTGGTTTTCATTTTTTCTTTCTTCTTCTTCTCTTTTGTCTTCTTCTCCTAAGATAACTATGACAACAATAAAAAAAAGTGATACTCCAATGATGGGACCCACAACTCGCTCTATGAGTTCCCAACGCCTGTGCAAGGAGACAATACAATTTACCAAAGACTCCTGCCAGATTACATTTGAGGCTATTCATACTAACTTGCCTTTATGGCGATTTGTATTGTATGAAAGGTACTGTGGGCAATACCAGCCTCGAAATATTAACGCCACAATAAAAGAATATGAAAAAAATAACAACAAAGAGATAAGTGTACCAGCAGTAATAACTCTACATTCGCCAAATGAACTTTGGAGAACATTCATACAGAACCGGGATAGCTTCCCTCTATGGGCCTTTGCTCGAAAAACTTTTGCAAAAACAAGAGGACGTTACACCCTAAGTGGCGACACAGAAATTGACAAGCTGCAGGACTGTCACCACGATCTTTTTTCAATACTTGGAAAGCAGTGACATTAGATGAAATGACACGCTTTGTAGCCATACTGATACACATTGGACTGATCAAGAAACCAAAAATGACCGACTACTGGCTCTTCTCTGCACTCTGGGTTTGCCTCACGCTTGACGAAACGCGAGTGTTTTCGTTCTATCCTGGCATTTTTTCATCTAAATAATAATGGCACTCACATCCCAAGAGGACAAGAGGGGCATGACCCACTTCACAAGATCCGCCCCTTCTTTGATCATGTACTTGAGGTGAGTATGTTTACATTTTGATCTTTTTGCTACATTATTTTCTATGTGAATAATTACAAGGGAAAAAATATTGAATAATTATAATTTATAATAATTATTTAAAATTTTATGTGTGTATGTGTGTGTATGCACGTTTGTGTGTGTGTGCAGTATTTATGCCATTATCTTGAATTAATTTTTTTATTGTGTACTATTCACTGTGTAATGTTAGTGGTGCTTATTTTACTATTACATGGTTTTGTATTTATATGTATGACTGCTTTGTCTGCTGCATAAATTCAAGACTCTTTACAGCCCAGAGGAGAACATCTGCATTGACGAGGCCATGTGTCCATGGAGAGGACGGTCTTCCTTCAGGGTCTACATGCGTGATAAGCCTGTCAAGAGGGGGCTCAAACTCTACAAGCTGTGCGAGTCATCATCTGGCTACGTTTTCAACTTGGAGGTGATGTGCCACACCCCGGGCGTCTGCAATACACCATTCGACGTCTGTATGAGGTTGATTCAGCCAGTCCGCAATCTTGGGCATACCCTGTTTGTGGATAATTACTACTGTAATCTTCTGCTGGCTGAAACTCTGAATGCTGAGAACACTCAGGTTGTTGGAACTGTACGATCTAACCCTGTCGGCCTGCCCAAAGATCTCACACAGCAACGGATGTTGACTGGTGACGTGGACTACCGCTGCAAAAACCAGGTCCCGTTCCTGCGTTGGAAGGACAAACGGGATGTCTTCATGCTGTCCATGAAGCGCCTGCCAACCATGCAGCGTGTCAGGTCCCGGACAGAAGAAGAACACAAGCCTGCTCGTGTTGTTGACTACATATCCAACATGGCAGGTGTGGATAAGTCAGACCAGATGATTTCCTACTTGCCTCTCCATCGTAAAACAGTGAAGTGGTGGAATAAAACTGGCTCTTCACCTGCTGACCCTGACCATGATTCAGAGCCATATTTTGTACAACAAGCACAGACAGAAAAGTCCACAACCGCAAGACCATGCAGCTGGATGCATTTGTGAAGTCAGTGTGCAACAGTTTTGCTGCACTGCCAGCTGTCGACGACCCACAGCCATCCAGCTCCGGTGCTGCCATCCCAGACACAGGAGGGGAGATGGGGAGACTACTGCGACCAGGCCGCCACTGGCCAGCAGACATTCCACCAACCAGGGAGGAGCAGAAGAGGAGAAAACCACAAAGGGGATGCAAGGTGTGTTACGCCAAAACAAAAGCCTGTGGAGCGTCGCGCCAAGAACTGAAAAATGTAAAAAACTCCACAACTGTCATGTGCAAACAATGCAAAGTGCCTCTTTGTGCAGTCCCATGCTTTGAACTGTACCACACAGTCAAAAACTACCACAAAGAGTGAAGCAGAAGTGTGTAGCTTTTTCTCTTTTATTTTGTATCCATTTGTGTAGCTGTAGATAGTGTATTCTTTGTCAAGCTGTCAAGACGTGTCCAAGGAGCTCTCCAATTAAAGCTGGTTTTTTTCCCCCCCTAAGATATCAAGGAGTTTTGATACAACAAAGGTGCAGATGAGTGTGTCTGGATTTGTCGACAGAAAAAGTGCAATTGGTCTAATAGAACATTGATGAAAATATGAGCTATTAACCATATTCTGTAAAGTTGTCTTTATTTTCATTACTTTCAACCAAGTGAGTGGTAGGCCAACAGCCAAGCCTACGCAGAGAACGATGTAACCGTTCAATGGACTCTGCTGTAACCAGGCCTCCAGGAGGTCTGAAGAGGAAGTGTTTCTTATGTGGGGATGTGGACCAGATGCCTATTGTGTTCTGTAGGCTTAACTGTGCTCTGTGCTTACAGGCTGAAGTGCTCCTTTTGTGAGGCTATGGGACAGACGTCCATTGTGTTTCTGTGTTGTCTATCTACACCCAAACACAGGTCAGTGCTGCAATCAGTTCCTTATTTATAAAACCGAAGAATGTGGGGCTCGCTACGCGAAAGTGATGGCCATTAAAATGGCACACAGCAGATTACATCAATCTTCATCTTTTTACTGTTTGCGACTTTTGTTTTCTTCATTTAATTGTTTCGCGGGTTGGTTGTTGTTTTGGTTTTCTTTTTTTTCTTTCTTCTTCTTCTCTTTTGTCTTCTTCTCCTAAGATAACTATGACAACAATAAAAAAAAAAAAGAGATACTCCAATGATGGGACCCACAACTCGCTCTATGAATTCCCAACGCCTGTGCAAGGAGACAATACAATTTACCAAAGACTCCTGCCAGATTACATTTGAGGCTATTCATACTAACTTGCCTTTATGACGATTTGTATTGTATGAAAGGTACTGTGGGCAATACCAGCCTCGAAATATTAACGCCACAATAAAAGAATATGAAAAAAATAACAACAAAGAGATAAGTGTACCAGCAGTAATAACTCTACATTCGCCAAATGAACTTTGGAGAACATTCATTCAAGTCTTCTCTAGTGAAGGCAAACTCCTGACAATTCATGTATACCACTCCACTGGCACAATACATGTTCAAGGAAACTGGTGATGTAGACTGCCGCTGCAAAAACCAGGTCCTGTTCCTGCGTTGGAAGGACAAACGGGATGTCTTCATGCTGTCCACGAAGCACCTGCCAACCATGCAGCGTGTCAGGTCCCGGACAGAAGAAGAACACAAGCCTGCTCGTGTTGTTGACTACATATCCAACATGGCAGGTGTGGATAAGTCAGACCAGATGATTTCCTACCTGCGCCACTCCATCACAAAACAGTGAAGTGGTGGAATAAAACTGGCTCTTCACCTGCTGACCCTGACCCTGATTCAGAGCCACATTTTGTACAGGCACAGAAAAGTCCACAACCTCAAGACCATGCAGCTACCCAGCGCTGCGGCGATATCTGAAAGACCACACAGTGCCACAAAGTACCTGGACATGAACGCTTACCTACGTAAGAACTCTTTCACCCAGCCTGACAAGGCGCTGGTTATGGAGCGCTTCTGCCGCGACATGGAGACAAACGCCTTCACGGTGATGCTGGATGCTACCGACGCCGCCGTCGTGAGTGTTGGAGGAGGAGATGAAGAGGACACCGTCAGTAACATCGGCAGCAGTATTTACACTGCTTCTACTGCCGCTGCTTGGGGTGGTGCTTCAGGAGGAGGAGGAGGCGAAGATGAAGACACCGTCAGTAACCTCGGCAGTAGTATTAACTCTGCTGCTGCTACTAGTGTCATATATGAAGAGGACATCTTCAGTAACATCGGCAGCAGTATTTACGCTGCTTCTACTGATAGGGAAACAAATACAGCTGCAGAAGAAAAAAAAAAAAAAAAAAGGGTGAAAGGGTGGCGCAGCGCTAAGTGGCGACGCGTTCTCCTGCTCTCCCCGGGGAGAGCAGCCCGAATTTCACGGAGAGAAATCTGCCGTGACTTAAAGTGGTATGAAATAAAATCTGAGCGCTTTGATTTGTTGCTTTACAAGATTCAGCGCTTTATAAATTCCTTACATTATTATTATTATTTGTGAAGTCAGTGTGCAACAGCTTTGCTGCACTGCCAGCTGTCGACGACCCACAGCCATCCAGCTCCGGTGCTGCCATCCCAGACACAGGAGGGGAGATGGGGAGACTACTGCGACCAGGCCGCCACTGGCCAGCAGACATTCCACCAACCAGGGAGGAGCAGAAGAGGAGAAAACCACAAAGGGGATGCAAGGTGTGTTACGCCAAAACAAAAGCCCGTGGAGCGTCGTCGCGCCAAAAACTGAAAAATGTAAAAAAACTCCACAACTGTCATGTGCAAACAATGCAAAGTGCCTCTTTGTGCAGTCCCATGCTTTGAACTGTACCACACAGTCAAAAACTACCACAAAGAGTGAAGCAGAAGTGTGTAGATTTTTCTCTTTTATTTTGTATCCATTCGTGTAGCTGTAGATGGTGTATTCTTTGTCAAGCTGTCAAGACGGGTCCAAGGAGCTCTCCAATGAAAGCTGTTTTTTCCCTAAGATATCAAGGAGTTTTGATACAACAAAGGTGCAGATGAGTGTGTCTGGATTTGTCGACAGAAAAAGTGCAATTGGTCTAATAGAACATTGATGAAAATATGAGATATTAACCATATTCCATAAAGTTTTCTTTACTTTCAACCAAGTGAGTGGTAGGCCAACAGCTAAGCCTAGCTGAGAACGATGTAACCGTTCAATGGACTCTGCTGTAACCAGGCCACCATGAGGTCTGAAGAGGAAGTGTTTCTTATGTCAGGATGTGGACCACCAGATGCCTATTGTGTTCTGTAGGCTTAACTGTGCTCTGTGCTTACAGGCTGAAGTGCTCCTTTTGTGAGGCTATGGGCCAGACCTCCATTGTGTTTCTGTGTTGTCTATCTACACCCAAACACAGGTCAGTGCTGCAACCAGTTCCTTATTTATAAAACAGAAGAATGTGGGGCTCGCTGTGCGAATGTGATGGCCATTAAAATGGCACACAGCAGATTACATCAATCTTCATCTTTTTACTGTTTGCGACTTTGTTTTCTTCATTTAATTGTTTCACGGGTTGGTGGTTGTTGTTTTGGTTTTCAATTTTTTCTTTCTTCTCTTTCGTCTTCTTCTTCTCCTAAGATAACTATGACAACAATAAAAAAAAAAGTGATACTCCAATGATGGGACCCACAACTCGCTCTATGAATTCCCAACGCCTGTGCAAGGAGACAATACAATTTACCAAAGACTCCTGCCAGATTACATTTGAGGCTATTCATACTAACTTGCCTTTATGGCGATTTGTATTGTATGAAAGGTACTGTGGGCAATACCAGCCTCGAAATATTAACGCCACAATAAAAGAATATGAAAAAAATAACAACAAAGAGATAAGTGTACCAGCAGTAATAACTCTACATTCGCCAAATGAACTTTGGAGAACATTCATTCAAGTCTTCTCTAGTGAAGGCAAACTCCTGACAATTCATGTATACCACTCCACTGGCACAATACATGTTCAAGGAAACTGGTGATGTAGACTACCGCTGCAGACTACTGCGACCAGGCCGCCACTGGCCAGCAGACATTCCACCAACCAGGGAGGAGCAGAAGAGGAGAAAACCACAAAGGGGATGCAAGGTGTGTTACGCCAAAACAAAAGCCCGTGGAGCGTCGCACCAAGAACTGAAAAATGTTTTAAAAAATCCACAACTATCATGTGCAAACAACGCAAAGTGCCTCTTTGTGCAGTCCCATGCTTTGAACTGTACCACACAGTCAAAAACTACCACGAAGAGTGAAGCAGAAGTGTGTAGATTTTTCTCTTTTATTTTGTATCCATTTGTGTAGCTGTAGATGGTGTATTCTTTGGGATTTCTGGCTCTCCAGTGTTCTGAATTTTTTTTTTAAATTGTGTATTGTGCAAAGAGTGACATCAGATGGACTCTGCCACCTTCAGGGAATTTTACTCTGGTGAAAAGTCAACACATTGTTTCAAGGGGATTAGCTGATGAATAGTTCAAGCCATGTAAGGTAAGCAGCCCTTATTTTCAAACCTTTTTATTTTTCAGCATTCAGTGACCTATTTTGAAAATTTGTAAAAAATAATTGCAGGCATGTATCGCAAAACTGTTTAACTATATCAAAAGTAGACATAATAAACTTTCTAATGATGTATAATTTGTATGTCTTTATTATGTTGGATAAATCTGCAGATTTTTTAAAATATAGCCAAAATCGCGCGTCACCACAAAATGGATCCATTTCATTGCGACTCCAATGAGTTAAACTAAGGTAATCCAATCATGCTTGATATACAGGCTTGCTGACCACAGAGGCCTGGATGTAGCAGAGCTGCATAGAGGGAACTTTACAAGCAACGTCTCAATGCATGGGTTTTTTGTGTATGTTTGGGGATGGGGGTGGCTGTATCTCTGTGTGTGTTTATGCATGTGTTCTTATGTGTGGGTGTGGGTGTGTACATGTGTATCTGTTCCACTTCTCAAATAACACAGACACTTTCTACAGTTTGTACTGCTGGGCCAAGTAAATCAGTACCAGTGCCCCAACATTCAGTCTGCCAACCACACCCTGGACATTGACCAGAATCACCAAACCATGGGTTCATTTACTCAGAACAAGGGGAATCAGAGTGTGTGGGTTTTCTACCAGGATGACATTCTGATTGTAGCCAACTCCTCCACACATATGAAGGAAAATGCACATCAGGCAATGTCAGTAGTACAGCGTCTGGGGATTTTCTCTGAATTGGGACAAGTCAGACGTGAGCCCATCACAGGTATTATTCACCTGCCTCAGCCTTGTAGGAATATGACAAAAAAAACTCCAGACAAGCAGTGACAGACAGCTTTGTGCAACAGTCCTGCAGGACTCCAGCAAGAAGCCCCATAAGTTTTCTCAGCAGTGTCAACCTCTCTGCCAATCCACTCCTGTTGTTTACAGCCCCGCCAACCACAGAGGCCATATCAGGGCTGTCACCTCGTAAAATTTTAAACCTCAGATTAAACCTATGTTACTATATATACGTATCAAAACAGGATATAAAACCAACTCTACTATCATTCTTTATATAAACGCCCTGGCCAACCATAAGGGTCAACCCAGGACAGGCACTGCTTTGTGGGAAAAACCACATCAACCACACATAAAAAGAAGCCTGATAGGTTTTCTTGGCGATGTCAGCCTCTCTGCCAAAGCAGAGTCCATCCAATCCAATCTTCTTGTTTATATCCCCACTGACCACAGGCTATATTGGGGCCTAAGCGGCTCTACGGCATGTTTATTTATTATACACATCCTGCTGTCAATGGAAACATGTCAGAATATATATCCAAGCTAAGGAGGCAGACCCCACCACCTTTTTTATTAATTTTTTAATTTTTTATTAAATTAATTTAAACTGCTAGGCCTACCTAAGAGTAGGCCTGCTGGCACAATTCTTAAACCAATTTGACTTCTAACCAGGACTAGAAAAAAAAAGTAGACACGTTACTGCTGGAATTTCCATTGTTATTTATTATATCAATTTCATTGTCATGCGATTTTTTTTTTTAAATCATGTTATTTAGGGAAGGACTAAGGGTAAGTGTTTATAGGGTTTTTTTCTTGCTTTTTGTGTCTCAGCTTGGACAAGACAACCATGCCTGGTGGAAACAAGGGAGTTTACAGCCGCTGCTGCACCCAGGAGGCCCTGCATCAAGCCCTTGTGCTGTCACCACCAGGAGCCTCAGCTTCCGTGCAGCCTCCGAGCAGTTTGGGGTACCTAGAAGTCGTACCCTGAAAGACTACGCCCACGGAAGGTCAACCCTGGGGTAAAAAGCTGGCCATAGTCTTAAGTATTCCTCAAGAGATTGAGGATGATGTTGTCAATAAGGTGATCGAGGCTGCAAGGTGTGGGTTTCCCTCGACAAAGAGACAGTTCCTCATTAAGGTAGGACAACTTGCCCAAAGATTGAGACTAGAAACACAATTTAAAAACAACATTCCATCAGAAGAATACTGGCACTCACTAAAGAGAAGACACCCCGACCTGACCATCCGAGTCCCTGAAACATTGTGGAACGAACAAAATGCGGGGGATGAACATAACATTAGTTGATAATTATTTTGACGACCTGGAGGCATTCATGGCCCTTCATGATTTCCAATCCAAGCCAGAGGCTGTTTGGAATGCTGACGAAACTGGTGTGCAGTTTTCCTTGGACGCGGCAACGGTTATTGCCAAAAACAGCTCCAAGCAGCTTCTTGCCTGGACTGCCAACTGGCGTGACAGCATGACCACACTGGTGTGTGTGTGTGAACGCTAGTGGCAGGGCCATGCCTCCTCCGCTGTTTGTGGTCAAGGGCAAGACTGGGAGGTCAGTGCAGTCCCTTGCCAGTCACGATGCCCCAGTTGGTTCAGTTTGGACCCACCAACCCAACGCCTGGATGGAGAATGCCATTGGGCTAGAATGGTTCAAGGATGTCTTTCTGAGGAACTGTGGCCCAACGCAGCCACAAGTTCTTATCATGGATTCCATGGAAGCCACGAAGTGGTGGACATTTTGGAGCTTGCTTGCCAAGAACAAATCCACATCATTGCGCTCCCTCCACATACCACACATTACTTGCAGCCACTTGATAAGAGTTGTGTTTGGGCCTTTCAAAAAAGCATACAAGCGGCATTGTACAGAGTTTATGTCTGCGTACCCAAACCACACCATCATCAAAATCACCTGGCCAGGCATCATCATACAAGTGTGGGAAAATGTGATAACACCAGAGCTCTTGAAAACAGCCTTCAGAGCCACAGGCAGGCATTCTTCCCGTTGACAGGACTGCAATCCCACCTGAGGCCTGTGCCCCTTCTGCTGCCTTGGACAGAGCTGAGCCAGAGGACCAACCCTCTCCCTCCCTCTGCCACCAAGACAAGAAGCAGCCCCTGCCATGCCTGAACCAGTTGCTACAGCGCCCAGTCCTCTGCCTGAGGATCAAGAAATGGATCAGGAAATGCTTGTCCCTCACCAGGATGATCCATCCTCAGCACCACTTGGAGACAGCACAGGCAGCAGACGACCTGGTCACGCTGCCCATCACAGCCCAGGAGGTGGCTGGGTTGCAGGGGCTAGTGATGGAAGTCGAAGGTGGTGACCCCATTTGCCTTGACCTCAATGGTGTCGGTGATCTCCCCTTTACCCCAGTTGCAGGTCCGTCTTTTGAAGTTTCAGTTGCTGGTTCTTCCTATCAACAGGATGTGGCCGACATTTTTGCAGTAACACCAGCAAAAAAACCTGTGCCACCAGTAAGAGGGCCAGCACATCCATCACCAAACATCGTCTGCTCACAAGTGATGTGATATTTCAAAGCAAGGTGGCCCAGAAGGAAGAAAAAGAGAAGGAGAAGCAAGCCAGGAAAGAGAGAGCAGAAGAAGGAAAAAGAAGGAAAGCAATGAAGCGCTTGGCCACATCACCAGTTGAACCAGACTTCAACCATGTTTAGTCCAGAGACTGACTGAAGTGACTGACAGATATAATTGATTCTAAAATTTGTTTGCTGTTGCTGTTATTGTTTAATTCTGAAAACTGCTTTAGCCTATTGTTACAGTCAATACTGTAATCCAGTGCTGCATAATAAAGTACAGTATGTTGTGTGTGTGTGTGTGAGAATGTGAGTACGTGTATGCTCAAGTATCAAAGTTTAACTACTAATTATTTTGTTTACTGATGTTTAATGTTGACATTATTGATTCTAAAATTTGTTGTTGCTGTTATCATTTTTACTTTTATTTTGAAAACTACCGTAACCTATTGTTCTAATCAATTCTGTAATCCAATGCTGCATAATTATGTATAGTATGGTGTGCGTTTGCAGGTATGCACATGATTGTGCACGCATGTATGAATGTGAGGAGTATGTGTGCCTGTATGCACACGTAGCAAAGTTATTATCAATATTTTCTTTACTGATGTTTAATGTTGATGAGTGTTCAATATTGATTTTTGGAGAATCTGATTCCCATGTAGTCCTATTTTTGTTGTATGAAAGGTTTCTCTCCCCCCTCCCATCTCTCTCTATTCTCTCTCTTACCACTATGTGTGTGTTGTGTTGTGCTGTGTGTGAAATTCGTGGTCTATATATGACTCATTCTCTATCTCTCTCAATATCTCCATCTCCTGCAATTTCAAAGACACAATGAACTGCGTAAATTCAAACACATGGTGATTGTGCCTATTCGCATTCATGCACAAAATCAAGACCATAAAAATATGCCTTACAAAATATTTCTGAGCACATACATTTCAATAATTGTAACCGCACAAACAAGTTCATGCACATATTAATCTAATATGCCTATTATTGAAAGAAAAAAAAGGCAGAATAGCTGTTATAAACTGGTTTTTCATAAATACATGGTGGTGTGTTTGCTACTCTTGTCTTCGGCCAAAATTGCATTCACCCCATGGACGAAATTGCATTGGGGAGGGTCGAATTTGTCACCAACACCTCCACTTTGGTTTGACTCATCCCCTGATGAATATTCATGAGCTAGTATCCACTATGTGGTCTAAGCTCTCGGTAAATGGCCAATCAGGTCAGAGTATCCATCTAAAAATACTATCGTCGACTGTTTCAACTTGCTGCAGCAAGCCAAAAACAAGACTGCCTGAAGTTTCCAAAATTGTCACAGTTTACCCTAGAAGCAGTGGGCTGTGTGAAGCCTTGTTTGTGTCTGTCTGTGTGCTGTCTGCCTCCTGTCCGTCTGTCTCCAATCCAATCCTGTTGATTATAGCCCAGCCAACCAGAGGCCATATCAGGGCTGTCACCTTGTAAAGTTTTAAAACTGTGCAACTGTAGGAGAATCAAGGCAGGGGCAGCAACGAAGAGCATGCAACAATAGCAACCTATAGAATGCAACTTGCCCTGGAGAAGGTTGCAGCATGGGCTGAAAGCTGGTGCATAACAATCAACAGGGAGAAGTCCACAGCCACTCTTTTCACGCTCTCACCCAAAGCAAAACCTGGGATACTTACCCTTGGAAACACCACGCTAAAATTTGAGGATCATCAAACCTACCTGGGAGTTACTTTTGACAAGCGAATGACATGGAAAGCCCACATAAATGAAGCAGAGAACAAAGCCAGAAGAAAACTAAACATCATGTGGAAACTGGCCGGAACCAACTGGGGAGCAAACGCAAAATTACTGAAGACAGTCTACCAAGGCGCAGTTAGACCTTACCTTGAATATGGATCTAACTCTTGGATGACAGCTGCCAAGACTCACCATCAAACTCTTGACAAGGTCCAAAATCAAGCACTAAGAATCATAACAGGGGCAATGAAGTCTACACCAATCAACAAAATGGAAGAAGTGACTGGCATTCCTCCCCTATCTACAAGAAGAGAACAGAAGACACTGATACAATCAAAGAAATACGAGTGCACTACAGATCACCCAATGAAGACAAGGATAAAACAACTATCCTCAGGCAAGCTAAAGCAATCTAGCTTTGCCCTTGAAACTAGAGGCCTAGTACAAAAATACCAAGCAAAGCTTCCAGACCATGTCGAACCTCTCTCTTTCTCTCTTGACACACCAGTGGATGGGCGAGAACATCAAACTGTTGTTGTGATTCGATTGACAAGTAACGCCGCCAGCCATTCCCCTGTTACTCCAGTTCAACAGGCAATGTATCGCAAGAAGTGTCCGTCTCAGAATAGAGACAAAATAAGAGCAGAAAGGTATAGAAATAACAACCAGAA
Source organism: Rapana venosa (assembly GCA_028751875.1). Lineage (NCBI taxonomy): Eukaryota > Metazoa > Mollusca > Gastropoda > Neogastropoda > Muricidae > Rapana > Rapana venosa. Next base: position 39,623,729 of record CM054146.1, on the reverse strand, counting down.
GAAAGTGAATGAACAAGTTTCATCCCCCTCGGGTTTGTTTCTACCCACCCCGCCTAGATTGTGCTGTGCTACAGGCCATTCCGACAACAACACTGCTACGGACATGTTTGTGTATGAGACCCACTGCCCTCCCTCTTCAAGCCACTGTTAAAAGGAACAAAGTATTGACATGATAATGGATGACACTGACAGACAGACAGTGACAGTTTCATTTGACAAAAATGTAAGAAATGAATCATGTGGTGAAATTGTGAATGTAGCAAAAGAGTGTGGTTGTAGTTACATAAATGGAATCGATAACAGGAATGAAGAGGGAGATTGTGAAATGGGGAAGGAGGGTGTGGAAAATCACGAAAAGCATGTGAAGAAAGGTAGGGATGTGATGCATGCAGAAAATGACAGAGAAGTGCGTGCAGAGAGGGAGAGTGAGGGAGAGGGTGTAGAAGGTGAGAGTGGGGAAGGGTGTGGGGAGAATGATAGTGAGGAAGAGTGTGCAGAGAATGTAACAGGAGCAGAGTGTGGGGGGTTTATGGAAGATGGGGATGAAAGCTGCGAAAGGGAAGAGACTGTTACACTGGCAGATGTAATGGAAAGGTTGCAGCAAATGATGGAGAAGGCTGAAGATGTCCACTTCATGCTACGTGACATGAGACAGTGCACTGCTAGGACCACTGCTGTGTTGAAGGGAAATGTTTACAAAGATGTTTCTTGATTAATGTGTTGTACACTTCCGGACTGACTTAACAACATGAAGAAACTGTGGTCCGATGAATGACATTATATGTATATAGAACAATGATATGGAATCCATGTCATGAAGACTGTTTGGGCTGTCATTAATTAATTATGCTTTTCGTTGATTCTGTGTTTTGTGCCCAATCCCCATCCCACTGTCCCCTTGTGAATGGGCGATGATGCTTATCACAATAAACTGTTGTCATTGTCATTGTCATTGTCTTGACACACCACCATGGGAAGAAAGAAGAACTGATACCAAAGTAAATACCTCTGTCCCCCACATAACAAAAAATGAGCAGATTGAAATTGTGAAAAAGACTCTCACATAGCCATGTTGGAAGAAAGATACCCCCAAGAAAGCTGGATTCACATATACACCGATGGATCAGCAACTGATGCTGTCAAGTGTAGAGGTGCGGGGGTCTACATTCAGTACCCTAGTGGAGAATGGCAGGCTGAAGCTATTCCAACAGGCCTGCATTGTACTAACTACAAGGCTGAAGTAGAAGCCCTGATCCATGCAGCAAATGTCATCAACAGCAGAGTGGACAACAACACCCAAGTTGTCTTCCTGACCGATGCACTCTCTGTGCTGCAGTCCTATAATGCCGGACAACTGAAAGATCTGGAGAAGGCACTGCACAGCCTTAACGCCTTACACATAGAGCTCCAGTGGATCCCCTCCCACTGCGGCATTAATTTAAAACGCAAGTATAAGTTGCTACAATGCAAGTGCAATGAACTTGAACATCAGCACACAAAGAAAGAAGGGGATTTTGATGCAACAAAAGAAATGGAGATTCCTCCCGTCATTCGTCTAAACAATGAGCTTGGACATTTCAAACCAGAAACCAAAATTTGCATCATGACTTTGGTGAGTGAAAATGAGGTGCCCGCTCACAGATGTGGCAGCATCATTCAGACTGTGGCCACACAGCTTTGTGGAGCCAGTACACCCGACAGTGACTTGCCATCACAGCGCTCGGCATTGCGATTTGCTGATCAAGGCCATGTTATCAGCAAATCACATGTTGCTGATCCGTTTGTGTAGGTATTGTTTGGTTTGGGCAAAAAGACGGAAGAACAGGACCCGAGCGAGAGCCATCTTAGCTATGCATGAGCGGCAGGCAGCCAGTTTGTTTTTTAGTCAATAAATGAGTTTATATGTATCCCTCGACTGAAGTGGAATTTGTGTGAATGAAAAGAACAACACCATGGACATCACCTGGAGACTTATCCATCCCCTTCATGTGGACTGTTGAAAGATGTTATTGCTTTTATAAACAGGCATGGGAAAACATACAGAGATGTGTGCCAGTGGTGGCAGCAGCTGACTGGAAATTCCGTGAAAGAGGCAGCCAGGTACAGAACTGCTGGAAAAATTACAAAAAAGGCAGCAATGCTGAGTTCAAATACCCACAGGCAAAAAGGACAAGAAGACTGGAATGAATTGTTTGGATTCTGTGGCATTTCCTCCCACAAAGGACAGCGTTTCATCAAGTGCACTGGCTTTACCTGATTCAAGTGATTTGGCACATGCGGCTTCCTCTACTTCCTCATCCTCAGTATCCTCTGGCACTTTTAACGTCAAATTTGCAGCAGCCCAGCTCTCTGACACCAGAGGCTCGCTAGCTTAGTGAGGGAGCAAACCAGCTAGCAGCAGCCAGAAGGAAAGAACAAGCTCTGAAAGAAGAACTGTCTGCACTTAAAAGAAAAGCTTTAAGTAGCAACAGACTTGAACAAAGTTTACTTTTCTGAGCTACAAAGTCTAAAAACAAAAAGCAAGCAGAAATGTTAGCTGAGGAAAGACTTGCAGAAATTGAAACAATTAAGCAAGACCATTCCAAAATAGCTGCTTCTCTTCAGGATGCTCAGAAGAAGAAAAAATACACTATTACAAAAAGCACCAGGGTGTAGAGAAAAAATAAAACAGAGAGATCTCAAAATCTCTGAAATGAATAGCCAGCTTGAAGGAACTACTAGGTGTTTGGAGAAGCACAAAGCTCAAACAGCAGCAACTTTTATAAAGCTGCGCACTCTCAACCTCTCCATGCTGCCTTAAACCCCTGCAAAGTGTAGTTCGCTTGTCTGCTGACCATGGCTTTTTTGATACAAGGAGACAGAGGAGGAATGTTACTAGCATACAGGAACTTTCGGTACCACAGGCACCAAGCAAGTGGGGACAACATCCATTGGCGCTGTTGGAGACAACGCTGCCGTGCTAAGGTCAAAACCAATATCTTTGATGTGGCAGAAGAGAACCCACGTATTTTCGTTCTGGAGTTTCAGGATCATAACCACCCCGATGATTCAGATATGATCAACAGATCCAGAATGCGGGCACGTTAGGTTGAGCAGTGTCTTGAAGACTCTACACGGCCATGTCGCCGGACCTACAATGTTGAATTCTTATGGGCATTCATAGTATGCCCAAAGATGAAATGTACTGGTCAACAGATGATAGATACGGTGTGCAATTGAAGAGAAAGAAAAATCTCTGAGTATCTACATCTTGTTGACAACAACAACCTGCCTGATCCTCAGCGCCCAAACAGGGATACATTTTTCAAAGTCAGACCTCTCCTTACCATGGCCAAAGAAACATTTCCAGCAAAATTTCTTCCAAGCAGAGAAATAAGCATTGATGAGGCTATGGTACCTTTCAAAGGGAGGAGTAGTTTGAGACAATACATGCCTGTCAAACCTATAAAGTGGGGTATGAAAGTTTGGTGTGCTGCTGATGCAAAGACCGGTTACATTCTCGACTTTGACGTGTACTGTGGTAGGCGACCTGGTGGAGTTCAAGTGGGACTGGGACATCATGTGGTGATGCAGCTGGCACAAAAGTATTTAGATAAAAACCACCATCTTTATTTTGACAACTTTTTTTCTTCCGTGCCTTTGATGGAGGAGTTGCTGGCACATAGGACCTATGCTTGTGCGACTGTTCGCACAAATCGTGTAGGTCTACCTGCCGGCATGAAACGCCACCGACGGCTGAGAAAAGGTGAGCACATTGTCTACCAGAAAGGCAACATCTTGGCAACAGTGTGGCATGATAACGCGTGATGTGAACTTGCTGTCCACAAACTTATCACACGGCCTGGATGTTGTTCAAAGATGGGACAAAAGTGCTGGGGCAAGAGTTGATGTGCCCTGCCCGACAGTTGTAAGATCTTACAATGAAAACATGGGGGGAGTGGACAAGGCTGACCAAATGAGGGGGTACTATTCAACTTTGAAAAAATCTATAAAATACTGGAGGTACCTCCTCAGTTTTGTGTTTGATGCTGCCATCAACAATGCCTTCATCCTGTACGACAAGAGTGTGGCGGAAAAACCTAAGGCTTGCTATCCACTCTTGGATTACAGGATGGACCTTGCTGATCAGCTGATAGGTGGGTTCTCCTCCAGGAAGAGAAAAGGTGCCGAGAGAAAGAGCCAGACTGTGAACCCAGAAAATGTCCAGTCCCACAAACTCATTAGATATGACGGACGAAAAAGAGCCTGTGTTGCCTGTAAAACGGCTGGTCGACGTACCCCTTCAGGACACCCTGTGGAAAGCTCGTTTGGTTGTGATGTGTGCCAAGTGAATTACTGCAAAGACACTTACTTCCCACAGCACCTTGGTGCAGTGGTTGAGGCACCAGAGTGATTGCAGTAGGACTGTATGTGGTGTAAATACTGTACAAAGGAGTTTTTTCAACTTTTTTTGTGTGTGTTCCTGCATCATTCATCCAAGTAAAGACAGAAGATCAGCACAAGGTAGGAAAAGCATTCTTCTTAATTCATTTCCGAATGTTTTTCTCTTTATTTGATCAAAATCCATGTATGCAATCCAAAGTTATGGCAAAATGAACAGATACACCCTCTCACACATTCTGCACAGCCATTTTCTCTGCCCAACAGGAAGTAAACAAACTGCCATGCTCTGCCCAGCAAAGGGTTAAAGAAGCTGCGCACTCTCAACCTCTCCCATGCTGCCTTAAAACTCAAGTATAAGTTGCTACAATGCAAGTGAAATGAACTTGAACATCAGCACACAAAGAAAGAAGGGGATTTTGATGCAACAAAAGAAATGGAGATTCCTCCCGTCATTCGTCTAAACAATGAGCTTGGACATTTCAAACCAGAAACCAAAATTTGCATCATGACTTTGGTGGGTGAAAATGAGGTGCCTGCTCACAGATGTGGCAGCATCATTCAGACTGTGGCCACACAGCTTTGTGGAACCAGTATACCCGACAGCGACTTGCCATCACAGCGCTCGGCATTGCGATTTGCTGATCAAGGCCATGTTATCAGCAAATCACATGTTGCTGATCCGTTTGTGTAGGTATTGTTTGGTTTGGGCAAAAAGACGGAAGAACAGGACCCGAGCGAGAGCCATCTTAGCTATGCATGAGCGGCAGGCAGCCAGTTTGTTTTTTAGTCAATAAATGAGTTTATATGTATCCCTCGACTGAAGTGGAATTTGTGTGAATGAAAAGAACATCATCATGGACATCACCTGGAGACTTATCCATCCCCTTCATGTGGACTGTTGAAAGATGTTATTGCTTTTAAAAACAGGCATGGGAAAACAAACAGAGATGTGTGCCAGTGGTGGCAGCAGCTGACTGGAAATTCCGTGGAAGAGGCAGCCATGTAGCTACAGAACTGCTGGAAAAATTACAAAAAAGGCAGCAATGCTGGGTTCAAATACCCACAGGCAATAAGGACAAGAAGACTGGAATGAATTGTTTGGATTCTGTGGCATTTCCTCCCACAAAGGACAGTATTTCATCATCAAGTGCACTGGCTTTACCTGATTCAAGTGATTTGGCACATGCGGCTTCCTCTACTTTCTCATCCTCAGTATCCTCTGGCACTTTTAACGTCAAATTTGCAGCAGCCCAGCTCTCTGACACTAGAGGTGCACAAGCTAAGTGAGGGAGCAAACCAGCTAGCAGCAGCCAGAAGGAAAGAACAAGCACTGAAAGAAGAACTGTCTGCACTTAAAAGAAAAGCTTTAAGTAGCAACAGACTTGAACAAAGTTTACTTTTCTGAGCTACAAAGTCTAAAAACAAAAAGCAAGCAGAAATGTTAGCTGAGGAAAGACTTGCAGAAATCAGAAACACTTAAGCAAGACCATTCCAAAATAGCTGCTTTTCTTCAGGATGCTCAGAAGAAGAAAAAATACACTATTACAAAAAGCACCAGGGTGTAGAGAAAAAATAAAACAGAGAGATCTCAAAATCTCTGAAATGAATAGCCAGCTTGAAGGAACTACTAGGTGTTTGGAGAAGCACAAAACTCAAACAGCAGCAACTTTAAAGAAGCTGCGCACTCTCAACCTCTCCCATGCTGCCTTAAAACGCAAGTATAAATTGTTACAACGCAAGTGCAATGAACTTGAACATCAGCACACAAAGAAAGAAGGGGATTTTGATGCAACAAAAGAAATGGAGATTCCTCCCGTCATTCGTCTAAACAACGAGCTTGGACATTTCAAACCAGAAACCACAATTTGCATCATGACTTTGGTGGGTGAAAATGAGGTGCCTGCTCGCAGATGTGGCAGCACCATTCAGACTGTGGCCACACAGCTTTGTGGAGCCAGTACACCCGACAGTGACTTGCCATCACAGCGCTCGGCATTGCGATTTGCTGATCAAGGCCATGTTATCAGCAAATCACATGTTGCTGATCCGTTTGTTTAGGTATTGTTTGGTTTGGGCAAAAAGACGGAAGAACAGGACCCGAGCGAGAGCCATCTTAGCTATGCATGAGCGGCAGGCAGCTGGTTTGTTTTTTAGTCAATAAATGAGTTTATATGCATCCCTCGACTGAAGTGGAATTTGTGTGAATGAGAACACAATATGGTGTCAGAAGTGACAAGTATTCTGCCTTTGTGTGCCTGCATTCAAGACCCTTGAAGTAAGTCAGAGTAGATTAGAAGGAGAAACTTAGAAAGCGTCACTGTTAAATTTCTTCATCGAAATGCAGAATTTAGCTACCCCCAAACCATTTTCCTTCCGATCAGAAGAGTGGCCAGAGTGGATACATAAATTCAAGATACAGAAATGCTTCCAAACTGTCAAAAGAAGATGGTGAAGTTCAAAGAGACACATTATTGTATGTGATGGGAGATGAATCAGAGAAGATTTTCAAAACCTTCACGTTTGGGACAGGAACGGAAGGAGAAGGCGAGGATGCTCATGAAGTGGAGGAGAGAGATACAGATTTTGATACCCTGGTGAGCAAATTTGACTCAATATTCATATTAAACGAAATATCATACATGAATAGAAATTTAAGAAAGGAAGCAGAAAGAGTCAAAACAGTGGAGGAATTTACTGAGAGCTGAGACTCTGGCTGCTCATGCAATTACGTGGATAGGAAGATCAATAAGGGATCGTTTTGTCGTTGGTCCTGAAGAGACACCAGGCTGAAAGAAAACTCAGTTGATACATGACTCAACGGAGGCAAGCTGTAGAATAATCGACAACATGAACAGTGCAAGGATCAAAAAATCAGCAAAATGTCATGGCTTTTCAGATGAAGCTAGTCATCCTACCAGGTAAGCAGATCAGAGAGTGGAGGTCACAGTGGCAATTGCATTCATGCATTGCCCTGTTTAAGCTGGGCCCATGGCCTTTTCCTGTGGTCAGTCTCAAGTGTGTTACATACATTAGCTTGGCAATTGGGCTAAGCTTCAACACAGCTAAGGTATCTAGTGCCCTTTCTTATAGCTACAAGGTTTCAACATCACACAAGTGAAAACTGTAGTTGTACATAACCCTATAGATGTCATCTGTTTGGTAAACTGATCATGAATATGCTGTGACTCTGTTGCTAAACTGTATATAATATAATTGAAATGAATACATGGCAGAAAGGGCACCTTTTTCTTCTATCTTTTAAAATAAATAGGTTACTTTCCTATTTTTCTCTCTTTAGTACCCAGTCTGCTTTTCAAATTTTATGAGTTGTAACCACACACAGCATTTAGTTTACCAGCTCCTAAAGATGGTCCCATACAATGATCCATGAGTGCTAAGTGCTTATCCATGAGTAGTCATACACCCACTCAGCCCATATCAAGGGGACTTTTGTTATCCCCTACAATGAAATTTACCTCTATGAAGATTGGTACTTTTTGAGAGATATTGTGGTAATATATCACCCATCAGGTACTCCTCCACTTTACAGAATTGATTCAAAAATAACAAAACATCAACTGTGCGACAGAATACACTCCAACTCTGCAAACATGTTTCTGCACTCTTTTTTACAAGTTTTCTTTAGACCTGCAAACTTCTGTCAATTCACATTATAACCAAAAACTCAATTGCGACACTATTGAATACAGGGAAATGTGTGCCAGCTGTGGGGTAAGGAGTTTAATATCTAAAACATTTGTGAATGATTGGCAGAAGTCATAACACCACCTAACGGCAAAATGCCCAGATGTACTTTTTTCCATCGTGTCACCAAACCCCACATGTTCCACTGGCCATCATGGACACACCCTCAAGTGTTTGCCATCCCAGCCCCCCCAGATGGCAGCTTGTTGAGGGACCATTCTCTCCACTGACCAGTCATCTCTACTTCCTCCAGTTTCAGACCACCCTATTCCCCAAACTCAGCTTCAATCGGCAATCACTCCTCCTCCATCAGTTCCCTATTCACCCTCCCCTTCAATTCCAACCTGCCCCACACCTCCCACTTCTACACCCTCAGAACCTCATACCCTGATAGAAGGAAAACTTCACCTGCCTCCTCCACCTACAGAGGTGAATATCACCCACCCTTCTCCATGACCCCTCACTGATCCAACCCCTCCCTTCAAAAAGCTTTCTGACTCCCCCATCACCTCCCTTCCTCTCCTCTTACCAACCTCAAAACTGCCCAATCTTTACCCCTCCCAGATCCAGACCTTCCCTCATGAAACTCTCACCTATCATTCAAGAGGGACCCCTTTTACACTGCAAGCATTAAACCCTACACTCTCACAGAGATGGTCAAACTTTGGTACAGTAACCATGCTCTACAGTCTAATCATTGTTTGCAAACCTCACATCTCCACATGAGAACAAATACATACACTGAATCTTCAAACTTTTTCAAACAAAACAGATAGAACAACACACAAACATCTTGATTCAGAATCAGAATGAAAAACTCAGAAAATCATAAACAAGAAGTTTCAAATCAAATCAATTACTACAAGACAGCCACAAACCACAACCAACTGAAAAACAGCAAACTAAGCTCAGAATTCAAAACAGCCCAAAGCAATGTCAACAACAGCACCAAGACACTACAGACTCCTCTCTGCGCCAAACATCACATCATCAGTGACACAGACAGACAATGCAAACACAGATGCTCCTCCCTGCTGAACTGTCCCACAAATTAGTGTAGATGTTTCAACAGATTTGAAGTATCTTTCAGACCTCCAGACTACAGCGCGATCTGTCTACCCACGCCGCCCACACTCCGTTCAGTTCCAACCGCTCTATTCCGCCCCACACAGTCACTCAGCGAAGCGAAAGAACCTACCTAATTTGCAGACTCATCACTAGAGAGCTCGCTGACCTGCATCAGGTAACTTCACTCCATCGCAATTTTTTCTTAAGCGGAACAGAGCTCACTGAATTTTTGTTGAATTTTTCCCCGTTTTAGTGCGACCGAGAAAAAATCGAACATGGCGTTTTGTGAAAGGACAACGAAAGGTGCTAGCTGACGATCGCAGATGTATTAGTGCAGGAAATACGTTTTAGACGGACAATCAGTCTGACATTGATTGAACGAACCAGAACGCTGCTGACAGAGACTATGAACTGAGTGAAGACAAGTGACGATTGGAGATGTAGTGTATGAACCTTCGACATCGACGCAGGGGTAACAGACAGGTGTGGCGAAGCCGATTGGCGAGTTCATCGTCGGGTGCGTCAGGGATGATTTTATTTCGAAATAGTTAGGTTTGTGCTTCAGTGGGTCTTCTCAACCACAGAGAAAGCATGTTTAAGCATTTATTTTTTGATATTCATTTTTCCTACGAGCTGTTCACCTCATGGTCACTAAACTAAACCTGTACCAATAGCAAAGCAACTCCATGGGCTCAGGTGTGCCTGAGGATATGGGGCTATGTAAATTCGAACCCCACTATTGATGGTTAGGTCCAATATTGGTCTCTCATGTTAGAATATTTCTCCTCTTCCCAAATAATAGTACTGGCAAGTAGTAGTCCCACTTTCAATGCTTGGGTCGCTTCGATCATTGCAAGAATCGATTCCAACAGTTGGCAGGTATTTTTCACCTGGCTGATTTAGTACTGGCTTTCCCAGAGGTCATCCTCTGCTAGACCCCTCTTCAAAGTCAGGCTCTGATTTCTATGACCCAGAGTAGTTTGTCAGCATCCTGGGCAATAACATTACTGTTGATGAAGCAATGACAAGTTCAGGGTCGTTTGGATTCTGCAGTTGTACCTGCCAAGCCTACAAAGTGTGGTTTGAAGGTTTGGGCTTTGTGACTCTGATTCTTTCTATATGCTCAACTATTCAGTGTATACAGGGAAGGTCAATGATGTGCCTGCTGGTGAAGGTGAGGCCCTTGGGGATCGCGTTGTGAAACTCCTGTCCACCCCACATCTGAACTAGTGGCAACACCTGTCCGCCCCACATCTGAACTAGTGGCAACACCTGTCCGCCCCACATCTGAAATAGTGGCAACACCTGTCCGCCCCACATCTGAACTAGTGGCAACACCTGTCCGCCCCACATCTGAAATAGTGGCAACACCTGTCCGCCCCACATCTGAACTAGTGGCAACACCTGTCCGCCCCACAACATAACAAGTGGCAACACCTGTCCGCCCCACATCTGAACTAGTGGCAACACCTGTCCGCCCCACATCTGAACTAGTGGCAACACCTGTCCGCCCCACAACATACAAGTGGCAACACCTGTCCGCCCCACATCTGAACTAGTGGCAACACCTGTCCGCCCCACATCTGAACTAGTTGCAACACCTGCCGCCACATCTGAAAGGGTGCAACACCTGTCCCCCCACATACTGAACTATGCAACACCTGTCCCGCCCCACATCTGAACTAGTGGCAACACCTGTCCACCCCACATCTGAACAGTCGCCACACCATTTACTTCAATAATTATTCACTCTGCAGGTTCAGAACGGACAAACTGCACAGACCAATCTTGTCTACGAACAATTGTGAACATCCATCGATGGAATTCACACTCTCTACGTCAACTATATCGACTTCCAAAAGGCTTTTGACAGCATCCATCACCCTTCGCTGTGGAAGATCTTGGAAGCCTATGGATTTCCTCTGAAAGTCATCAACATTCTACAGGACATGTACGTCACAGTTGCCAACTGTCACATGTAACATCAGAATCTAAAATAGCTCATAACCACCCTGTATGCTATTACAGTTTAGTGTTTTTTAAAGACAACAGCTCTGAGTGTCAAGATGAATTTGTGTGATATCAATGCTGTGTGTATATATGAGGGTGTTTTTTTTTTTACTATTAAGAGTTACGTGTGATATGTCACAATAATGGACATATTGTCACAGTTTCAAAATGCCACACGTTACACCAAGTCTTTAAAAACAATATTTTTCCAGATCAACTCTGCATTGTTTGCGGCCATTTCCTTTGTATTGGTTGTTCAAAATGCTAAATGTAATCTGGCAGTCTACTATTCTTTTTGTGCTTTAATGATTTTAGAGTGACGTGTGACATGTGATTCTATGGCACTAGGTGTCACAGCCACAAAATGTCACATGTAACACCAGATTTTTTAGAAATAACTGTTTCATACTTGACTTACTGGATTTCTTTAAACATTATAACATAAACTTATGATATTGAGAAAGTAATATTTGATATTGGTACTGTGTGTGTGCTTTTTCTTACTTTGAGGAGTTACTTGTGACATATGACTTTATGCCCTGTGTTGTCACAACTTCATTTGTCACAAAGAACACCATTATTTTGACTATAGTCCTGATTGACTGGTTTTGTGTACTTAAATTGCTTTTTAAATAAAGGTTATCCCTTTTTTGACAAAGAATATATACATTTTGTTTTGGAGTGTACTTCCTTGCTTGCAGACAGACAGAAAAGTGTATCAGTCAGATAGTGTCCGGTGCGAACTGTGACATCATTAAGATAATGTAACATATTCTTTACTGGATTGATTCAGTCTAAAAGTATCCAGATATGTTCAGAAGCATCAAAGATAACATTAGCCCTTTTAAATTCCTTTTTGACTAGTGAATTATGAGATAAATGAAGGAATGAAGTGTGTCACATGTCACATGGGACACTATTTCTGATCAATGTTTGGATGCAAAATTTTCATAAACTATTAAAAGTACAATATTTTCTTGTACAAAATCTGAAGGCTGGATGTTTGAACTTTGCAAAAATCAATCAACAATTCTGTTGTTGTTTAAATTTCAGCAGGTGCTGAGGCACCTTTTGAGAGCTGGTCATATATATGTCTTGGCATACATTTTTCTATTCCTTGGGCGTGTGTCTGTGTGTGTGTGTGTGTGTTGTGTGTGTGTGTGGTGTGTGTGTGTGTGTTGTGTGTTGGTTTGGGTTTTTTTTCCCTTGTTAAGCAGTCAAATTTGTGTATTATACGAAAAGAACCGTTTCTTTGGAAAAAGAAAGCAAAGCCCAGCAAATTTGTTTTTATCAGTCTTCCCAAAATAAATCAAAATAGTCACCAGAGGCATAATGAAGATAAATTAAATTTTACACATTTCATATGTATATATATGAAGATGGATAATTTTTACTTGTAGCACCTCTCTGTAAATAGTATTACTAATTTACAATCTACCTAGTGTTTTGTCTGCAAAATTTCTTTCATTCTTCTTTTGGTGTATTGCTTCCAGGGCCCTACTGAAGTCTCCTTGGTGCGAATGTGCACTATCTGGATTTCTTCCTTTATGTGGAACAGCTACACAGGACTTTGATGGGGTGGCAAGAGGATGCTTCATCACTGTTTGATGCTGACCTACAGGTTTTTCCAGATATTGCATTCCCGCACAATGCAGATATCTTGCAGGCTTTATTAACCATTAGTGACCAGAAGAAAGATGCAGTAAAAGCAATTGTGAAAAAGATCAGCCGCAGTGTAGTGCAAGTCACTGAGTGCCAGCTGGCCGATTTTCTGCCTGATGGGAAATACTACAACATTCAAGATGAAGAGGACAGGACAAGGCTTCAGCATTCCCGTGTTACCAACCTGGCTAGTGAGGAGTGTTTTGCAGACCTGGACTTTTCTCTTTTCAAACGTAGAAATGCTAGTGTGCACCACCACTCCACAGTCAACCTTCTGAAAAGGAACAAGTACCCGTCTACCTGGCTGTCATCGAGGACTCCTGAAGAGCAAGCTGAGCTACTTAAGATGTCAACAAAGAAAGCTCCTTCTCTTAGACACAAGCACAACCAGGTGGAAAAAGATGCTGTAAAAAAACCAACAAACCATTCTGGAAGAAGCTAGGCGACAAAGAGACTTGGCCCAAGAAAGGAAAAAAAAAACCCAAAAAAGGGACACTGTTGAAAATCTTCAACCTCACAGTGGGCCATGTGCATCAGTTGAAGACATCCATCATCTCCTGGAAATGTATACTTGTACAAAAAAATCTTTAAAAGGCATTGAGGGCAGAGATCTTGTTCCAGAAAATAATCCTTGAAAAAAAAGTCGGAACATCTAAAAGTTACTGGAACATTCCTCGAGCTGACAAACCAACTTCTCCAGTTCTTTGGTGGGGAAACATTGGAATGCTTGCCACCACTACTAATACAGCAGACACGTCGCCAAAGCAAGGGTCCCCGCAAACAGCTGCAGGACAGTGACACAGAATCCGATTCTGTCACAGAAGATGACAGTGATGAGGTCTTTGCTGACACAGAAGCTGAAGAACTGGAATATAACTTCTCCAAATATTGCTACAAGCGAGAGGGGGAGATTGGTGCCGTGTACTGTGATGACGACCTTTTCATAGGAGAAGTCATGTCATTTGCCAGTGAAAATGAAGGCATCATTAGCTTTATGCTAAAAGCTGAGGGTTCAAATGGAGAACTGGTTTACAAATGGCCACAGTGACTGGACACCTGGCCCATCTTGTCTACCTTCATTTTTGCAGGAGATCCGTCTTTGGCACCATCTTCATCATCAGGCAGATCTTCCATAGTTGAGACACCTGACAATCTCCCCCAAAGATACCAGGCACTCATCTTGACCAAACTGTTGGACCTCAAACATGGCCCACCGTGCAATTTGAGCAAACTGCCAATCACACAATAAGGCCATATAAACACAGCATACTTTTTTCCCCTTCAAGATAGAGAGTTGATGTCTTTTTTAGGGATTATCAGTGTTACAGACATTGTGTATAGACATTTGCAGGGATGTGATTACAGTGCTTTGCACAATAGGGCCTTTCAAAAAATTGACTTCCATAAGGTGAAAATGTCTGGAAAATTTTGAGCTTCCATAACTTTTGGAAGAACAAAGATAGAGACCTAATTTTTTTTGCTGTTGTGTTTGGTTTAAAAAGTTCTTTTAAAAAATACCAGTTTAATGTATGTTTGGCTGCCGTTACCTACCCACGGCAGTCGTTTTCCCCCATTTTCTGCTGCACTTAGACGCTGGAACTTGACCCCTGATGTGCTTATTTTTAGCTCTGGCACCGACCAGATGCACTGGTCCAGTTTGGCGCCATCAAGATAGCGGTGTTCTTTCCACTGTTTCAGCGGGGGAAAGTGGCCACACGGATTTTAATTTCCAACTTGTAAGTGCTTTTTGATACGTTTGTCATATTCTTCAGCGCTACATTCAGGTGTATTCAGTGCAGTGTTCTCTTGTTGTTGTTGAGACGTGAATTTGTTGAACAAGTATAACACTTTTGTGTTGGGGTTATAAACAAAAATAACAGATAGATTGGATGTTCTCACCAGATAGCTCTTCTTTGTTTAGTATTGAGAGTGATAATTTCTGTGCTAGTGACGTAAATTGATCGCAATTTTCCTCCTGAAATTGTTTAAGTTTCACTTTGGGAAAGTCAGGTATGTAATGTTAATGTTTGATTTTTTAAGCTGAATCAACTTTTGTTGTATTTAGGATACGTGTTCATCAGTTTTGAAGGGCTCAAATTTGGGCAAAATCTTGTCTGTTTGTTGTCTCAATCTAGCCTAGGCTTAGTGCCTGTGTGTGTTAAGAGGATAGGCAGGCCGCACGCACTCACGCAGCGGGCTTGTCTTAGGTAAAGTAAGCTTTGCCATCCTTTACAGCCTAAACTAATTTCTGATTCTCTGTGTGTGTGTTCACAGGGACAGATTGTAAGACTAGGTTTAGACTAAAATCTTCATCTTTGTGTATCAAAGATTCTCTCTCTCTCTCTCTTACACACACCAAAAAAAGGCGGGAAGGAAAAATGGAAGCAGACGTGTGCAGGATGTTCTCTGCTTTACCATGAAATTACCATGTTTAGAAGGCATGCATCGTTGTCAATTTCGGTATGGACACTGCTGGTGTGTATCTGTTTCCGATGGTGACAATGTTTGGGTGGAACTATAAACTGGTAGATGAATATGAGTGACTGAGAATTTAGCAAGGATAGTGAAGAGTATCATCCTATCTGCACGTAAACAGAAGTCAGCTGTTCAACATTTTTTTTTTTCCCCACGTGCAACTTGTGTGAAAGCACAAAGCTAGATCTTGGAGTTATGTAGGCCAAAGCAGTGTGTCCTGTTTTTTGTGTTTTTTTGTGTGTTTTTTCTTCTTTTTTTTTTCTTTCCAACTGTTCAACAACAGGTGCTTGAATTTGAAAATGGCGGAACAAGAGCAGCAACCCAACTTGATGTTTTTTATTGACTGGCAGTTTAAGCAGATTCACCAAGAACTTCAGCTTCAGTCATCCTTCATAACAAAACAACATTGATGAAAAGTTTGTGCAGCTAGACAGTAAATTCAAAAGTATCTTTGAGGAGTTAAGAAATGTGAAGAAATGTGTGGAAGAAAACAGGGAAGAAATAGAAGATTTGAAAGAAGAAAAGCAGATCTTGATGGACAGGGTACAACAAGTGGAGCGCAATCAAGAAAAGATGGAACAAGACGCAAAAGCCTGCAATCTTCTGTTCATCAATGTTGAAGAACACAGAAGAGAAGACAGTAGCTCAACTACAGACATTGTTACCAATATACTGAATTTCTTTGACTCTGTCAACACCTGGCGACAGGAAGATTTTGTGAAGGCCCTCCGGCTAGGAAAACCTCGACCCCAGGGAAATCCTCCCAGGCCAATTCTGGTGACGTTCTGTCAGTAGGCAGACAAAATGGCGGTGCTGAATAACACAGCTCAGAGACAATCTGCGGCAGGATGGAATCAAAGTGGCCTCTGATCTCACCCACCAGCAAAGGGAGATGGTGAATTTCCATCGCAGTCAAGGCAAGACTGCCTACATTTATAACGGCAAACTGCAAGTAAAGGACAGACATCAAAATCATCCTCAGTTCTTTGAAGAAGACCCCCACCAGCTTCATCCTGATGACCAAGCTCTAGAATGTTTGCCTCACTTTGGGGCACTCGGCGGCCATTTTGAATCCAAAAACATATTACGTAATGGATGAAAAAATCAATAAATGCATTTTTGAATAGTACATACAACTATAATTTACATCACCAAATTTCAAGTCAATACCTCTACAGGTTCAAAAGTTATTGAAAAAACCCTTCTGTGTACTGTATTTTGGTCCGTCGCGGGGCATTTTAAGGTTTTGGGCAAAATTAGACCCCAATATTTGAAACATTTGGTCTGGTATAGCCCTATAAAAAATTGGGCATAGTCTATATGAACATTCCTTGAGAGCAATGCAGGGGTGTGATTGTAGTGCTTTGCACAATAGGGTCTTTCAAAAAAATTACTTTCATAATGTGAAAACGTCCAGAAAATGTAACTCCCATTTTCGAGCGTCCATAACTTTTGGAAGAATAAAGATAGAGACCTAATTTTTTTTTGTTTGGTTGTGTTTGTTTTAAAAAGTTCTTCTTAAAAATACTAGTTTTATGTATGTAAATGCTATAAAAAATTTTGGCTGCCGCTACCTACTAGAATGGTTCAAGGGCGTCTTCCTTAGGAACTGTGGCCCAACGCAGCCACAAGTTTTTATAATGGCTTCCCAAGGAAGCCACGAGGTTGTTTAAATTGTGGAGCTTGCTCACCAAGAGCTCCTTCACACCATTGCAATCCCTCCACATACAACTCTAAACCTGCAGCCACTCCATACGAGTTGTGTTTGGGCCATTCAAAAAAGCATACAAGCGGCATTGTATTGTACTGAGTTTATGTCTGCCTAGCCAAACCACACCAATGACAAAGTCACGTGGCCAGGCATCATGAGACAAGTGTGGGAGGACGTGATGACCCCAGAGCTCCCGATCACAGCCTTCAGAGCCACAGGCAGGCATTCTTCCTGTTGACAGGACTGCAATCCCACCTGAGGCCTTTTCCCCTTCTGCTGCCTTGGACAGAGCTGAGCCAGAAGACCCTCTCTGATCAGCCAACAAGACAAGAAGCAGCCCCTGCCACACCTGAAGCAGCTGAGCACCACAGTACAATCCTGTTGTTTATAGCCCCGCCGACCACAGAGGCCATTATCAGGGCTGTCACCTCTCAACATTTAAAATCTAGATTAAAAAATGTGCAGCTATACAGATTAAAACAGGGTATTAAAAACCAAACTCACTGTCGCTCTTGTAGCAACGCCCTGGCCAACCATGAGGGTCAACCCAGGACGGCACCGCGTGAGGAAAACCATCATCAACCACACATAAAATGGAATAAAAACAAACAGGAATTCCTTAAAACAACCTGTTTTTCTTGTGACAACTATAAAAACTTTCACTCATATATCAAACGGAAAAAACCTGATTCTCTCAGGAAATAAAAAATGGTGTCCGGTGGAACATCCCGAAAAAGGATCTTCAGGGAGTCTGCAGTAAAATGCTTTGTGCCTAATATCTTGGACATCAGGACACTCCAGAAGCAGATGTTTGATGGTTACCCGCCACTACTCGCCACTATAAGCGCCCCTAGGCGCCCGTGACAAAATGTCCGTTCGTCACTGAAGTGCCCCTAACCGCCCGTGGTACAGTCACTATAGTACAGCGCTTAGTATAAGCGCTTTAGCCTTACTATGCAGTTGGGAATACAGCCTTATATACGGGCATTCCTTCCTCTTCCTTTTGCGCCATTTTTCTTCCCGCTTAGGGTGTTTTGTGAATTTCTGGTGACATTTTTTTTACGATCGTGCTTCGCTGTCAACTCAGAGAAAAACGAAACATGTCGGATTCGGACAGAGAGAGTGTAGGTAGCCTGCCTGTGGAGCTATGAACCTACTATTAGTACTAATAATAATAACGAATCGGATATCGATGTTGACGGGGAGGTGGGGATTCTGACTACAACGAAGAAGAAGTGACCGGCGAAAGTGACAATGATAGCGATAGTGACACGATAGGAGATGATGGCGACGCAGGTGTGATAGGCGTGGCTGGATACAGTTCATCACAGTGGTTAGCAAATGATTTTCAAGTGGATGGAAGATCGTTTGTTGCAAACACTGGGCGTTCAAACCCTGAAGTGATTTGTAAGTCACCTTTGACTATTTTCACTGGTCTTTTCCCGTCAGCTTATACCACCATGGCCAACGAAACAAATCTTATGCAAAGCAGCATCTTTTGGCTGCAGTGTTTCTGAGATATGTTTGGAAGACAATTCCGCCTACCACTGTGGATGAGATTCGAGCTTTCATTGGTCTTCATGTATGTTATGAATATGAACATAGTTCCACACCGCAGTTCATATGTCTCAGTCTCTCCTTTCTAATAATCTTGGATCGTCTGTCATGACGAAGAATCGATTTCGAACAGGTGACAAAAGTATTTTCATCTTGATGATTCTAGCAAGCTGTTCCACGAGGTCAGCTGGTTTTGACCCCTTGTACAAAGTCAGACCTCTCATCAATGACTCAGGAGTCATTTTCAGGTGCATTCCAGCTGGGAAATGTATCGCTGTGGATGAGGCGAGGATCAAATTTCAAGGGTGGTGTGGTTCTCAGTATGTGCCACAAAACCTACAAAGTGTGGAATAAAGGTGTGAGCAGTTTGTGATGCTGATTCGTTTTATGCTGAATTATTCAGTGTATACTGGAAGAACCAATGATCTGCCTGCTGGAAACAGGAGAGGCACTTGGGACTGTGTTGTCAAGCACTTGGTGACCCGTACCTGAATAAGTGGCACACTGTCATTTTGACAATTATTTCAACGTCATCCCCTTGTTGGATATCTGTTCCGAATAAGACTTGGCATGTTGGACTGTACGTAACAACAGGAGGGGTTGCCAAGATGGTTGAAACCAGCAAAGTATCAAAAAATCTGGAGACACTAAAAGCTGGTTTCGTCAGATCAAACAACAATGACATGAAGGGAAAACTCAGGCAATTGCGTGGTAATGATCACGCAAGGTACCTCTCTTCTCTGCCATGATGGGACTGATGGGGACTTGTCAGGAAAGGCCCAGGGGGTGTAGAAAGAGCAGTATTCAAGGCCACTGGCTGTAGGATTATAATCTGAATACAATGAGTGGACAAGCTGATCAAATGCAATCATACTATGGCACAAGTCTTGATTCTCAAAGTGTTGGAAAGATGTCCTTTCTTTTGCTTGACACTGGGTAGCTAGTCAATGCTTACATTCTCTCAAGAAGTCTGTACAGATGTGACCTCACAAGGACCCTATGATTTTCAGACTGAGCTCATCATGGCATGGTTGCGCTTCCGTGTCAAAAGTGTTAGGGCTTTCCAAGCATACAGATGTTTCTGCCAATGTACAGGCAACACTCCTCAAAAATCCAAACTGCAGAGGGAAAAAAGATGTATCATCTTGTGCCTAAAAGAAGGCAGAAAAACAGCAGGCATGCACCAGTCAACATTTGAGTGTGTGATCTGTAAGGTTAGTTGTGTAAAATAGTGGTGCTTCGCTCTTACCACCAGGAGTAAATAGTTCCCTCCACACCCTTTCTTAGCATCACACCTGCTACTGGACTTCTGGCCATCAAGACAAGACTTTGTCAATTTTCCTGTGTACAGACTGAATCTGGTTGACAAAAGTGTATATATGTACAAAAGAATGTATATTTCATATATTGAAACAAGTTGGTTCGCTGCGAGATTTGTACAAAGTGTTACCTGTGTGTGTGAATTGTGAATAATGGAATGGAACTATGTTATGGAACTTTTTGTATTATGGATGGATTACTGTCACCTTTAATACCTTATGTGAGTGCAAAAAGTATTATGTTGTTTTTGTTGTATTTTTGTCTTTTCTGAATCTACCTATTTCAAGGCGATTTTTCAACCTGTAGGTACTATATCTTTGATTTGATGACAATTTTTCTAAAACACACCACAATAACGCTTGTAATAACAATAAGCTTGCACTAAAACCATTTTCTGTAAATATCAAGTCATTTTGACTGACATAAAAATAATTTAATACTTCTTTTTATTTTGTAAAATTTTTTGTGCTGAAAAAACGTCATTAAAATTTACATAATTGTCATGTCACTTACTAGTTCCTAACATACCAAACACCCAGCATTTTTTTTAGTACATGACAGGGGCCTCAGCTGCAGAACTGTTAGTAAATACTAATGATGGGTGTTAATATGTCATTCACCTATTTTACTGAACTCAGTGTGTTTTTCCAGTAAATAAAGGTTAAAACATCCAATCAAACAAAGTAATATTTCCATGCTCAAAATTAAAATAAAAAACTTAACTTTCTTTATTCATAGAGTTTTTTTTTGAAAATTTGAAGTTATTCTGTTTAGTTTTTTTTAAAATAATTATTTTAAGACAATACCCCAATTTGGTGGCCATGATAAGTCTAAAAGTCAGTTAAACTAAGGAATTCTGGCGACGTCATATCAGTAACAGAAAGGTTAAGAAATGGATCAGGGCACGCTTGTCCCTCACCAGGATGACCCATCCTCAGCATCACTTGGAGACGGCAATGGCAGAAGACGACCTCGTCACACTGCCCCTCACAGCACAAGAGGTGGCTGGACTGCAAGGGCTAGAAGACGAAGACAGTGACCCATGTGCCTTGACCTCGGCAATGTCCCCTTTACCCAAGCTGCTGATCCTTCCTTTGAAAGCTCAGTTGCAGTTTGTACGAGGGGAGGGAGAAAATCATCCTGGATGATATGCATACTTTTTTTTTTTACTTTGTTGTTCTACATGGCTGTCATACTGGTCCTGAATGTGGACTACTTCTGGTCAACAGCCCCGTTACTGCACTGTCTGTGGGCCACACACTTTATGACATTCAAGGCCGTTCAGTCTTTTATGAAAATGAGTGATAAGTGAGCGACCCTATGAAAGAAGACAAAAGGGATAACATTTTTAAATTTAAGAGTGTAACAACATAAAATTTGAATCACTGCACACAGCAAGTGCAACAGCTCACACCTTTGGGTATTTCCAATACTCTCTCTCTCTGTGAGCCTTGTATGACCTTCAAAAAGACTTTTTAGGAGGGAAGACCATGTGTGGCCGGAACCGCGCAGGGGACTGGAACCTCCTGGTTGGTCGTACCTAGAGCCAGCATCCCACTATCAGCCCTATAGAAGGATGTTCCTGAGGATATTTGATGCTCTTTGCAATTCTCGCCGAGTTGGTGAAACGAATTATGGATACTTCTAACATTGTGCATCTGCCTACTTCACTGGATAGTGCTGTATTGGATGTGCTTGAGGAGAGAGACAATCTGCAGCTAGATACAGGACGTGCTGCTTTGTCTTCCTCCCAATTAAAGAAGCTGGCCATTTTAATGGTGAAGCAGACGAGTCAAAATACACCCCCCACCCCCCAAGAAAAGGTCAGTTTTACCAACCACTCCAGTGACAGCTATGGAGAAAACAGCAGGCCTCCTTTTACTTGAAGCTGGGAATGCAGCTACCTAAATGGGGGGGAGGAAAAACAAAATAAACGGTCACATAAACCAAAATCTCACCATTGGGAAACCTCCAAGTTCTAAGCAAGGAATGAAAAAAAAAAAAAAAACCTTGGTGGCAGGCAAAAATCCTGAGGCAAAATGAGAAACTGAAAAGACTCCAACTGAAGCGACAGAGCCCTAACCATCTAATCAAGGCTCTTGAGAGGAAACACCACCATCCCTCTGTCTGCAACCAACCTGCAAACTGAATCCCTTTAGGACTATGCGGACTGGCAGACAGACATCCCAGCTATCCTCCTCAACATCCCAAGCGTTGGGAGCAAGAGTGCCACAGAGAAGCTGATCCTTAGTCACCGATACAGGGAGCACTGAACACCAAATACCATCCTAATTCCTGGGCGAGAGCCTACATAAACGGGTCTGCTGTAGAAGCAGGGGAAAATGGAGGAAGCGGGCTTTTATCAGATTCCCTGATGTCAGGACCATCATGAAGTCTCCGGCCACAGGCACCCTGTCCACCAATTACCATGCCGAGTGAGGCCTGTGCTTTGCTACCTGTAGATCTATACACAGTAGGCATTCACTAAAGGAGCAATTGTTACCTCTCTTCCTTTGGAGATCATGGGTTTAACAAATACTTGCATACACAGGACAAGGAAGACTCCGGGAAAGCCCAGGCCGTGGGGAACTCTTTGTGTTGACGCCGTGTCTGGAACAGAGAGATATTGCATCAGAACAAGACTCAGTGCATCTCTTCATGTGAAAAACACACACACAAGCATGCACACAAACACACACACATTCTTGCACAGATAGGCATATTACTGTAGCCTCAAGGATGGCTAAATGGCTGACTTTCACAGGAAAAAAAGAAAAAGAAAACTGCAACACTACAAACACTAATACAGGCAACAGTAATACTCTACAAGATGATTCCCTTGCACAGCGCAGTTGGGACCAACATTCATTTGTCTCTCGCTCTTCTCTGCTTTCCCTTATTGGGTGGGATATGTAGTGCCTGGTCTTCTCCTCTGCTTGTAACTCTGCCAAAGGTCTGCCCACTGCAATGACATGAACTTTTTAAGAGAAAAAAAATCCCATCCCTCCAACAAGTCATTTGCCCCCCCCCACCCCAAGTACGCAAATCCAACATCATTTGAACAGTCAAGAGTGCTAAATTTAGTGCACCCAATCCATTTACCTGAGTGTGGTCAGTTCCTGCTATAATTAGCACCAGCTGGGCTGGGATGGGATGGAATGAATAGCATCTGAAAGTGGGAGAAACTGCTACTGCCCCCCCCCCCCCCCCTCAGCAAACCAACGAACCAGGAAAGTTGAAGCCTCACCATACTGGGGAAACATGGTGCTGGAGTGGCGTCCCAAATCAGGTGTACTGTTGTAAAGTTGTTCACACGTCCGGCATCACATCAGTGATACACTGTGATGTAGAAGGGGCAGTGGAATGAGGGTTGGAGATCGAACCTCAGATTCCCTCCAATGTTGCTCAGGATACACAGCCAGCCTGAGCCAAGATACCCATGCTCCAGCAAAACCTCCATTCTGCACACAAAAAGCCCAGTCACTCAAATGATTTATGAATGACTAGCATTTTGCACAAAAAAGCATTCACACGAATTATTATAAAGAGCACGTTGCACAAAAAAGTCATGGCTTCAAATCTTGGCAGCGGTGTCTGGTGATTTAACCTCTTAACTGCCCAGTGCAAGTGCACCCTATATGCCGGGGAATAAAATTCTTATGTACCACTGCTATGTTCATATCCCTCTTACTCAGAAACTACTACATGAATATTCCTGATAGTCTACCCAATGACAGTATATATATCGAAGATTACTTCAAGGCAAGCTCAAATTAGTTAGCATGATATTTCACTGCGAAAATATATTTAAAATGTAAAAAATCGACCATAAATACGATTTCTTCATCACCACTGTCATTCTGAGTACCCTCCATCACAATAATGTCAAACATATGTCTAGGCCAAATCCCATTCATTGTTTTTTAAATACACGATCTCCTGAATCATACGCGATCGTTTTCATCACTGTTAGGTAAATCTAGAGTTTTTTTTGCCACTTTTACAGCTGTGTAAAGTTATTTATGCCTTCAACAAGAAGTGTCAGCAATTTTGAACAAGAACTTCCCAAGCAGTCATGCATAAAAACACAAAATACGAGCGAAAAAACAATCGTTTTTGCCATGGTTTTTGCAGCTCGATGTTGCCAAGCAACAGGAGAGTGACCTCCATTAATTTTGGAGTCGTTTCCCTTTAACGGTAGTCAAGGAAGCAGGCTTGTTTACTTCGGTTCCACACCCCGGAAATTTTCCGGGTTGTTGGCGTATAGGGTGCACGTTTAGCCCCGGAGAATTTCCGGGGTAAGGCAGTCTAGTGGTTAAGGGTGGGGCCATATGATCTCCCAGGTCAAAATCAAGAGCAGACCTGCTAGTCCTGAATTTGCTTCATACATGTATAGTTTATTGTATACAGTACAGATGTACACAGATACATAAAACAAAATATGCATGTTAAAGATCCTGTACATTGTAATTCATGCCAGTACTCAGTGGGTTACGGAAACATAAATGACAAAACATACCCAGCATGCAACCTATACATGAAATGAGCTGCTCTGAAGTTGGAATGTGTCAGCTGAGGCCAGTGGGCAGACCTCAGACTGCAAACAGCTAAGTCACAAGCACAGGAGAAAACCAGGCACTACACACCACACCGGGTAAAAGAATGCACCGAGAGAGAGAGAGAGGGAGAGGGATGGTGAGAGAGACGAGAGAGAGTTTATTTATAAATAAATTCTTTTATTTCGAGTCCCCCTGTGTTTGTGGGCATTATGCTGTTTTATAAATGTTGTCATCCATTCACATCAGCACAAATGGCCTATTCTTCTGAAAAGCTGGTTTAATAATGTGTGCGCAAGATGTTCTGCGTGCACATGGGACCTCTGTTTATAGTCTCAGCCAAAGGATCCACACACATGGGGAGAGAGACAGAGACATAGGGAGAGGGAGGGAGACAGGGTGAGGGGGAGACAGATGATGGGAGGGGGAAAGAGGGAGAAAGAGAGACTAAGAGAGAGAGAGAAAGAGATTAAGAAGGAGAAAGAGAGAGACTAAGCAAAGAGAGCTAAAAGAGAGCTAAAAGAGAGAGAGAGAGAGAGAGAGAGAGAGAGAGAGAAGAGAGAGAGAGAGAGAGAGAGATAGATTGTTCTATCCTAATTAACAGCTTTATATGTCGCAGCCTGTTTTCAATTCAAGGCAACAGAGAGCTGCCAAAGTAAACCTCATAAACCTGATACCCCATAATAGCACACAAATCCAGTATTCAACTCAGGCAAGGATCTAGGGCCCAGTGCTAAAAATAAAACTAGCACACCCCTTCCTTCCAGCTCTACCCCCACACCCCTCCCTGTTCTTCACCCTCCCAGTTTTCTACACTGTAGGAAAGGGTGAAGCTGCCAATCCCAAGTTCGGGTCAGTTCCTGCTATAATTAACACAAGCTGGCACCAGCTGGGCTGGGCTGGGATGGAATGGATAGCAGCTGAAAGTGGGGAAACTGACAGCTGTGCCAATCAGGCTAGTGAAGGAGGCACAAACACTGGCATTACTTGCCCCCACAGAGAGCAAGATAGGCAAGGAGAAGGGCCAGGCTGCAGACAGATGTGTGCAAAAAACATAATGATATTTTAATTATTTTATTCTATTTCTATGTGGATTTACACATGGGTCCTCGGTTTTTATAGTATACTATCATCCAAAGGACTTTAGCCTGATTGGGGGGAATGGAGTCAGTACTGATGTTAAAATACCCTTGAACACTCAGAACAGTGGCCCAAGTCAACACTTGGTGGTGAACCAAACCCTGGCAGTCAAATCAAGAGTACAACCTAATTATCACAACGATACAAGGCTATCTAGTATCTCATCCCCCCACATGCACTGTATGTATGTATGTTTAATTTAAACTATTATTATATAATGCATGAGCTTCCACTACAATACACTCATCCACAATTACAGACTCCACACAAAACTAAAAAGTATGACAACACTTATGTTACCAACCCCACACAAAACTTAAACTAAAAGGCACAATAATGATTGCACAAGTGCCTACTCACCGGTGAACCCATGTGGATTGGAGTCCTTGACAATGCAGTGTACTGTAGTGTAAGCACCAATGAGCACCGCACATCATGTGATGATCCCTTTTGTCACTCACCACCAAAGACAGCACAAGTCAGTTCTAAGTGGATGAAGCCATGGTTTGGGATTATGCACAGTTGTAGGACAAATTAATGTCCAGTATACATGTACACTGTCTTTGGAGCTATAATTAAGCTGTTTCTTCAGAAAGTTGTATACTTGTATGGTACATTATGTGCACTGTTATTTTCTCACACACACATAACTGGAATCACTAAGACTTTTTTATGGATAGAAACTGATCAATTGTCTTTCTTCAATTTAGAACAAAAACTTTCTACTAATTTTACTTAAAATGGTGTTGGCATCTCAGTTGTCAGTTGCTGTGCTCGTGTTGTAGTCATGCAGTAAACACAACAAACCAACTTGGAAAAACTAAAGAAATAATAATCTAAACATGCTATCAAAAATAAACTCTTTCAGTCTTTGCTCTGGCTCCAGCTTTAACACTTGCCACATAGAGGGATGCATGCACCCATACACACAATGATACACAGGGGGATCGGGCGTGAAAAAAAAGGAAAAGTACAAGACGTCAAAACAATACAGAGGTGAAACAGATGCAATAAAAAACAAATTATAATGTACACTGTCAAAAGCTTTCACGGAACCAGACAGTCACAAAGAGATACACTGGGAAACACAGAGAGAAAAAATACCAAACTTGGTATTGTGGGTGTGCACATCTCTGTGTTTAGTGTGGGTTAGTGGATATGATACAATAGCAAAACAGACAGGCTTTTTTGTTTGGCTACATTCAAAGCAAGTCTTTTTTGTTTGTTTGTTTTAGGAGATCATGGCGTTTCTTTACGATACCCAGCATGATGTGAACAGTGAAGGTATGGAGTGAACCACCTTGTCTACTTCAGTGTTCCAACTTTCATACTACATGTGATGTATGCAGGACAACACCTTTATAAATTATACTCCTTGGTATCTTTCCTACCCCCACCTATTCCTGGAAAGCTGCATGGCACTTTTTCAGCCCTTTGTGTCAGTGCTCTGGCTCTATGCCTATGGCCTTCCATTGCATAAATTATAAATGTGTTTAAGGCCTTGCACCAAATTCCAAAGGCATGGAATGTGGATGTGTAGCCTACACTCCAGAAAGCTTAAACATCTTTGGTTGAAAATCATAGTTGCCAAATATGGGCAACTAGATCCATTTTCCCATTCCATGTTAGGCTGGCTGATCTGCTGTCTGAGTGGGGTCAAGATTGTTATGATATAATTATTGTCATAATTACTGTCCTTTAAGGACGGGATAGCTCAGTGGTCAGAGCACCTGCTTTCTCCAAGCTAAGGACTACTAAGGTTAAGCTGCATTGAGCCTGGTTACCAAGTGGATGGTGACTATGCACCTTGGCTTCAGTACACCGAGTACTCCCCCAGCTGTACATGGGTACCTTCCCACTTTAGGATCAGGGAAGGTAAAGTAGTGAGGGAGAGGAGATGGGTTCTGCCCTCAAAATGCTGACCCCTGGACAAGCTCCCCAAAGGCCACGTTGGTTATGGGAACACCTTTACCTGTTGTGTTTTTCCTGTCCTTTGCTTCAGCAATGTACATATTTGGCACTTTTTAAAAAATTCATTTCGTTTCATGTTGATTATAGCCCCAATGGCCACTCACTGACTCAGGCCATATAAGGGTTTGCTTGGTTTTTTTCTCATACCAATCCTCTGTCGGTTTTCATCCACCTATCTTGACTCTGCTAGCGCTACATAACAAAGATTTCTGAAACACTTCCCCACTCTCAAACTTCAAAATCAAATCTTTCTAGTCATTTTCAAGTTTAAAGCCCTCTGTTATTGCTATGACAAACTCAGCAGCAGCTGGGTCTTCATTTTGGCTGATGTTTTTGCTGGTAGTGGTATGTGGTTCTGTGCAAATTTCAGAATCTCCATCTTCATCTTTTTTGTGCTCTGTGCTACACTGCTTTGTCAAATTAGTCTCTGTAGAACCTGAAGTGTATTTCAAGATCTTGGACAACTGAGTCATCCTTTTCTTTAGTGTGCCAACACTTGCAAGGGCAGACGGTGTCCTGGCTTTGACAATTTTCTTCAGGATGATTGGCTGAGCCCTAGTTTTGCTAACAACAGTTTCTTTATCACTGGACTCCGCCATCTTGATGCGAATTAAACTTGTCAGATAAGCCTCTTCTATTTTGCTCAGAGGTCCTTTCAGTTGTTCTAGCGGTCGAACAGTTTTTCTCTGGTCAGTTTGTGACCAATTGTGTTTTGTTATAGGTAACAAAGAACACTGGGAAGACTTGGTATTTGACCTTGCAATCTTTTTTTTGGAACTAGTTGTATGTACCACACTCTTTGTTGTGGAGCCAGCTGATGACACGTCAGGACTGGGCACAGCAATTCTATGTCCAGGCCCAGAGAGGAATTCAATCAGGCGCTTTTTAACAATCTTCTGTGGTGGTGATGATGATACTGGTGGTTGGTGCAACTGTGCACCTGGTTCAGCCAAACTGTCAACATTGCACAAAACACTTTTACTGTCTTGATTATCATGACTTTCAGTTTCACCACTTACAAGGCCATCAGCTCTTTCAGTTTCACTGGTTCCGGCCACACTCTCGTCACCAACACCTTCATCTGTATCATGGTTCTCACAGGCGTATTCATTTGCCGTAGCAGCAACAGTACTGTCCCCACAATCTGAATCACTGCCATTGGCAGCGCTGCTATCCCAGAGCATGTCATTTTCACTAGTTTCTGAGAGTGGCTGTAGCCCCACAGAAACAATGTTCAGACTCTGAGCTGAGAGAGTGTTTGAACGGCTGTGTATCTTGGCACGTCTGCCTGGCTTGGATCCTTTCAGAAAAGCCTGACAGACGGTGCAGTCATCTACTGTGATATTGGGGTCAAAAAGGGTCCATATATCCTGACTTTTGTTAATCAACTGTTTCATAAATGCAATACTCTCTCTCTTTTTCGATGACTCAACTATATTTCTTACCCTGTGTAGTCTGCCATAACAAGAAATACACATTGTGTTTGAATACAAAATGCCATCTGTATCTTTGGAAATGATAATTCTCAACAAACGTTTCAGGTCTAAAACAGAGTTTCTACAAAACATATAAGGCTTTTTCTCATGCACTGACTTTGATCTGGCACCACATATTCTGCATATTGAGTTCAGTCTCTCTATATGGACCCCTTCTGTATGATCCAACATTTTTAGTCAATGCCTAACACATGCAATGAATGAATAATAAAACTGCAACACACGCTCACAAGTGATACAGCACACACACACACAAAGTTGGCATGCAGGAACTCACTTTAAAGGGGTACAAATTAAAATTTCTCTTTCTAGTCACACACACACAGATAGGGCTAAAGAATCAAACACAAAGAGAAGGAAAGTCAGGAAGGTCAATACTTAAACTTTAAACTGTCATAATTAGTAATTTAGTCTAATAGCAATTACCATGCTCTAGTACACTACAATGCCAACCACTAACAAGTAACAACCAACAATGCAACCACACTCCTGAGCATGCATGCTGTTCACTCCCTCCAGCATGCAATATAAATATAATTATTGCAACAAGACAACAAACTGACAATTTTGCCAACTTTTACACCCTTCAAACTGAAGCCAGTGAAGGGCACATTAACTTGATTAAGAAGCTGAAATTTTCATTAAATATGAGTAACACTGAAGATTACAATCCTGACCTTGCCAAAGTGAAAAAATACACCCTAAAATTGAGAGAAATTTGCAAAGTTACATCAGCAGCAGGGAATTAGGCCTATGCCTACCAGTAGCCTAGTCCTACCACTCTGAACACAAAGAGCAACAATGTCCAGTCCAGATGTTGTGGGTTTTCTTGTAACAACTAATTCAAGTACACTTTTACAACAGTAGGCCTAACAGCACACTGCACTTTGATAAACTGATGACAATTTTGCCAGACGTAACGCACTGAAACAGTGAAAGTGAAATGTCGGAAATTCAAATCCGCATGGCCAGTTTTCCAAACTGCTGCAAAAACACAGGCTGGTTACGCTGCTAGGCTCGGGTAATTTGATGGCGGGAAGCTGAGACGTTCACTCGGTCGGTGCCTGCCCCTAGGCCTAGGCTAGCCTATCCTAATTAGCCTAGTTCCGAGTGTCTATGGGTCTGAGAGGAGGGTGGGGATAGCCTAGGCTAGCCTAAAACTGCTAGGCCTAGGCTAACCTAAGGCCAAGGTGTCCATCCATTCGAAAGGATGCTGACTTTAGTTTACTACGAAGGCCTGTGTGTTCGCATGTAGAATACATTATTAGATGCATAACAGAGTACATCCAGCATGCATGTTAAATGTGGACGTCACTTTTATGCTCTTAGCTACTGCATACATACCATTAACAAATCAATGCTCTGCGATACACAAGACGAGTTCGTACAGAAAGTGGCGTCCAGCACCACACAAACGCGCAAAATCGTGACAGAACAGCAATCAGTGGGATTCTCAGTTAGGCCTAGGCTATGTCCACAGATGCACGTTAGGCCTAAGCAAAAAACTCTTGTGACAACTGTACTCGTCGAGTGCAGGAACTATACTGAACGAGAACATACACGCACCCTGGGCTCCCATTTTTCCGCGAAAACCAAGAGTGCGAATCTGCGAAGAAAAAAATCCAGGCAAGAAAACTAGCCGAGCAGACGACATTGACATCACAAGATCTCGTAGGAAAGTTGATTGGCCTAGGCGAGATTTGGCATCGCCATCTTGCTTCTGAAGCTGAGCTAAGTCTTTTGTATAACGTTGCCTAGATGCGAAAAAGAAAACAATGTCACCACAGACATCTTGCGTCTCCAAGATTCCGCGAAGAAGAAAGACCTTGATAAAGGTTGTGCAAACAGATGAAGCTGGCATCGGTTGGATCAAAATGCGTATAACTCGATACTCCGTACTTGGTGTTGCAAGTTGCGTATTGTTAAATTTCATTTAGGGCCTAGGCCTACACCCTAAATAAAAAATAATCTTTAATCTTGAAGGAAGCAATAAAGCAGCCCTGTTTACGTGTACGGGGTTGTTTTGTGGGTGTATTTTTTCATGTTCTTACCAAAATCGGACCCTCAAAAATGCACGCATTTTCTGATAAAAATACTATTTTGACAAAACGGAGAAAATAGTTAAATAGCCTCAGACCTTTAACAATTTTGTTCATCCAAGATGAATAGAAAATGAGCGAGAGACAGCAGGAGAGATAGGCGCGCACACACACACACACACACACACACACAGCGATTGACTGACAGTGAGCGAACGACAGCAAGAGAGTGGGGCGCACACACACACACACACACACACACACACAGATAGATCAAAGACAGTGAGAGAATGGGAGAGAGATGCAACACACCAAATGAAACTCAAAATAAAAAGCAATCATGCATTTTGAAAGAGAACGTCATGTACCAATTACGAAACTGCTTTATCTTTCTTTTTTTTTAACAGCTGAAGCAGAGATTTAGAATTAAACAAAATGATACAACAGCTGCAAACAATCTGAATAAAGTTTCAACTGAATGCAAGCCTCATAAATTGTTGCTGCACTGTGCAGAATAGACTAACACCCCCAAAAAAACACCAACCCAACCCCAAAACACCCTTCCCTTTAAAGCTTGCTGGAAGACAGAAGACTCACTCTTTTTCCTAGTAGTAGCCTATATCTCTTTCTCTCTCAGTTCCCTTAAGCTAGGGTGCCTAGTGCCTGGAGATCTGCTTCTGGCCTCAGCCGACACATTCCAACTTCAGAGCAGCTTATTTCTGTGTAAGCCTACAGGTTGCATGCTGGGCATATTTGTGTTTCCCGTAACCCATAACGCACATATTTATCTTTTGCATGTGTACACATACATACCGATGAAGGGAATTAAGGCACTGGAAAGTCTGCACTTAAAGTTGACCTGGGGAATTGCAAAACTCGCCACCCAAAATTCTCTAAAGACTGCTGCCGAGATTTGAACCCATGACTTCTAGGCCCACTGGGTTGAAGTCGAATAATAATAATAATAATAATAATAATATGGAATGTATATAGCGCTGAATCTGGTCAAACAAACAAATCACTCAAATCATTTACAGGCATGCAACTTTCCTCCAATATCATAAAATAACAGAGTTCACATTTATACTCGCGCGCCCGCGCAAACACTATCCCTCATGTACAGATCTAAACTAAATGCTTTCAGGACAAAATATGCCAAAGATGTAAACTGCATTGTGGGGAGAAGTTTACAAATAATCATGTTACTTTTGATTGTGGACATTTAAAAGCATTTTACCTGCTGTACCAAGTTTGTCACTGGACCAGATTTTGTCTGAACCATCATTACTTTTGGACATTATGTTTCGGTTGATAAGAAGTCCAATACCTCAGTTTTTCTAGTATATTAAAGTTGATTTTTATTCAGTAGACCTACTGCTATCTGACATTTTTCAATTAAATGGTTTGCTTTTTCTTGTTAGATTTTTTCCCGTCTAAAATCACTAAATGTGAATAGGCGTTAAACTGAAGATCTCCTCTCTCTCTCTCTCTCTCTCTCTCTCTCTCTCTCTCACACACACACACACATGTGCACGCGAACACACTTAGGTGGTGATGAAGGAGATGAAAGATACTGTTGAAAAGTAGGGACAGATATGAGGGGAAAGTGTCAGGTAGAAAGTAAGTGTGTTTTGAAGCTGAATTTGAAGGTATCAAATGAAGGCTTTTGGCGAAGTGAAAGAGGGAGGTTATTCCAGGTGGATGGACTAAAAACAGAAAAAGTGATGGCCAACAGTGGTTTGTTTGAATCTGGGTGTTCGAAAGCACAAAGTATCTGCGGCTGAACGAAGGGAACGGGATGGAGTGTACATGTGAAGACAGTTACAGAGATAAGAGGGTGCAGATTTGTGGAGACATTTGAAACA
The DNA here is from genome assembly GCA_028751875.1 of Rapana venosa. Classification (NCBI taxonomy): domain Eukaryota; kingdom Metazoa; phylum Mollusca; class Gastropoda; order Neogastropoda; family Muricidae; genus Rapana; species Rapana venosa. The sequence continues at coordinate 39,590,771 of CM054146.1, read as the reverse complement.
AAGGGTATTGAACTTATACTTCAGTCTGTGTGAAACAGGCAGCCAGTGAAGAGATCGCAGAAGAGGAGTGATGTGTTCAGATTTTTTTTTCTTTCTTACGACCAGTCGAGCTGCAGTTTTGTATGGGTTGAAGAGAGTGAATGGATGATGCTGGTAGGCCAACCAAAAGAGAATTACAGTAGTCTAAACGCGAAAGAATGAGAGATGTGACAAGTTTGGAAGTTGCATCAGTGGGCAGATACTTATGCGCCATAATTGTTATTAGCAAGACTGGCAGGTCTGGATGATGATTTTTTTTTCATAGACAGTGTGTTGTCGATAACTACACCTAAATGAGTTAGACAAAGGAACTGGCATGCTGCCGAACTCTATTGAAGTTATTGTGATGGAAGAAAGTTTATGTTCGGTCCCCGAACATGACTTCGGTTTTTTCGGCATTAAGTTGTAACTTGTTCTGGGTCTTCCAGCTTTTAATGTCTTGAAGGCAGTAGGACATGTTTTGTCAGGAGGGAAGGCAAATTTTCAACAGTATCACTGCATAGAAATACCATCAATATGATGGTGGTTTATTTTATGTGAGAGTGGAGCAATATAGAGATTGAAGAGAACATGGCCCAGAACCGATACTTGTGGGACTCCACATTCCAGTTTGACAGGTTTTGATTGAATTTTGTTTACAATAACTTTCTGGAATCGGTCTGTGAGGTATGAACTAGACCAGGTGAGGGCCGTGCCATTAATACCAAACATATTTTTGAGTGATATGTAGTGTCAAAGGCTGCAGACAAGTCAAGAAGAGTGAGGAGGGGGATTTTTCCTGCATCAGAAGCAATTAGAAGTGAATCTAAAGTGTGAACTAGGGGGTTTCCGTGCTGTGATTGGGGCGATAGACAGATTGAAAAGGAGGAAGGAGATCATTAGAATGAAGGTGACTGATAAGCCGTTTTAGAACAACTTTTTTCTAGTACTTTAGAGACAAAAGGTAAGTTTGAGACAGATATATAATTCTTCAGAATGTTGGGATGAAGTCGTGCTTTTTCAGTAGAGGTGTGACTATTGCAGTTTTAAGCGCTAAATGGAATTTTCCTGACAGAAGAATTGTTTTTCTATTTTAGTATAATAGGTACAAGTTGTGGAAGGCATTGTGAGAAAACAGGAGCAGGTATGAGATCAAGGTCGAATGATTTTATAGTCATTTCCTTCATGCTTTCTTTTTCACTTGTGGGATGAAAGGAAAAGAGAGGAGTGCCAGTGAACTGGGGATCAGGAGGTGCAGGCTGGAAATGAGTCTGATCCAGTGTAGAGGGCATGTTGCAGATTTTATTAGAAAAAAAGGAAGAGAAGGTGGATGGAAGTTCAGATAGGCTGTGGGTGGTAGGTAGGCAAAGGAGTTGTTTTTGCAGGTCCAAGGAGATTTCAGGTGAGGGAAAAAGATATGGATGTATCCCAGAGAACATAGGAAGAGTAGTAGTCTGTCTTTGCTGAATGGATTAAGAGTTTGACTTTGTTTTTGGAAAAGCTGTTTGTTAATTTCGGTTTTTGATTTCCGCCACTGCCGTTCTAGTTACGGGCGTTTGCGTTTCGATGTCAAGATATCCTGAGTGTAGGATAATATGGCTCACAGGGTCTGTCAGGTAGGAGATGGTCAGTAGGAGGTTCATGCTCGTCAGGCAATTGGGGGAGAATAGTGTTATAGTGTTCAGAGAGGTCAGTGTGGTCAGAGGTTTGTAATAAGCGTTTCATAGCTTGTGAAGAGATGGTTTAAATGTCTAAGGCCTTAAGATTGCCACGAGTAACAGATTTCTTCTTTCTGACAAATTTTGTGATGTTGAGGTGGAAAAGAATGGCGGAATGATCAGAATGCAGTTGTCAGTGACAGAAACAGATGTGACAAGATTAAATGAAGTAGGCCTATTAGTGATCAACCAGTCTAAAAATATGACCAGATCTGTGCGTTGCTTCGTTTACCAGTTGAAAGGGAGAATGGTTGGACAGAGAAAGAGAACTTGAGACGTTTGACATCTGGCGAAGATTAGTTGTTGAAATGGAAGTTGAAATCACAGAGAATTATAAGCTTACAGCTACTTGGCTATAGCGCCCTTCCTTTCCTGGTATAATTTTAAAAAATGTATTATCAGATTTAGACTTTACATGTGCTAAGAAAAGGTGCATTTTTATGTGCCATTTTTCCTTAGGTGCAAAAGCTTAAAGGGAACTGAAATAAAAACAAAATGTGCAAATAGAAACAAACAACTCTGAAGTGAAAGGAACAAAATGATGAATAATGCTGTGAACATGCTACATGCATAGGTAGTTTACTTTTATTTTGATTTATTTTAATCCGAGGATAAAGGAATAAGCACTCCTGTGCTTTTTTTTTGTTGTTGGTTACATTACATCCAGTCCGTGTGTGTATGCGGTTTTGTTAAATTTGTCATCCGTTCCTACCGGCACACAACTCTTCCGAAAAGCGGAACGGGTTTTAACGTGTGCGCAAGATGTTTATAGTCTCTCTCACCCGAGGAGACTTTTGCTTTAGCTGGTGGGTGGGTGGGTAGGTAGGTAGGAAGGTAGGTAGGTAAGTGGTTGGTTGGTTCTTTTGTTATTTCGTTGGCTGGTTTTTTGGTTGGCTGACTGGTTGTATGGACTGGTAGGCAATTGTAGGTGGTTTGGGGGATTGAGGGGTGAGTGGGTAGAAAAATGGTGGATGGTAAATGAATTGGTGGGTGGTGGGGTAGTTAGGTGGTTTCCCATTGGATTGTTGGTGGATGGGAGGGTGCTTGGTTAATTGCTTGGCTTATGACTGTGGGGTTGTTTGATTGTTTGGTTAATGGTTGATTGGTTAGTTGGGTTTTGGTTGGATGGGTTTGGTTGGTTTGGGTTTGGGAGCGGGTTGGTTGGTAGCGGGTTTGGTTGGTAGAAGAATGGGTAAGTGATAAGTGAATGGATTGACAGAAAGGAAGGGATGAGTGAGTAATGAGTGAGTGAGTAGGTTGGCTAGTTGGTTGGTTGGGTTGGTTTGGGCTGGTTCGTTCGTTGGTTCGTTCGTTCGTTTTGGTTAATGCATACTTCTTATTTGGCAAACCAGTCTGTTGACTGGTTGGCTGATTGCTTCATTCGATTGTTTATGTGTTCGTTCTTTCGTCCGTTCCTTTGGCTGGATGGTTAGATGATCGGTTGGTTGGTTTAGGCTTACTGGCTTGATGGTTGGTTATTTGATTGATTGATTGATTGATTGGCAGGTTACCCATTTTCCAAGGCCCTGCTTCCACCTACATCATCCCTCTCTTCGCCATGATGACGATGGACGAATGGAAGTGTCCGACACAGCAAGACTTGGGTCAGTTTCCTCAGCATTCCCTCTACTCTAAGTCTGACAGTGTGTTTGTTATAATGCATGCATACGTACATACATACATACATACATACATACATACATACATACATACATACATACATACATACATACATACATACATACATACACACATACATACATACATGTGTGTGTGTGTGTGTGTTTTGTCATTTTAGTATTATGAGAAATATTTTCTGATTTTGAAATTTATGTGATTTTGTTGTTTGTACTGATGAACATTCTTTAGTTTTTCCTCTTTTTTTCCCCCGTCGTAATCTTATGATTTATATGTCGTTTTGATATTGATATATTCCATAACAGGCGGGAACTTGATGTAAAAAGAATCAACAAAAAAACACAAGAGCAACACACCAATGCTTATTTATTATCCTCGAAATAGCGAAGTTTGCCTTGCCTTGTATTGCTCTCTCTCTCACTCTCTCTCAAGAACGCGTGGTCTTGATGGAATAGACAGCAGAATATTGAAGCTATCAGCGCCAGTTATCACAGACACTCTAACATATATATTTAACCTTTGTCTCGAAAAAACCCATTTCCCCAATGCCTTCAAAACAGCTAAAGTAATCCCCATCTACAAGTCTGGTGACACTTCAGACCCTTCAAACTATAGACCAATTTCCATCATATCTACCCTTTTCCCAAAACCCCTTTGGGAACAACAAATAAACAAACACATATCCGTCATTTAGATACTACCAACTTAATCACCCTAATCATCTGGATTTAGACAAAATCACTCATGTCAAAACTGCACTGATTAGCCTCGTAGACAACTGGCTATCAAACATTAATGACAATAAATTTGTGGAGTACTATTTGTAATCTCAAAAAAGCTTTTGACACAATGCCCCCTACACTTCTCATAAAAAAACAAAAACCTGTACCATTTCTCTACCAATACCTAGAACTACTTGCTTCCTATCTAGAAAACAGGCAACAGTGTGTCTCAATAGGTACAACTACATCCAAACTACAAAAGCCATAAATTAGGGAGTACCACAAGGATCCATACTAGGACCTATTCCTTCTCACTATACATAAACGACCTCCCCTCCACATCAAATCCAAATGCAAACTATTTGCTGATGAAAACAACTATTCATACGAGCCACAATAACCTTATCTCTCTGCAAATGCATTACAAAAAAGTGGTTGATCACTTATTGAATGGACCGAACTAAACCATATGTCTAAACACCCCCAAAAAACAAAATGCATGCTTATTACCACTAGACAAAAGCGTCAAAACTTAACCCATAAACTTACTCCCATCAAAAAATTAAAAAGGGAAATAATTGAACAAACCTATCACCACAAGGTTTTAGGGGTAACAATTGATGAAAATCTCAGTTGGGTTTTACCACATATCTCAACTATGCAAATACATGTCCCAAAGAGTATATCAACTTTCCCAAAATCAAGCACTTTCTTGACTTTCATTCAAGGAAACTTTCTCCAATCTTTTATACATCCCAATAACTATGGGTTCTACCCTGTGGGATTCTGCTAGTGCAAAAACTATGAAACCGTTACTGAGTCTGTATAAACTGCTCTCAAACTGGGCCTTTTAAAAAGGACAAGCTTACAAGAAGCTGAAAATACTCAATTAAATATTCTCCCCTTACACCAACGATTAAAATATAACAAAGGAGTCATGATTTCAAGATCATGACAGGAACTGTTCCATCATACTTAATAGACAAATTCCCCCTAAACCCAATCCAAAATACTATAAAGCCTAGTGTCCCAATTCCGAGAATAGACTTTGTTCAAATCTAGTCTACTTTACCAGGCCCTATGCTGTGGAACTCCCCCTTCCTGATTCAGTTAAACACATCAATCAATAACAATCTACAAAACTCAATTTTCAACTCACTTGATACATCAACAATAACAAACCACAGTCCATAAACCTTAAAAACAAAGTTGCATATCCTCCCTTACCTATCTGCCCCCTTTCCATCTTACCTATCTGCCCTGCCCTTTCCCTTCACCTGTCTTCTGTCAGACCTTTTCCCCCCCCCCCCCCCCCTCTCTCTCTCTCTCTCTCTCTCTCTCTCCCCCCCTTTTTCAAATTTTCATTGTTGTTGAATAAATGAGTTTACCAAAACGAAAAAATTTTTTTTTCTTCTTTTTTTCTTTCTTTTCTTTTCTTCTTCTTCTTTCTTTTTTTTAAAAAAATTTTTTTTACACTATAGTTTTAAGAAATATATCTATCAACAATAATATGTGTTAATCTGTACGAGTAAAAATGAAAAAAGTGTTGACAGTGATGATGTGCTGTGAGAATCAATTCAGTATTTTTTCTATGTCGTTCTTGTTTTTTACAAACAAAAAGCATTTTCTTTCACACACACACACACACACACACACACACACACACACACACACACACACACAAAACACACAAAACACACACACACACACACACATCCCATCCCCCTCCCTCTCCCACTCTCCTCATCATTCTTTCCTCCCCCCTATCTCCTCTCTTACTTACAATTAAAAGATGTTCATTTTAAGACTTTAAATGATTTTTTTCCTCCTTATTGTAAGAGTGTATTGTATTGGGCTTATTTCCTTTTTCATGACATTCATTTGTACGAGTATATTCAAAAAAATTTTGATGGTGATCCTGGCTGTCTTGAGAATTATATATTTAGTTTATCCTTAAAACACACACACACACACACAACACACACACACACACACACACACACAAAAACACACACACACACTCTCCCCTCCCCTCTCTCTTTTCCTCTCCTCTCTCTCTCTCTCTCTCTCTCTCCCTGACCTTATAGATTTGGTTTTTATCCCCCTTTCTCTTCTTCCTTGTTTTATTGTGTGAGTACACGGTATTGAGTTTATTCATTATCATACATATAACCTGCATAGTATAATCAAAATAAGGGGTTTACGGTGATCGTGCACTGTTTTAGAATTATATATATTTATGTTATCCCCGAAACACACACACACCCTCTCTCTCTCTCTCTCTCTCTCCCTCTCACTCTCATCCTCTCTCTCCGCTCTTCTCTCTCTCTCTCTCTCTCTCTTTTTCTCTCACTATGACCTTATAGATTTGGCTGGTTTTTGATTTTCCTTCTTTCTTTCCCTCCTGTTTTTATTGTGTGAGAGTATGGTATTGAATTTATTTGATTATCATGACATAAAATTTGTATGAGTAATCAAACTAAGTGTTGAAGGTGATCGTGTACTGTTTTGAGAATCATATATTTAGTACAATCTCTGAAACACACACACACACACACACACACAAAACACACACACACACACCACACACACACACACACAACACACACACACGCAAAACACACAAACCCCCTCTCTCTCTCTCTCTCTCCTCTCTCCTCCTCTCTCTCTCTCTCTCTCTCTCCTTCTCTCCTCTCCTCTCTCTCTCCTCTCTATTGTTATTTTGTCTTCTAATAAGGGGTTTTCATACTTTTATTTTCAATATTATTTTGGGGTTGTTGACTGTACTTTAGCTCCAGAAATGTCATTTCAATATCTTATTATTACGTGTAACAACTATGTGTACTATCTGCAATATGAAGGTTTCAATTTTATGATCATTATCATGACATATAATTTGAAACGATATAATCTAAAATGAGTGTTGATGGGGTCGCATACTGTTTTGTGATTTATACATTGGGTATTATCTCTAAATACACACACCAACACACTCTCTGTCTCTCTGTCCCCTGTCTCTCTCTCTCTCATCACCTTTTATCGTCCTGCTTATAGTCATAGTATATCCTGATGAAGGATTCAAAATTTTTATATTTTTAATACTTTATTGGGCTTGCCTCTGACTTAAGTTTTAAAAGATGCCCTATTTCAATATCTTATAATTATGTGTAACAAGTATGTGTACCATTTGACAATGTGTAGATGTTTATCTTTATGACTTATTAATTTGGTTGTTTTTATTTTCTTGCTTTGTTGTTGCTCTTGTTCTTGTTGTTGTTGTTTGTCTGTTTTTCTCTTTTTTTTTTCATCTTTTGTTGTTTGGGTTTTTTCCCTTTTCTTTTGTTTGTTTGTTGTTTGTTTTGTTAGGGTTTTTTGGGGGGGGGGTATTCTTAGGATTTTCTTTTAATTGCTTGCTTTGGGGGGGGGGGGGGAGGGTTGTTGGGGGGAGCTGTTTTTTAAAAGGGTTATTTCCCCCCTTTTTTTTATTTTGAGACTGTATAAGTATTGGGTTATATTATAAGATGTACCCTAACGCGGGACTGGATGTAAAAAAGCACATGTGTGCTTTTTCAATTATCCTCGAAATAAAAGAATTTGTCATTTTCATTGTCCCTTGTCATTGTCTCTCTCTCTCTCTCTCTCTCTCTCTCTCCTCTCTCTTTCTCTCTCATCTCCTCTCCTCCTCTCTCTCTCTCTCTCTCTCTCTCTCTCCTCTCTCTCTCTCTTCTCCTTTTCTCTCCTCTCTCTCTCTCATCTCTCTCTCTCTCCTCTCTCTCTCTCTCTCTCGATATTGTTTTCCTGAGTCATATTTTTGTAGCTGACTTTTGTTATACAGTAACCAAAATACTAAGCAGTTCGGGAACCCCCTCATGTATAGGCCAATGGCCTTTTGTGAATAAATCTTTCGACTCTCTCTCTCTCTCCCCCTCTCTCTCTAACCCCTCTCCTCTCTCGTTCTTCTCTTCTCTCTCTCCTCCTCTCTCTCTCTCTCTGTTTTTTTGTTTTTTTTGTTTTTTTTGGTTAGGTTTTTTTGGGGTGGGGTAGGGTGGGGGATTTTTAGGATTTTCTTTTAATTGTGCTTTGGGGGGGGGGGGGAGGTTTTTGGGGGGCTGTTTTGAAAAGGTAATTTCCCCTTGTTTTTATTGTGAGACTGTATAAGTATTGGGCTATTATTAAATTAAGATGTAATCCTAACGGCGGGACGGATGTAAAAAAGCACATGTTGTTTATTCATTATCCTCGAAATAAAAGAATTTGTCATTGTCATTGTCATTCTCTCTCTCTCTCTTTTCTCTCCTCTTCCTCTCCTCTCCCCTCTCTCCCCTCTCCTCTCTCTCTCCTCTCTCCTTTTCTGCCTACTCAGCAGCAGAAAAGGAAGAAGAAGAACAACAACAATAACAACAACAAGAAGTTCATAGCAGTTTTTTTTCTTTCTCCCGCAGCGACCTACTATAGTAACAACACGATGGCCTCCTCACTGACCTACAGCAGTAACAGCACGGCCAATTCAACAGACCTGATGATGGAAGATCCTTTGGCAACACCCAAGGATCTCATCTACGGCAGAATGGGCAAGTTTAGGAAAGGAGATCTCTCTCTCTCTCTCTCGCTCTCTCTCACACACACACGGAACGGGTGTGCTGTTAGTAAGCTGCTGCAAATTTTTGCATTTTAGCTTCAAAATGTCAGTTACTGGCCTTCCAGCTACTGTAATAACAACTTTAAACGCCCTGCTGATCGACAACGTCTATCGAGTTGGAAAGTCGCGGGGAAGCGGCAGTGTTGGTTTTGTCTTGCGAATGAACCACTGACAACCAGTGTCCAACAGAAATGGGGGACCCGGCTGAACCGTAACTCTGTGTTCAGTACTATCGCAAGAAACCCCCCCTTTTCAAAGACGTCGCGATGTTCAAAGAAGTAGACAACACCAAGAAAAAAACGGGCAAGTGGCCAATGTGACAAAACATGTCTTGGAAACCGGGTTTGTGTAACATTGACTCCCTGCCCCGATGTGGAAAACGGGGAAAAACAAACCAGTGTGTACACAGAACTATTGAATTGAATGCCTAAAACCCACCCCAAATTTTCACTTTTTCCCACGTGGATCCAGCAACAGAAAACAAATCTGTGTCTTCTGGACGCCAAATTCGGGAAGACTGACGGGTTGGCGGCACAGGGGATGACTCTGATACTGAACTGGAAATTGTGAAACAGTATTTTGTCACTCTAACTGACAAAGGGTACAGCGTCGTTTAAAGGGGACAGCAAAGAAAAAAAGGGTTTCCCGGGAAAGGGGGTGGTACATATTTGGGGTTGATCAAAACATTGTGATTGTAAACAATGAAAAACATCCTGGAAAAACTTTTGGAATGGAAATCCTGTCAGGAATCAAGTTTTGTGTTTGGTACACCCAAACAAGAAAAAAACATTTCCCAAAAAAGAATGGGCCCAGGCTTGCCAATTTCCAAAAAGGAAAAAATGTACAACCTGGGCCTAACCCCACAACAAAACAAGCCCAGTGTGGGAGTCGACAGGGAGTTACACCCATCTCGGGACCTGATCTGGTCTTACAGGGGCCGACTTCCCGGGCGGGAACCCTGGAAAAGGAAAGGCGGGTTTGAAAATTGAGCCCTTTGAGACACAACAATAGGGTACCAATCTTAAGTACATACCCCACTGCCAGGGTTTTCCATGTAAATTTGTAATGGCGTCGCTTTTGAAAATGGTTGTTCCCCACGCAATAAATTTTAAATAGCAAAAAATTTTTTCAATTGTAAATTTGGGCCCAATTAAATTTTGTCCCCTCTCCCCTCTCTCCCCTCTCTTTCTCTCCTCCCCTCCCTCCGCAAAAAAAAACACCCCCACACACACAACAAACACCCCACACACCCCCTCCTTGGGATGAGACTATAAACCCGTGTTCGAACGCATCAGAACATCTGCGCCCCAAACGTTACTTTCCTTTTTCCGTTTTTTCGGAAGAGTAGGCCATTGTGGGGCTGGTGGAAAAAAGATGACAAAATTTACAAAACCGCATACACCGGGGGCTATGTAAAAAAGCACATTTAAAGGGCTTTAAAAAAATTTCCCTTATCCCCGATTTAAAAAAAAATAAATAAAAAAAAAAAAAAATCACACACCCATCAACCCCCACACACACACACACACACCACACACAAAAACATCAGAACAGCATTGAAAAATTTGGGGACCCAACCGTTTAATTTCTAAAATAAGGGGGAATGCATCTTTAAAAAGTTTGTCTACAAAAGCTTTTGGGGTGTTGAAGTCATTAGTTAAGTATAAAATTTATCATTGGGTTTAAGACAAACGGCAGATTTCTTCACAGGTACCTTGATAGTAAAATGGGGTTTGGGGCACTGATATTTTCAGGGATGGTTTTTTTGTTGAAAAAACCTTTTTTTTATTGCCCCGAGTTTGCTCCCTTTTGGGTGGTTTTATAACATTTTAAATTTTGTATTCTTTTTTTTTCGGGAGAACGGAATAAGACTCATTGCTTTTTTTTTTTCCAGTCTCCGTAGGGATGCGTTTTGGGAATTTTTTCCAAACCCCTTTTTCCCCCCGGCACAAAAAATTTACCCACCTTTCCAAAAGCGGAATGGGTTTTTAAAAGGTGCGCAAAGATGTTCTTGGGTGCTTAGCACACGGGACCTCGGTTCAAAGTGATGCCTAAGCCGTTTTAAAAACAATTTCAAAATACATTTTGAACCGGGGTTCCCCCGCAGTTTTAACACCTTTAAAAACCAATAGGAACAAGGAGGGAATTTATTTTAAAGACACCGAAAACGTTCTCCCCCAAATTTGGTAAAACTTTTTTGCAAAGGGGGCCCCCCCCCCCATCCCCCCCACCCCCCCTCCCCGAGGCGGGCCATGCACAATATGGCCCTACCCCGCCCGTCAGAGAGAAAAATTCCTGCGCGGGCCGATCTCTCTTGAAGGTCAGTGAGATAGTTCTAGGCGTGCATAGTGCACCCCGCCCTACCAGTCTGTTTAGAGCCAGGAACAGACGGCTCCAGGTCCACCATGCAAGCAGCCTTGCCATGCCCTCCTAACTTACACATGTTTGTCCGTCGTGTTCGACGATGACCTCCGAAAACAGCAGAGGAGGCGGCTGCTATTTCGGAAATTGGGCAGAAATTTGATCAAAGTGGAGATGCCTTGCCCACAGTATATCCCCACTCTCTTGGCCACGCGGGCATAAGGACAGTCAGCATTGGAGATGTTCTTCAAAGGCCAACCAGCCGCCAGGGCTGCAGCACATAAGGACTGTGCGAGTCAAGCCTCCTAGTCAGAGAGTCATAGTCGATCACTAAAAACTCAGCTGTAAAGTTGAATTCCAACTTATTGTGCAGCTATATTCAGAGATCCCTGATGTAGGCTACCACAAATAAAGACCATTGCAAACATCTAGTGAAAAGTTTCGGATAAGTAAGTATGTCCAGATTAGGACAAAAGCGCTCAGTGTAATTGAAAATGTTTGATGTATTTTTTTTTATGTGCCGCTTTTAATTCGATTGGAAACAAATCTGTGTTTGCCGTGTTTCAGCTCTCGGGAAGTCTGATAATTGCAGGCGGGTTACACTTTGCAATCGGAGTTACTGGCCTTGTGGGTTTCATGCTGAGATTTATCGGCCCTGTTACTATTGTTCCCGCCATCACATTGTGGGCTGTAATATCTACAACTTGTGGTCAAATTTTGTGAAACACCAACTGGACAGTGGCATTAACGTAAGTATGACGACACTGTTTTCCAAAATAAGATTATACATAGTGTATACAGTGTGTGTGTGTGGGTGTGTGTGTGTGTGTTTGTGTTGTGTGTTGTGTGTGTTGGTGTGTGTGTGATTATTTATTTTAATTATTTATTCTTTTATATCGTAGGATATTGAATAAGCCTCATTTGCTTTTTTACATCCAGTCCCCTGGCGTATAACGGTTTTTGTAGATTCCTGCCATCTGTTCCCCACCTTTCGGGCACAAAATAAACAATGGCCTACTCTTACGAGAAAGCGAACAGGATTTAACGTATGCGGCGTGCGTGTGGCCTTCATGTGTTGTTGTTTTTTGTTGTTTTGTGTTATGGGGGGGGGGTTATTATGGAATTTTTAAAGACATTTTGGGGGTAAACCACCCCTTTTTCCCCACTTGGGCAAATACACTTAGGGGTCCCCCAACAATCCCCCCACAAAATACCTACAGGGGAAAACCTGCAAAAAACTCCCGGGTCTTGGGGCCCGAATACCAAAAACCCGTTTTCCATTGAGCGTTCCGGGATGGGGTGAAAATATGCCTGGACCAAACAAAGGTCAAACCCCAGGCTGAAAGGACCATCATTTTACTGGAACATCCGTCCCTTTGCACGCTGGGGGAAAAGCTCCAAGACTAACCCTGAACTTCGAAGATACGAAGGGACTACTTGGACGGGGCCAAAGCCCGTTGGGTGGATTCGGCGAAAAACACAGAAAAAGATCACAAACTAGGGATATGGCGACGACTCCAAACCCAAACAGGAGAGGTTTCTTGTCAAAAAGAAGAGACTAAATGTCATCACTTCCCCCAAATCTCAAGAAACTGTTTCCCATGCGTGTGCAGCAAAAAAAACAATATGACCATCATAAGTCTATGCCCCAAACATCAGATACGTGATAAGCAATCGAGTTTTTTTTTACAAGTTTGGGGAACGCCTCAAATCAACCCCAAGAAGGACTTTCTGTGATCCAGGGCACTAAAAATCCCAAAGATCACCGCCCGCTTATGAAAAATGGCCGGGGACAGGGGGGCCCGTTTTGGCGTGGACGAAACAAAATGATGAGGTCTCAGACTTTTGGAATTCGCAAGCACCCACAATTTTACTGCCCCAAAACCCTTTTAAAACCCCCACAAGACTAAAGAAGAACACGGGGGCACTCACCAAATGGAAAGAACATAACCAGATTACTACTCTTGGCCCCCAAACGATTTAAGTCGAGCATCAACAAACCCCAAAGAATTTTCCCTGGCCTGATATGGCAGTGCCACGCCTGGTACTCATGACCCACAATAAAAAGGGAAGACCAAAAACCAAAGAGAAATCCCTTTGCTTTTAAAACATGGAAAAGCTGAAGGACCCCGAAGTCGCGAAATTTTTAAAAAGCTGAATGGGGGCAGATTTGGCTTAATTTCCTCCAAGATGACATCAACAACCTCATGAGCCTTCAGAGACCATTAAGGAGACAGCGGGAGATCCTTGGAAAGGGGGAAAAAAAAACCAAACCGTGGGTTCCCCAACGATATCGGACTTGGGGGCGACCAACTGGGGAGCTAAAGCCGTGAAAACAAAAACCCAAAAGCCGAAAAGATAAGAACATAAAACCAGGTCATCAAAAGAAGATACTGGGGCCCATGGGGAACGGATGTCAAAACAATGCTCCAAGGTTGAGAAGCAATGGGAAAGGAACAGCAAAGAGGCGTACCAGACCATAAAGGGTACTAACCAAGCCCCCAGCAGCCAAAGACCTCCGTTATTGAAACAAAGAGGGGTCAGCCTTACAGAGAGCCCCATAAATAAAAGAGATGGACAAAATTGCAGAGACCTGTACAACTACAAGCTAAAGGTGATCCGAAAAACTTCACGGCAAGATCCCAACCATCAGTCCTGAAAGCACACAGGGCGGAAGAGGTAGAAAAAATAAATCCCGAAAAGGGGGCAATACCAGGGATTGACAACATCCCCCTGGCTCATCAAGAACGGAGGGCCCCCCAGGGTCAAGGGGATTAAAAATCATCTGCCAACCATTAAGCAAAAAGTGGCCCGAAAGTGGCCCCAATCCATCATAGTTTTCCCCTTCCAAAAAGGGAGCTGAAGAAGTTGCCAAAATTACGAACAAAAAGTTATAAACTCCAAAAAAAAAGTATGCACGCTTGCCTTGAACAGACTGAAACCCAAGCAAAAAATCCATGAAGAACAGCAGGATTCGACCAGGCGAAGCACTTCGGCAATCTTTTAACATCAGAATGCTCTAGAAACATCCCAACATCAGACAGCTCTACAACAACTTCATTTACTTCAAGAAAGGCCCTTTGACCGATGTGGCAAAAGCTCTGTGGGAAATCATGAGAGCATAGCTTCGACAGGACCGTTAAGTCTCCAGGCCTGTATGAACGCTCCCACATGCAGTCCCCCCAGGGGGGGAGAAATCGGGGGGGTTCTTCCGGGCTTTAGTTGGAGTTCCAAGGCTCCCCTATCCCCCCCTTTTTTCAAGTGTTCCTGGAGAAAATCAGCAGGAGGCCCTCCTTTATTCAAGACCACAAACACAATAGGGGGAAGGGGAGTCTGCAATCTTCGATTTTTCAGACGATATTTATCCAGGGCCGCATGAAGAAAACTCCCGGTCCACCCCCCCAAAAGGGGAAAATCAGCCAATGCCACGGTATGGAACCCCGGAAAGAGAAATCCATGAACAGTACCCCACCGACCACTCCCCCCCCCGCACAAGATAGTGGGAACACTGGGAGGTGGAAACTTTTAAGTCCTTGGGGCATCTCACCAAAGAAGGACGAGCACACAAGAGGTGAAGATCAGACCCTTTTGTGGGGACTCTCCTCCCTGAAAGCTGCGAAAGTGGGAAAAACCCCCAACACAGAACCCCCACTAAGGTAGACTCTACAAGGCACTCGTCAATCCCTGCCTTGAAGGGAAGCAGGACCTTACTGCCGATTTAGAACGTCGCATTTAAGCCTTTTAGATGAATTTTCCCCCAGCGGGTCCTGAACATCCCTACAGAGACCGCAAAACCAATGCTTTGTCTGGCAGCAGATCAGGCACTGGCTGGCAAACCCAAAAACCATTGGATACAGTCAAACGGGGGGAATGGAGTGGTTTGGGGGACACAACAAGGCATAAAGCCTGTCAAAGACAGTCCTGCAGGGAATGGGGGAAAGGACCCAAAAAGGGGGGCAGGGACGGACCAGGGAAAAAAGGGGGATTTTCCAAATAAAGGGAAGTGGCCCGGCCTCACTGTCCCAAAAACCTCCTGAAAACAGCCCAGGCCCAAACCCATTTGGCGGCCCACTTGCAGCGCCCCGTGCGGGAAAACCCCAAACCGGTCTTTTCCCCGGACCAAGGGTTATGAGTGAGTGAGTTGAGTGTTATTTACCGTTCCCTTGTGGTGTTTTTGCCGTACAGTTTATCGTTACTGAACATTTAATTTGGGAAAGTTTACAAACGTTTTTTTGCTCCCCTTTAAATTTTAAAACAAAAATGCATAATTTAAGTAGATCAATTAAAACCCCCAACCAACATACCAACCAAAAATTTAACCCAAAATATATTTCTAAATACATTTTGGTTTTCGATAGAGGGAACGGGGAAAGAAAAAGGGAGCCACCAAAAAAATTTAATTTTCAAATCTGGTAAAACATTCTAAAAGAGAATTAACCCCCAAAATCGAAAGGGTACACCCATGTCCCTGTGGCCCCAAAATTTTTAGGGTTCGCAGCTAAATTATCTAACGATGTTTGCCCCAAGGCTGTTCCATTCCATTTGTCTTCCCCCTTCCGTAGATTTAAATGGTACTTGCAATAAACATATCAAAAAATTTTCCCAAACGGTTTCACAAAGGTTCCCGTTGTAAAGACGGGAACAGAGTTGTATTTTCGGGGGACCCCAGGGTGTAAACCTGAGAGACGAAACAGAGTGTTTAAAATTGGGTGACCCCCCAGGGTGAAAACCTAGAGAACGTTTCACAGCAACAAAACAAAAGAATCCCAACCAATAAAAACCCAAAAATTTCGTGTTTCAAATACCATCAACTCAAAAACCAAAAAAAAAACCTCAATAGTTTTAAACCCCCTTGCTGTTCTGGAACCCTGCTATTTTTAGAATCCAAATTTTGGGAACAAAAACATGCAAGAAGTAGATGTGACTCAAGTTGATTTCCTTATCCCAAATATAAAAATATATAATATTTAAAAATATATATAAAATTTTATTATTATATATATAAAAAATTTTTTATAATATATAATTTTAATTTAGGGAAAATAAGGGAGGAAAAAACAAGTGAGGTAACAATTACAAAAAACAAAATTCCCCTCATTATATTAAAGGAGGAAATATCAAAAAATTTGATAGATAGAAGTTAGTAAAATAAAATGACGTGTGTGTTTGTGTGTGGGGTGTGTGTTTTTGTGTGTGTGTGTGTGTGTGTGTGGGTGGTGTGTTTGTGTTTTTGTGCCCGCAGTTTTTTGGGGGAAAAAAAAGGATGGACGCTTTTCCCAATGGTTAAGAAAATTTGACTTTAACCCGGGTTTCCCTTTAAATCGGGTTTGGGGGTTTAATTCCCCGGGGTTCCTGGTGAATTAAAGGGGGGAAGGGGTTTTTCCCCAAATTCCCCCCCAGTTAAAATTTTAAAAGGGAACCTGCTTTGTGAAAACACACACACACCACCAACCCCCCAACACACACACACACACACACACACACACACCCCACACACAACACACACACACAAACACCACAACCCCACACTTGCAGAAGTAATAAGCATGTTAAAGGTCCGGTAACTTGGGGGTTAGGTGGGTTACGGGAAAAACGGAACATAAAACCCGAAAAGGGATCCCCCAAGGGAATGCGGCTTCCTTCGGTGGGAAAAAACCCGGGCGGGACAAATGTACAATCCAAAAAAATTTGGGGAACCCCGGAGCTCTTCCAAAAAACAAAAAAAAGAAAAAGAAAAAAAAATACAAAAAGGCAAAAAAAACCCAAAAAAAACCCCAAACCCCGGGAAAAGATGCTATTGGGGTGGGGTTTGTCAATTTAAGTAGCCCAAAAAAAGGAAAAAAGAAAAAACAAAGTTAAAAACAATTGTAAAAGAAAAGGGTGTTTTGGATGTGGGTGTGGGCATCAGGTAGCCCCAAAAAACAAAAAGGGGAAAAAAAATAACACCCCAGTTAAAAAAAATCATAAAGGGTGGCTGTTTGGGTGTGGGTGTTTGGGCATCAGAGTGGGGCTGCCTGCGGCATCATCCCTTTTCTATGTACAAAGCAAGCGGTTAAAGGGCCCCTACCGCGTGGAACCCGACAGAAAGGGTTTTAAATGAAATTTGGGATCCCCTACACCAGGTGTTTGCTTGATTTTCACTAAACCCCCTCTCTCTCTCTTTTCTCTCTTTTCCCCTCTCTCTCTCTCTCCCCCTCTCCCCTCTCTCCCCTCTTTTCTCTCTCTCTCTCTCTCTGTGCTGTGTGTTGGGGTGGCGCTCTCCTCTCTCCTCCCTCTCCTCTCTCTCTCTCTCTCCTCTCTCTCTCCCCTTCCTCTCTCTCCCCCTCTCTCCCCCTCTATGGTTGGTGTGACTGGACGAGAACTGAAAGGTGGGTTTAGTAAGCTGCTGCAAATTTTTGAATTTTAAACTTCAAAATGTTGTTTTCTGGCCTTTCCGAATGTAGTAACAACCCTTTAAAAGCCCTGCTGATCGAAAAAACGTCCTATCGAGTTGGAAAGTGCGGAGGAGACGGCAGCATTGTCTTTGTCTTGCAACTGAAACCACTGAAAAAAGTTTTTTGTTTTCAACAGAAATGGTGGACCTGGTTTTGGGAAAAGAGTGGTGAGTTTCAGTATTTTCGCAAAAAGCCGCTTTTTCCAAATCCGTCGCAACCCCCCAAAAAATCCAGGGCAACACCAAGAAAGACAGGCAAGTCGTCAGGGGGGGGGTGGGGCAAGGGTGTGTCTTGGAAAAAGCCGGTTTTTTCTGACAAATGACTCCCTGCATCCACCAAAAGTGGGGGATAGAAGAAAAAACAAACAGGGTGTACACAGATGTTTTGCAACAGAAAATCAAAGGGGTCTCAGTACAACCAGTTCACTTTATCTGCCCTTTGAACCACAACAGTAGCAAAAACAGGGGGTATCCTGGGGTTGTCTGATGTGCACGAAGAACCCCCGGGCATTTGGGCGCACAATTGAGGGTTTTGATACTGGAAATTGGGGAAAAATTAAAGTGTCCACTCGGACAGACAAAGGAGCAGCGTTGATTTCAAACAGCAAGAGAAACACAGTTTTTTAAAGGTGGTTCAAGAATTTAGGGGAATCAAAATATTCTGAAGTGTGAATCGGTGGCGAAAGTTGGAAAACCAAACATCAGAACCCACACTAAGGTAACTCTACAAGGCACTCGTCACATCCTTGCCTTGTACAGCTGGAAGCAGGGAAACCCTTTTACTCCCGATTTAAAATCCACAAGTTTTTTTGAGATGAAGTCCCTCAGGGGGGATCCTGAACATCACCCTAAAGAACCGCAAACCAAATGACTCGTCTGGCAGCAGTCGAGGCACTGGCTGGCAAACGAACCATTGCTAGATCGTCAAAGGGGGAGGAAAAAGGGGAGTGGTTTTGGCCCACAACAAGGCATAACCCGTCAAAGACAGCCCCTGCGGGAATGGTGGAAGGAGCAAGGGGCGGGGCCCACGAAAAAACTGGATATCCAACATAAAGGAGTGGACCGGCCCTCACGTAAAAAACCTCCTGAAAACACCCCGGGACAAAAACCCATTTGGCGGTCCACTTGCAGCGTCCGTGGGGTCCCCCAAACGGTCGCCCCGACCAAGGGATGGTGAGTGATTGGGGAGGTTAGTACGCCCCCTTGTGGTGGTTGCTCGAAGTTTTATCGTTATAAAATTTTTAATTGAAGATGCAAACTTTCTTGTCCCCTTTTCTTTACAGAAAATGCATAAAAAGTAGATCAATTACAACTCCCTAACAACCTACCAACCAAAAAATTTCCCCCAAAATATTTTTTAGAACATTTTGGCCTTTCGTTTTAAGGGAACGGGAAGAAGAAGGGCCACTAAAGAAAAAGTTTAACTATAAATTGGTAAAACATTTAGAGTGAATTATCCACCATTTCGTGGGGTACCCCCTGTACCGCGGCCACATTTTTTAGGGGCGCAGTGATGTTCTAACTGATGTTGTCACTGTCCCTTTCCCCATTTTTTTTTCGTCCTTCCCGTTTTCCCCTGGGCTTGCAATAACGATATCAAAATTCCAAACGGTTTCACAAAGGTTCCCCCAGTTGGATGATGAGACAGAGTTGTATATTGGGGGGTGACCCCGGGGTGAAAACCCTGAGATGATGAAACGGGTTGTTTTTTCTGGGTGCCCCCCCAGGGGGTAACCTAGAGAACTTTTACGCAAAAAACAACATAAAACTACACCAAAAATAACCAAATTTTCGTGTCTTCAAACTCCATAAACTACAACAAAAAGTTTTAAACCCCCTTGCGTTCTAAAACCCTGCATTTTTAGAATCAATTCTGGGAACAAAGATGCAAGAAGTAGATTGACTAAGTTGATTTCCCATCGAAATAATATATAAATTTTATAAATATTATATATATTATATATATATATATTAATATATATATATATTATTTAATTTAGAAAAAATTGGGGGAAAAACAAGTGCAGGTAAAAGTTACAACTTTATTCCCTCATGATATTTAAAGGGGAAAATACTAAATAGATAGAAGATAGTTTAAAAGATAGATAAGGGGTTGTGTGTGTGTGTTGTGGGTGTGTGTGTGTGTGTGTGTGTGTTGTGTGTTGTGTTGTGTTCCGTTTTAGATAAAAAAAGGATGGACCTATAGCCCAATGGTTTTTAAAACAATTTTCTTCAATCCCATGGGTCCATTTTGTCGTGGGGTTTTTAAACTCGGCGATTCCTGGGAATTAAGGGAGGGGTTTTTCCAAACCCCTTCACTTCAAGCGAGACCTGCTTTGTGTACACCCACAACACACACACACACCACAACAACACAAAACACACACACACACACACACACACACACCACACACACACACACACACACACACTTCAGAAATCAATAAGTGTTTTTAAGGGGCCGGTTTTAAATTGGGTTAGGGGGGGTTACGGAAACACGGAACATACCCACAGCATCCCCCCAAGTCGGAATGCGGGCCCCTTTATGGTGGGAAAAACCGGTCCCCAATATGACAATCTCACCCTTGGTGAACTCGGGGCTCTACCAAAGAAAAAAAAAAGGAAAAGAAAAAAAAAATTTCATAAAGGCAACAACAAAAAAAAATCAACCCGGTAAAGATGGCTTTTGGGATGTGGGGTTTTGTCCAGAGTAGCTCCCAAAAAAAAAAAGGGAAAAAAGATAACCAAAGTAAAAAACAATTGTAAAAGATGGCTGTTTGGAGTGGGGTTGTGTCATCAGAGTAGCTCAAAAAACAAAGGGAAAAAAGATAACACACAGTTAAAAACAATCATGAAAGATGGCTGTTTGGATGTGGGCTGTTTGGTCATCAGAGTGGCTGCCTGCGGCATCATCTTGTCTATGTACATGAGCAAGCGGTTAACGCCCAGCCCATACCTGCGTGGAACCTGACAGAAAGGTTTCCAAGTGAAGTGGTATCCCCTACACCAGGTGTTTGCTGTGAGTTACACTATGCTCTCTCTCTCTCTCTCTCTCTCTCTCTCTCCTCTCTCTCTCTCTCTCTCTCTCTCTCTCTCTCTCTCTCTCTCTCTCTCTGTGCTGTGTGTTGTGTGTGCGCTCTCTCTCTCTCTCTCTCTCTCTCTCTCTCTCTCTCTCTCTCTCTCTCTCTCTCTCTCTCTCTCTCTCTCTCTCCCCTCTATGGTTGGTGTGACTGGACGAGAACTGAAAGGGTGTGCTGTTAGTAAGCTGCTGCAAATTTTTGCATTTAAGCTTCAAAATGTCAGTTACTGGCCTTCCAGCAACTGTAGTAACAACCTTAAACGCCCTGCTGATCGACAACGTCCTATCGAGTTGGAAAGTCGCGGAGGAGAGCGGCAGCATTGTCTTTGTCTTGCAACTGAAGCCAGCTGACAAGTTAGTGTCAACAGAAATGGTGGACCTGGTGCTGAACAGCAGCTGGTGAGTTCAGTATTTTCGCAAAAAGCCGCTTTGCCAAATCCGTCGCAACCTCCAAAGATCCAGACAACACCAAGAAAGACAGGCAAGTCGTCAGTGTGACAAGGAGTGTGTCTTGGAAGAGCCGGTTTTGTCTGACAGTGACTCCCTGCATCCACACAGAGTGGAGATAGAAGAAAAACAAACCAGCGTGTACACAGAGCTGTGTGTCAACAGTACATCGAATGTGTCTCAGCTACACCAGATTCACTTGATCTGCCATGTGAACCAGCAACAGATAGCAAAATCAGTGTGTATCCTGAGTTGTCTGATGTGCACGAAGAACAGACAGTTGACTGCACAATTGAGGGTTTTGATACTGGTATTGTGAAAGAGTATGTGTCCACTCGGACAGACAAACGTGAGCAGCGTTGATTACAAGACAGCAAGAGAAACACAGTTTCGAAAGGTGGTTCAAGATTCAGGCAATCAAACTATTCTGATGTGTGAATCGGATGACATCGCCCTAGAATATTCTTGTAATGGAGACACTGGCAAGGAATCTAAGTGTGTGTTCTGGTACATCAAGCAAGAAGACAGAAACATGTTGCCACAAGAACGTGTCAGGCTTGCCAGACTTCGTAAAGGGAAGCAGTGTACTAACACACAACACGCAGAGACAGTGGCACATGCTGAGCGGGAATTACATCTTCTTCAGGACCTGATCCGGTTTTACATGGGCTGACTTCGCTGGATGCAGACTGGAAAAGGAAAGACTGTTTTGAAAATTGAGACACCGACAATAATGTATCGAATCTTGATGTACATACCACTTTTGCCATGGTTTCCATGTCATTGTAATCGCGTCGCGTTCGATATCGTTTGTTACTGGGCCACAGCGCTATATGGCTTGATTGCTAAATAGCAATAAATTGTGTTCATTGTTCATTGTTCCCTCTCTCTCTCTTTTCTCTCTCTCTCTCTCTCTCTCTCTCCCCTCTCTTCTCTCTCTTCTCCCCTACTCTCTCTCTCTCTCTCCTCTTGTTTTGGTGTATGCACGTGTGTGGTGTGTGTGTGTGTGTGTGTGAGTGTAAAGGGGGGGGGAAGGTGCTTTTTTTTTTTTAAATTGTTTTTGTTTGTTTGGGTTGTTTTTTTGGGTTTTTTTTTGTTGGTCTTATGGTGTTGTTTTTTTTCATTTGTTTGTTTGTTGTTGTTGTTTTTCTTGTTTTTTGTTTGTTTATTTGGAAGGGTGTTTTTGTCTGCTTTATGGTTGTTGTTGTTGTCTTTTTTTGTGGTGGTGGTGGGGGGGGGGGGGGTTCTGGGGGTATGTTTTTGTCTTTTGCTCGTCTGGGGTTGTTTGTTTGTTTGTATATTTGTTTGTTTTTTTTCTTCTTCTCTCTTTTTCTTTAAAAAAAGTTTTTTTCCTTTGCTTCTTCTGCTTGAAAGTAGGAGTACTGAGTGCATTTTTAAATGTGACCCCATGGCGGGGACTGGATGTAAAAAGAACATGAATACTTATTCATTATCCTGGAAAAAAATATTTTGTTTCTATTACTTACAATGTGTAGATGTTTCTTTTTATGACTTTATTGGCCTTTTCCCCCTCTTTATTATGTGAGTGTATGGGTATTGCACTTATTTTATTACCATGACATTCAATTTGCAGGAGCATAATTAAAAAGTGTTTGTGTTGATCGTGTGCTATGTATTACATATTTAGTATTATCCCTGAAACACCCCCACCCCACCCCACACCCACAAAACACACGCTCAAACAAACAAAAAACACACACACACACACACACACACACACAACACACACACACACACACACACACACACACACACTCACTCACCCACTCACCCACTCATATTCTCTCCCTCAACGACTGTATATTTTTTAAATTTCTTCTTGGTTTGTTTCTTGTTTTTATTGTGTGGATGTATGGGTATTAAATTTATTTTTATCATGACATATAATTTGAAACGAGTACAATCTAAAATGAGTGTTGATGGGATGGCATACTGTTTTGGGATTTATATATTGGATATTATCTCTGAAATACACACACACACTCTCTGTCTCTCTGTCTCTGTCTCTGTCTCTCTCACCTTTTATCGTCCTGCTTATAGTCATAGTATATCCTGATGAAGGATTCATATTTTTATATTTTCAATACATTATTGGACTTGCCTCTGTACTTAAGTTTTAATGAGTGCCCTATTTCAATATCTTATAATTATGTATAACAAGTATGTGTACCATTTGACAATGTGTAGATGTTTATCTTTATGACTTATTAAGTTTGGTTGTGTTATTTTTTCTTGGCTTTGTTGTTGTTCTTGTTCTTGTTGTTGTTGTTTGTCTGTTTTTCTCTTTTTTATCACTTTTGTTGGTTTGGTTTTTTTCTTCTCTTTTGTTTGTTTGTTTGTTTTGGTTACGGTTTTTTTGGGGGGTGGGGGTAGGGGTGGGGTATTTTTAGGATTTTCTTTTAATTGCTTGCTTTGGGGGGGGGGGAGGGGTTGTTGGGGGGGGGGGGGTGAGGGTTGTTGGGGGGGGAGCTGTTTTGAAAAGGGTTATTTCCCCTTGTTTTTATTGTGAGACTGTATAAGTATTGGGTTATTATTATTAAGATGTATCCCTAACGGGCGGGGACTGGATGTAAAAAAGCACATGTGTGCTTATTCATTATCCTCGAAATAAAAGAATTTGTCATTGTCTCTCTCTCTAAGGGTTATTTCCCCATGTTTCTACTGTGAGACTGTATAAGTGTTGGGTTATTATTAAGATGTATCCCTACGGGCGGGGACTGGATGTAAAAAAGCACATGAGTGCTTATTCATTATCCTCGAAATAAAAGAATTTGTCATTGTCATTTGTCATTGTCATTGTCATTGTCTCTCTCTTGTGCTCTGTGTGTGTGTGCTCTCTCTCTCACATCCGAATTTCTCTCTCTCTCTCTCTCTCTCTCTCTGCTCTGCTCTGCTCTCTCCCTGTGCTTTTCTCTCTCTCTCTCTCTCTCTCTCTCTCTCTCCTCTCTCTCTCTCTCTCTCTCGCTCTCTCTCTCTCAGAAATTAAATTAATAATAAAAATAGATCTCTGGGAATTAAAATGCATGCCTCTATCTACTGCTGAAAGGAACAAATGCAAGTCACCGACCCAATTTCTTCAGGTATGTTTTTCATTCTATCAACTGACCAACGAAACAAAAATAATCGCGCTGTTGTTTTAAACTCTTTGGCTCCATTATATGTCATTGTGGGCTGCTTGATATGCCGTTCTCTTGATTAGTTTATGTTCATTGATCTCATGTTTTGGTTGGTTTGTTTTACAAGATTCAGCGCTATATAAATTCCATATATTATTATTATTTATTTTGGTATTGTTTTGTTTATCTCTATCTTACACTTATCATATTCCTCATACTTTGTAATACCTACATAAACAAAGCCTGTACAGCGATTTCCACTTCTTTTTTCTTTTTTGTTGTTGTTGTTGACGTCTTCAGATTCTCATTTCCATCATCATTGGCTGGACTCTAAGCGCCATCTTTACCCACTTCGACTGGCTGTCTAAAGACCGGAACAGTGTGGAATTCTATGCCCGCACAGACACCCAGCTTCACGTGGTGCACAGCACTGCCTGGTTCTCCTTCCCTTATCCAGGTGTGTGTGTGTGGACAGGCCTCAGTGCAGGAGACACTCTGTGTGTGTGTGTGGGGGGGGGGGGGGGGGGTTGGGGGTTGGTGGGGGGGGGGGGGAGGTTGGTAAGAGAGTGTGTGGAAGGGGGATGGGGTGGGGGTGGGTCGTTAGCCTGTGTGTGTGGTTTGTGTTTGTATGTGTTTTGGTGTGTGTGTGTGTGCGCGCGTGCGTGTGTATGTGTGTGTGTGTGTGGGGTAGGTGGGTAGGTGCTTGTGTGTGTGAGTGTGTGTGTGTCAAAGTCAAAAGTCAAGTCAAAGTCAAACTTTTTATTTCCAGATGGTACATTGAATAAGTAAAATACTTGCTTTTTTTTCAAAGTGTGTGTGTGTGTGTTGTGTGTGTGTGTGTGTGTTGTGTGTGTGTGTGTGTGTGTGTGTGTGTGTGTGTGTGTGTGTGTGTGTGTGTGTGTGTGTGTGTGTGCTTGTGTGTGCTGGATGTAAAAAGCATAACGTGTATATCGTGAGTATGTTTGGGTGTTTCATCCGTTGTTAGCGCCGTGACTCAGATAAGATCAGATGGAGCGCAAGGAACGAACACCATGACCACCATCATCATGACCATCATCTGTAGGAATAATCGTAGTAGTATCGTCATCACCACCACCATCACCACCTACAACAACCACCACCACCTACCACCATCACCACCACCACCATCACTACCACCACTACCGCTTGTCATTGAGCCACTCTCTCTCTCTCGCTCTTTCTCTCTCTCTTTCTTTTCTTTCTTCTTTCTTCTTTCTTTATTTTCTTACTAAACGCACACACGATCAAAACAAAAAAAAAGAAAACATACACAACACACACACACACACACCACACACACACACACACACACACACACACACACACACACCCAACACCCAACACCCCATCCCCACCCACACACACACACACACCAACCACATGTTTTGAACCCCCACACCCCCCCCCTATACCCCCACACCCACACCCCCCACCAAAAAACCAAAAACAAAACCCACAAAAAACCCACCACCACCCCCAACAACAACAACCAACCACCCACAAAACACACAACAACCATCACCACCCCCAACAACTAAACACAACAACAAAAAAACCAAAAACCTTTCCCATAAAATTTATCATCAAAACCCAGGACAGTACGGAGCCATGTTCAGCCCGGGGTTTTCCTGAGCTTTTTCCCTGCCACGCTCCTGTCTGTGCTGGACTCTATCGGGGACTCAAAACCCCCCGCGCCGTCTGTTTTGCCGCGGCCCCCGAGTGGGCGGTGAACCGAGGCTCGCCCTGGAAGGGCTGATGAGCGTCTGAGCGGGGCGGCCCCCGTGTCTATGGGGGGCAACATCGGGGGATCGGGGTGACCAAGGTGGGGTTTTTCTTTGTTTTTTTTGGGGGGGCTGTTTGGGTTTTGTTGTTGTTGGTTTTGTTGTTTTTTTGGGGGGGGGGGGGATTTTTTTAGGGTTTTAGGGGGGGGGGAGGGGAAGGTTGTATGGGGGGGGGGTAGGGGGGGGGGTAAAGGGGTGGAAAAGGGGGTGCTGTGGGAAAGGGTGTGGTGTGCTGATGGGGTATGCGCACGGGCGGCCACGGTGTCCTATGGGGGGAACAACGGGGCTACGGGATGACCAAGGTGGGTTTGGGGGTGTGGGGGGAGGGTGGGTGGGTGGGGTTTGGGGGGGGGGGTGGGGGAGGGGTTGGATGGGTGGGGGTGGGAAGGGTTTTGCTGTTTTTGGGGGGGTGAGTGATGGTGTGGTTGGGCCGTGCTATGGGGGCAACTGGGGGTATCGGATGACCTAGGTGGGTTGGGTGTGGGGGGGGGGGGGGGGGGGGTTGAGGGGGGGGGGGGGGAGGTTGGTGGGTGGGGGTGGGGGAGGTGCCGGGAAAGGGGGATGAGTGTGTGAAATGGAGCTATGGGCACGGGGCAGGCCCTGTGTCTTTTGGGGGCACCCTCGGGGGGTATCGGATGACCAAGGTGGGGGTTTTTTCGTTTTGAGGGGTGGGGGGAGGAGGGCTGGTGTGGTTGGAGGGGGAGGGTTTGGTGTGGGGGGGGGGGGGAGGAGGGGGGGGTTGAAGGGGGGGGGGGGAGGGTTTGTGTGGTGGGAAGGGAAGGGGTGTGTGGAAGGGTGATGAGTGTGCTGACGGGACTTGGAAAGGTGTCCTTGGGGGGCAACATCGGGGCTTAGGGTGACCAAGGTGGGTTGGGGGGGGGGGGGGGTTTAGGGGGGAGGGGTTGGGGGGGGGGTGAGAAAGGAGGTTTCTGTTTGGGGTGGGGGTGAGGTTGTGATGGGGGCCATGGCCACTGTTTTCCTTGGGGGGAAAATTTTGGCTATGGGGGTGACCAAGGTGGGTTGGGTGTGTGTGTGGGGGGAGAGGGGTGGGTGGGTTGAGGGGGGAGGAGGAGGGTGGAGGTGGCTGGGTGGGGTGGTGGAAAGGAGTGTGCTGTTGAGGGGGTGATGAGTGGCCCATGGCAACTGTGTCTTATGGGGGCAACATCGGGGCTATCGAAATGACCAAGGTGGGTTTGCGGTTGTTGTTTTTTGTTGTTTTTTAGTGGGGAGGGGATTTGTGTGGGGTGGAGGAGGGAGGAAGGTTGTGGGGGAGGTGGGTGGGGTGGGAAGGAGGTGCTGTGGAAGGGTTGATGAGTGTGCTGAGCGGGGCTATGGGCACGGTGTCCTATGGGGGCAACATCGGGCTATCGGGATGACCAAGGTGGGTTGGGGGTGTGCTTGTGAGGGGAGGGGTAGGCGTGGGGTTGTTGGGGAAAGGATGGTTGTGAGGGGGGTGGAGGGGCTGGGTGGGATGGAAAGTTGGTGCTGTTGAGGGGGTGATAAGTGGGGCCTATGGCCACTGTGTCTTATGGGGGCAACACTGGGGCTATCGGTATGATGACCAAGGTGGGTTTGGTGTGTGTGTGTGTGTGTGTGTGTGAGTGAGTGAAATTTTAACAGCTCCCCTTAAAAAAATTATTACAATGGGAAATTGTGCGAAAGCATAATATGCCAGTGGGTCCCCAATCTTTTTTAACTGGTGTACTTGTGTGTGTGTGCGTGCGCGTGTGTGTGTATGTATGAGTTGTGTGTCGTGTGTGTGTGTTGTGTGTGTGTGTGTGTGCGTGTGTGTGTGCGTGTGTGTGTGTGTATGTATGAGTGTGTGTGTTGTGTGTGTGTGTGTGTGTGTGTGTGTGGTGTGTTGTGTGTGTGTGTGTGTGTGTGTGTGTGTGTGTGTGTGTGTGTGTCTGTACACGTGTGTTTACAACAGGTTGCCAGTCGTCGAATCTTTCAAGTAGTGGGTCTGATGTACGTGATGTTGGCTGTTTTCAGTAAAGTAAGTACCAGGACACAGGCAGAATACTAGTGGATTACTTCCTACCTGTGTGTGCGCACGCGCGCGCGCGCGTGTGTGTGTGTGTCTTTGTCTGTCTGTCTGTCTGTCTGTCTGTCCTCTCTCTCTCTCTTCTCTCTCTCTCTCTCTCTCTCTCCTCTCTCTCTCTCTCTCTCTCTCTCTCTCTCTCTCTCGCTCCCTCCCCACTTTCTCTCTCTTTTTCCTTTTCCCCCTCTCTCTCTCCCTTCCCACCTCTCTCTCTCTCTCCCTTTGTCTCTCTCTCTCTCTCTCTCTCTCTCTCTCTCTCTCTCTCTCTCTCTCTCTTCCTCCCCCCTTTCTCTCTCTTTTTCCTTCCCCCCCTCTCTCTCTCCCTTCCCACCTCTCTCTCTCTTTCCATCTCTCTCTCGGAGAACTAAAAGGGCGTGCTGTTAGTAAGCTGCTGCAAATATTTGCATTTAAGCTTCAAAATGTCAGTTACTGGCCTTCCAGCAACTGTAGTAACAACTTTAAACGCCCTGCTGATCGACAACGTCCTATCAAGCTGGAAAGTCGCGGGGGAGAGCGGCAGCGTTGTCTTCGTCTTGCGACTGAAGCCAGTTGACAAGTCAGTATCAACAGAAATGGCGGACCCAGTGCTGAATCATAATTCGCGAGTTCAGTATTTTCGCAAGAAGTGCCCTTCCCAAATCCATCGTGACGTCCAAAGAAGTAAACAACATCAAGAAAGACAGGCAAGTCGTCAGTGTGACAAGGACAGTGTTTTGGAAGAGCCGGTGTTGTCTGACAGTGACTCCCTGCATCGTGAGAGAGTGGATGCCGAATCAAAACAAGCCAGCATGTACACAGAGCTGTGTGTTGACAGTGCAGTGAATGTCCCAGCCACACTAGATTCTCTTGATTTGCTGTGTGAATCAACAACAGACAGTAAGATCGGTGTGTCTTCTGAGGCGTCTGATGTGCAGGAAGAGCTGACAGTTGGCTGCACAGTGGATGACTCTCATACTGGTATTGTGAAACAGTATGTGTCTACTCTAACTGACAAACGTGTGCAGCGTAGATTAAGGGACAGCAAGAGAAACACACGGTTTCGAAAGGTGGTGGTACATAGTTCGGATGATCAAAACATTGTGATGTGTGAATCAGATGACATCACCCTGGAATACTCTTGGAATGGAGATCCTGGCGAGGAATGTAAGTGTGTGTTCTGGTACATCAAGCAAGAAGAGAAAAACATGTTGCCAGAAGAACGTGTCAGGCTTGCCAGACTTGTAAAGGGAAACAGTGTACTAACACACAACACACAGTGGTGGTGAGTGCTGAGCAGGAGTTACATCATCTTTGGGACCTGATCCAGTCTTACATGGGCTGACTTCGTCTTACATGGGCTGACTTCTCTGGCTGTAGACTGGAAAAGGAAAGGCTGGTTTGAAAATTGGGACACTTGAGACACAGACAATAATGTATGGAATCTTGATGTACATACCACTACTGCCATGGTTTCCATGTCATTGTAATCGCGTGCGTTCGATATCGTCGTTACCGCGCTGCAGCGCTATATGGCTTGATCGCTAAATAGCAATAAAAATGTGTCAATTGTGTCAATTGTCCATCTCTCTCTCTCCCTTTGTCTCTCTCTCTCTCTCTCTCTCTCTCTCTCTCTCTCTCTCTCTCTCTCCCTTTCTCTCTCTCCCTCTCTCTCCCTCCCTTTCTCTCTCTCTCTCTCTCTCTCTCCTCTCCCTCTCTCTCTCTCCCCCCTCTCCCTCCCCCCTCTCTCTCCATCCCCCCTCTCTCCCTCCCTCTCTCTCCCTCTCTCCCCCTCCCTCTCTCTTTCCCCCTCCCGCCCTCTCTCTCTCCCCCTTTCTCTCCCTCCCTCTCTCCCCTATCTGTCTCTCTCTTTCTCTCTCTCTCCCTTCCTCCTTCTATCTCTCTCTCTCTCTCCCCTTCTCTCTCTCTCTCTCTCCTCCTCTCTTTGTTCAGCGAAAACAATTTTCGACATTCACATAAAATTAACCTTCCTTTACCAGCTATTACTCTGTTTAAATCAAGCCTAGTATATTCTGGGAGCTGGTTTTGGAATAGGCTCCCAACCTTTCTAAAAGATGAAACAGGATTTTCAAGATTTAAGAGTCTTTTTCTATGATTTTCTAATAACCCATGAAAATGTCACATTTCTTTCATCACAAATGTTTTAATCAAACCGCTAATAGTTTCAGTTACACAAATTGTCTCCGCGCATGGTATAGTTAGTTATTGTTAATATCCATTCCTATTCAATTTTTGTTTGTTTTTAATTATTTCTGAGTATATTTAAGTACTCTCTCTGATGTTCTCTATATCTTGCTTGCCTTCCAGTATGTGTGGGTGCGTCTGTGTGTGTATTGTTTTCCATACAATTCTATGTCAATATGCATATCTTCCCTTCTTATTTATTTCTTTATTATTTTGAGGGCTGGATGTAAAAAAAGCATGTAATGCTTAATCTACTACCCTCTGAAAAATAAAAATTGCTCAAATTGTTCTCCTCCCTCTCTTTTCCCTCTCTCTCTCCTCTCTCTCTCTCTCCCTCTCTCTCTCTCTCCCCTCCTCCACTCTCTCTCTCCCTCCCTCCCTCCCTCCCACCTCTTCTCTCCCCCCTCCCTCTCTCTCCTCTCCCTCTCTCTCCCTCCCTCTCTCTCTCTCCCTCCTCTCTCCCCCTCTCTCTCCCTCTCCCCTCCCTCTCCCTCTCTCCCTCCCTCTCTCTCTGGTTCTCACACACACACACACACCCCCACAACTATCTCACACTCGCCAGATCGGAGCAGTCTTCATCACCGTGCCTTACTCAGTGCTGGGAGGCACGCAGATCATCACGGTGGGCATTTTCATCGGCATCGTTCTCTCCAACCTGCAGTACGTGGACCTGGGCGCCACCCGCAACGTGGCCATCATTGGCATCTCTCTCCTGGGCCTCATGATTCCTTTCTGGGTGGGAAAACGACGCGACGGGATACAGACAGGTTCGTACGTACTGGGGTGTGGGGGTTTGGGGTTGGGTTGGGTTCGGTTGGGTTGTCTTCTTTTGCGTCATATTGAGAATGGAGTGTGTTGTGCTGTATTGCATTGTGTTGCATTGTGTTGTATTGAATTGTATTGTTTTGCATTACATTGCATTGCATTGCGCTTCTGGATGGGAGAAACGACACGACGGGGTGAAAACAGATACTGGGGTGGGGTGGGTGGTGGTTGTTGTTGTGAATGTAGTATGTTGTGCTGTATTGCATTGTGTTGTATTGAATTGTATTGTATTGCATTACATTGCGCTTCTGGGTGGGAAAAACGACACGACGGGGTGAAAACAGATACTGGGATGCGGTGGGGTGGGGTGGGGTGGTGTGGGTGGTGGTTGAGAATGTAGTGTGTTGTGCTGTATTGCATTGTGTTGTAGTGAATTGTAATGCATTGCATTACATTGCATTGCATTGCGCTTCTGGGTTGGGGAAAACGACCCGGCAGGGTGCAGACAAGTAAACAAGATTATGGTAAAGGAGTCCCATAACCTATCCGGTCCTTGGGAATCGAGACGTCAGAGACCTCAGCTTCTCTGGAAGTCAGCACATTGAGGGCGGCGCCCCATCTCCTCTCCCTCCGCTGCTTTGCCTTCCCTGACCCTAAAGAGGGCTGGTAGCCATTTACAGCTGGGGGAACTGGGAAACTTTACTGAAGCCAAGGTGTATGGACGCTCACCTATCCAAGGGATAGCCAGGCTCAACGCTGTTTAACCCTAGCTTTGAAGGCAGCGAGTGCTCTGACCACTGAACTATCCCGTCCCTGACACGTACCGAATTAGTCTGAATTGAAATGGCTTGGGTTGGGTTGGATTATACTGTTTTGTATTGTATTGTATTGTATTGTATTATGTTGTTTTTGTATTGGTGTAAACAGTTGTTTGTTCAGAAGGACATACAGTACGCAAATCCATTAAGAGCAACAACAACAGCTGTGTATACACTCGCGCGCGCGCGTGCACACACACACACCACACACAAACCACACACACACCACACACACACACACCACACACACCACACACACACACACACACACACACACACACATATATATATATATGGATAGATAGATAGATAGATAGATACACATTGTGTGTATACATACATACATACAAACATACATACATACATACGTACACACATACGTACATACATACATACAAACATACATGCATACATACATACAAACAAAACAAACATACATACATATATACATACATACATATACATACAAACATACAAACATACATCCATCCATACATACATACATACATACATACATACATGCATACATACATACACACATACAAACATACACACATACAAACATACATACACACACATATACATACACACAAACATACATACATACAAACATACATACACACACACATACATACACCTGTATAATATAATGATAGTGTTGTTGTTGTTGTTGTTGTGGTTATTTCAGGCAATGAAGAGGCAAACAGAATGCTGTCCATTCTACTGGCCAATCCTGTCTTTGTAGGGGGGTTCCTGGCCTGCTTCCTAGACAACACCGTCCCAGGTAACCTGGAGCCAGTGTTGTTTTCTGTATCATCATTATCATCCTTTCCTCCCCTCTCTCTCTCTCTCTCTCTCTCTCTCCTCTCTCTCTTCTCTCTCTCTCTCTCTTCTTGTCTCTGTCTGTCTGTCTCTGTCTCTCTCTCTCTCTCTCTCTGTCTGTCTGTCTGTCTGTCTGTCTTCGTCCATCCATCCCTCTCTCTCTCTTTCCCTTTCTCTTCCCACCCCCTCTCTCTCTCTCCCTTTTTCTTCCCCCCCCTCTCCTCTCTCTTCTCTCTTTCCCCTCTCTCTCCCTCCCACTTTCCCTCACTCTTTCCCTCATCCTCTCTCTCTCCCTCTCTTTCTCTCTCTCTCATCTCTCTCTCTCTCTCTCTCTCCTCTCTCTCTCTCTCTCTCTCTCTCCCCTCTCCTCTTCTCTATCCCCCTCTCTCTTTCTCTCTCCCCCTCCCTCTCTCTCCTCCCCCTCTCTCTCCCCTCTCTCTCTCTCTCTCCCCCCTCTCTCTCTCCTCTCCCCTCTTTCTCTCTCAATTTCCCCTCACTTCTCTCGCCAACTTAACCAAAACTTCACTTGCAATGTCCAACTTAACCAAAACTTCACTTGCAATGTCCAACTTAACCAAAACTTCACTTGCAATGTCCAACTTAACCAAAACTTCCCTTGCAATGTTCAACTTAACCAAAACTTCCCTTGCAATGTCCATCTTAACCAAAACTTCCCTTGCAATGTCCAACGTAACTAAAAACTTCACTTGCAATGTCCAGCTTAACCAAAACTTCACTTGCAATGTCCAGCTTAACCAAAACTTCACTTGCAATCTCCAGCTTAACCCAAACTTTATTTGCAATGTCCAACTTAACCCAAACTTCACTTGCAATGTCCAACTTAACCCAAACTTTATTTGCAATGTCCAACTTAACCAAAACTTCACTTGCAATGTCCAACTTAACCAAAACTTCACTTGCAATGTCCAACTTAACCAAAACTTCACTTGCAATCTCCAGCTTAACCAAAACTTTACTTGCAATGTCCAACTTAACCAAAACTTCACTTGCAATGTCCAACTTAACCAAAACTTCACTTGCAATGACCAACTTAACCAAAACTTCACTTGCAATGTCCAGCTTAACCAAAACTTCACTTGCAATGTCCAGCTTAACCAAAACTTCACTTGCAATCTCCAGCTTAACCAAAACTTCACTTGCAATGTCCAGGAACGCGAAAAGAGCGAGGCATCATTCTGGACACGCCACAGGAAAAGAAGACGGAGAGTATGAAGAAGAAAAAGACGCCTCTTAGCGACGACGACGACGACGATGACAAGAAGGACAAGTGCGATGAGTACGAAGAGGGTCTGGAAGTGTATCACTTATCGTGGATTCCGAAGAGTGTCCAACATTCCTGGCTGGCTAAATTCGTGCGAATCTTTCCTGGCAAGGGCCAGCACAGTCGTGGGTTCTCTGGCACTATGAATATGTGATGATAATTATTCACTTCTGTACGTGTGTGGAGAGTGCACGTTTTTTTTAGTGCGCTCGTGAAATTGTGTATGTGATGGTAACGGCGTATGGTCAATCTTGCTGGGTGTGTGGGGGGTATGTATAGATCTGTGTCTTCGTGTGTGAGGAAGGTCGCTGGTGGGGTGGGGATGGGAGGGGGGGGGGGTGAAAGTGTGTGTGTGTGAGGGAAGGGAATGAGGCTTTGTGTGTATGTGTGTGTGTGGGGGTGTGGTGCGTGAGCTTGCTGGCATGCTTTACGCACGCTGTGTGCACATAGATCTATGTGTTTGAAGTTTGCGCGTGCTTGAGTACGTGGACACTTTGTTTATAATATTTGTACAACAAATCAGGAGTCTGGACACTGGGTTTAAACCTTGTATGGTACACACACACACACACACACACATATATATATATGTATGTATGTATATATATAATAATATATATATATAATATATATATATATATATATAAAATAAAATATATATATATATATATCACCAATGGTGAGATTTTGCGTACGCGACCGATTTTGTTTTTGCCCACCATGAAGGTAGCCGCATTCCGACTTTGGGATGTATGCTGGGTATGTTCCGTGTTTCTGTAAAGCATCGAACGCTGACATGAATTACGGGATCTTCAACACTTTAACTCCTGCATGTGTATATACTGACTGAAAGGGAATTAAGGCACTGGCAGGTCTGCAGGTCAAGCTGTTAAGCTGACCCAGGAGATCTTAAAAATCCTTACCCTTAATTCACAAGACGCCGCTGTCGAGATTCGAACCCACGACTTCATGGACTCATGGGATTGAGTCGTACGGTCTTGACCGCTTGGCTATAGCGTCTGTCACATTGTAGGAGTCTAGGTATTCTGAACTTTATCATTCACACTATTTTGCTGAATGTTTTTTGGGGGGTTGGTTTTTTTATGTGTGTGCAAAAATGTTCGTTTCAAGTTGAAACAATTTTCAGCCGCATAATATAAGTAAATTTCTTCACCTAGAGAAAAAAATGTCTTGTTGATGTTATTGTTGCTGGTTGTTTATTTAGAAAATGTGCCGTTAAGTATAAATCATGAATGTTGACGTTGTTGCTAAGTTGATGTTATAATCTTCCACATTCCAAATAATATGAAGTATCATTCAACTGTGTGTTTCTCTCTCTCTCTCTCTCTCTCTCTCTCTCTCTCTCTCTCTCCTCTCTCTCTCTCTCTCTCTCTCGCGCGCGCGCGCGCGCGCGCGCGCGCGCGACGACGTGACGGGATGAGAACTGAACGGGTGTGCTGTTAGTAAGCTGCTGCAAATTTTTGCATTTTAGCTTCAAAATGTCAGTTACTGGCCTTCCAGCTACTGTAATAACAACTTTAAACGCCCTGCTGATCGACAACGTCGTATCGAGTTGGAAAGTCGCGGGGGAGAGCGGCAGCGTTGTGTTCGTCTTGCAATGAAGCCAGCTGACAAGCCAGTGTCAACAGAAATGGCGGACCCGGTGCTGAACCGTAACTCCCGTGTTCAGTACTATCGCAAGAAACCCCCTTGTCAAAGACGTCGCGATGTTCAAAGAAGTAGACAACACCAAGAAAGACAGGCAAGTCGCCAATGTGACAATAACAGTGTCTTGGAAGAGCCGGTCTTGTGTGACATTGACTCCCTGCTCGATGTGGAAACAGAAGGAAAACAAACCAGTGTGTACACAGAACTATGTGTCAGCATGAATTG
>CM054146.1:39535294-39537794 GCA_028751875.1 Rapana venosa | reverse complement strand
AGTATTGTGTACTTTTCAGTCACGTCAGCTTTTTCTGCATAAAATCCAAACTGCTCTCCACCAGAAGATTGTGTCGCCAAAAGAACAGCGCCACCCATTTAAAAAGAAATTTTCTTTCTCTGTGTATGTATTTATTTCCCTTGAAGAAGAGCTTTAAACAGAAAAGAATTGGGCTAGTGACCGCTCTCTTAATGCCGTAAGTTCTTTTACGTGCATAAGATAATGTTACACAACAGGACCTCAGTCTATTGTCTCATCCAAAAGAAAAGCACCCCACGAGAGAGAGAG
Source organism: Rapana venosa (assembly GCA_028751875.1). NCBI lineage: Eukaryota > Metazoa > Mollusca > Gastropoda > Neogastropoda > Muricidae > Rapana > Rapana venosa. The sequence continues at coordinate 39,537,506 of CM054146.1, read as the reverse complement.
AGAGAGAGAGAGAGAGAGAGAGAGAGAGAGAGAGAGAGAGAGAGAGAGAGGGAGAGAGAGACAGACAGACAGACAGACATGCAGACAGACAGACAGACAGACAGACAGAGACAGACACACGACTGACAGACAGACAGACATAGGGAGAGACAGAGTGTTTCTTTTCGTTTCTTTTATATCGAGGATAATGGAATAAGCACTTACGTGCTTTTTTTTACATCCATTCCCCGTGTGTATGCGGTTTTGTAAATTATGTCATCTGTTCCCACCGGCACACAATGGCCTTCTCTTACGAAAAGCGGAACAGGATTTTAGTGTTTGCGTGTGTGTGCATGCGCGTGCGTGCATGTCGCACGCGCGGTTGTATGTGTGTGTGTGTATGCGCATGCATGCGTGCGTGTGTGTGTGTGCATGCGCTCGCGTGCGCGCTCGCGTATGTGTGTGTGTGTGTTCAGTTTGCGCTTTCCGTACACAATGATGACGACGGGAAGAAAGATGACGATGATGTAATAATAATAATAATAATGATAATAATAATAATAATAACAATAATAATGTATGGAATGTATATAGCGCTGAATCTTGTAAAGCAACAAATCAAAGCGCTCAGATGACTTCTTTTTTTTTTTAAAATGCGTGTGTATACGGGTTTGTTTGTTTTTGTTTGGTTGGGGGTTTTTTTTTTTTTGTTTTTTTGGTGTGTGGTTGGGTTTTTTTTAAAAGTAGACTGAGAGGAAACTAGGGGAGGAGAAATTCCATGTGTCTGTAGTCTTGTCTTCCAAGGAGGCACCTGGACTCCGCACACAAAGGATGGTGTGTTGCGGGCGCGGTGTTGGCAGCTTCAGACAGCTGACAGCGGGGTGGCTGGGACTGAAGTTGTTCTGCAGTGCCAGACCCAAACTTTTGGATCTTCCTCCTCCTCCTCTTCCTCCTCCTCCTCCTCCTCTTCCTCCTCCTCCTCCTCATCATCATCAGCATCATCGTGATTATGTTGCACCTGTTCCAGTTCTTGGATGGAGAAAGTTCTACAAGATTTTCGTTGTTGGTGGGGGTTTTTTTAAAAAGAGGAAAGAAGAAGAACAGAGGCTTAGTTTGTGGTGGGTGGTTGGTGTTGTTTTTTCATGTGTTAATTTAGTGTGATGTTTTTCCGAGGGTTTTCTGGGGTTTTTTGTTTTTGTTGTTTTGGTTGGGTTGGGGTTTTTTGGGTGTGTGTTTTTGGTGGTGGGTTTTTTTTTTTTTGGGGGGGGGAGTTGTTGTTTTTTGTTGTTGTTGTTGTTTGGGGTTTTTTGGGGGGTTGTTCTGTTGTGTTTGGGGTTTTTTGTTGTTGTTGGGTGGTGGTTGGTTGGTTTGTTGTTGTTTTTCTTCTCTTTTTTTTTTTGGGGGGGGGGGGGGGGATTGCTTGTTAATTTTTATTTAAAAGTTTCGCAAACCAGCTACATTCAAGCATGTGGAAGATATTTCTGTATAGTAAAAAAAATTTCTGCAAAGTACTTGCTGAGAGTTAATATTCGATGTCAGGAATACAAACCAAGTCAGTACTATCTCTCTCTCTCTCTCTCCTCTCTCTCTCTCTCTTCCCTCTCCCCTCAATCATCTATCTCTCTCTCTCTCTCTTCTCTCATCTATCCATTCTCTCCTCTCTCTCTCTCTCTCTCTCTCTCTCTCTCTCTCTCTCTCCCTCCAGATAGAGAGAGAGACAATGACAATGTTTAATGAATTTAGGCCTCTGCCCATTTTCATGGGGTATATAAATGTCTACAGACACATGAATGCATATATCAAGAAAAGTGACACCAATGAAAAGTGAAAGAAACCACATATGAATAAATGACATCAAGATTTGCAAAATTCTATGTATACTGGAGACTGATTTACTGTCTCTGAGTTTGAAGGCTTTGTACAAAAACCATGCTAATTGTCGGAATATTGACACATTCTGGGTGGCCATAAGACTCACATACTTTGCTTTCTGAAAATGAATGGGAATCTCCTTTAGCGTGTTTGGTCTTAAAGTAAGTATGTGTCACACTGAAAACACATATGAAGTTCATTTTCTTCTGACCCTGGACAAAATGGACATTCATTGTTATATTATCTGCACACACATAACGATTCTTATGGATTCGGAGGTCACTGATTCCAAGCCGTACTCAATAAGAATGTCTCTAAAACACTTTGCTGCACACAACCTAAATAAGTTTCTGGGATAAGG
>CM054146.1:39510294-39530294 GCA_028751875.1 Rapana venosa | reverse complement strand
GTGCCAGCACCCGCACGGCGGTCTGAGGAACTGGGCAGCGGAGGCGGTCACCTCACTGGTCAAGGCGGTGCTGATCCACAAGTTTGAGCCCCCACTTCACCAAAATGTCGTAAGGAGTTTTTTTGGTTGGGGGGTGTTTTTTGGGGTGGTTGGGGTTTTGTTTTTGTGTTGTCGTTTGGGTTTTTTTGTTGTTGGTTTGTTTGTTGTTGGTTTGTGGGTTTTTTGGAGGGGCTGGGTGGTGGAGGGGGGGGGGGTTGGGAGGTGGAGGGGGGGTTGTTGTTTGTTGGGGCGATGTCTTAGAGCCCCGAGGTTCACTAATGGTGAGAGTTTGTGTTGTGCGACCATTTTTTGTTTTTTTTTGTTTTTGGGTTTTTGTTTTTTGGGGTTTTTGTTTTGGGGTTTTTTGTTTTTTGGGTTTTTTGTTGTTGGCTTGGTTTGGTTTTTTGAGTGTTTTGTTGGGGTTGGTTGGGGGTTTTTTTCTTTGGGGGGAGGGAATTACCCACCATGGTGGACGGGATAGCTCAGTGGTCAGAGCACTCGCTTTCCCCCCAGCTAAGGTTAAGCAGCGTCGAGCGTGGTTACCAGTTGGATGGGTGACCGTTTGTGCGCCTTGGCTTCAGTACAGTTCCCCCAGTTCCCCCAGCTGTAAATGGGTACCTGCCCTCTTTAGAGTCAGGGAAGGTGATAAAGCAGCGAGGGAGAGGAGATGAGCGCTGTACGCCCTCAATATGCTGGCCCCTAGAGAAGTTGAGGTCTCTGACGCCTCGCTCCCCTACGACCTTATAGGTTTATGGGAACACCCTTTACCTTTTTACCCACCATGAAGGTAGCCGCATTCTGACTTCGGGGATGTATGCTGGGTATGTTCGTGCTTTCCGTGACCCACCTCACGCTGACATGAAGTACGGGATCTTTAACGTGCATTTGTTTACCTTCTGCGTGTGTATAATAATAATAATAATAATAATAATAATAAATGGAGGTTATATAGCGTTATATCTTGCAAAGACAAATCAAAGCGCTTGCATTCAACCTAATCTTACACAGTCATGCAATCAAATGATAAATAATCAATAGTTTCAACAAACAGATATTACAAACATGGTGCGCTGCAGACAAAATCTATGAAATAAAATTTCAATAGTCAAATGTTTTTTCAAAAGCACACACACTCACACAGGTAATATACTTTAGCAGGGTGATAGGACATGGGTTAGTGAAGGTGGTATAGTTTTGATATGAAACAGGAGGGGTGAAATCTTAGGTTTGAAATAAATATGTCTTGAGGCTGGATTTAAAAGTGTCATAACTAGGCTTCTGGCAAAGAGAGAGAGGGAGCTCATTCCAGGTCGATGGGCCCGAAATAGAGAAAGAGCGGCGGCCAACGGTGGCGTGAAGGGATTCAAAGCACTGGCAGGTCTGCACTTGAAGTTGGCCTGGGAGGTCGTTCAATTTCTCACCCGTTATTCCACCACATGCCGCAACCACCGAGATTCGAACCCACGACTTCATGGACCCATGGGGTTGAAGTCGAAAGGTCTTAACCACTCGCCTATAGCGTCCGTGCTTTCTTCTTTTAATTTTCCCCATAGTACATAGTACATTTCGCTCATGTACAAGATTCAGGGGTAGACAAGACAAAAAGAATAGAGAGCTAGTGTAAAAGTCATCTAGTTAGTGGAAAGGGATGGTAGTAAGTAGCAAAGAAGATGGGTAAGTGGGACGCTGCAGATAACAGTCCGAAAGAAATTCTGTGTTTGGGTCAGAGCCAGATATGATAGAATTCGGAAAGAGAGAGAGAGGGGAAGAGAGAGGGGGAGGGGGGAGAGGGAGAGAGAGAGGGAGGGAGGGAGAGGGAGGGAGAGGTTTCAGCATAGTGATATGTCTGGACAGGGCTGCAGAAAAAGACTTTTGTGCCTCTGATGGAATAGACGTGTACGCTTACAGACATAGGCACTTTCAATTCTGCTCGCTCGAATATATATATATATATATATATATATATATATATATATATATATATATATATATAGCGTGGTGCCTGTGTGGGTAGGTAAGATAGAGTGTGTCTGTTTGTTCGTGTTTATGTGTGTGTCCGTCTGTTTGTCTGTCTGTCTCTCACTCTCTCTTATACATACTCATCTGCACGCGCGCGCACACACTCTCTCTCTCTCTCTCTCTCTCTCTCTCTCTCCTCTCTCTCTCTCTCTCCCACTCTCTCTCTCTCTCCCACTCTCTCTCTCTCTCTCTCTCTCTCTCTCTCTCTCTCTCTCTCTCTCTCTCTCTCTCTCTCTCTCTCTCTCTCTTCTTTCCTATCTGTCCATATATACTTCTTCTTCTTCTTCTTCTTCTTATTGGATGTAGATATATATATATTCATCATCATCATCATCCTCCACACCATCATCATCATCTTCTTCTTCTTTTTCTTCTTCTTCTTCTTCTTCTTCTTCTTCTTATTGGATGTAGATATATATATATCATCATCATCATCATCATCTTCTTCTTCTTTTCTTCTTCTTCTTCTTTTCTTCTTCTTCTTCTTATTGGATGTATATAATATATATATATATATATATAATATATATATATATATATATATATATATATATATATATATATATATATATCATCATCATCATCATCATCATCAACATCATCATCCACACCATCATCATCTTCTTCTTCTTCTTCTTCTTCTCATTATTATTATTATAATTATTATTATTGATGTAGATATACATATATATATATATATATCATCATCATCCATACCATCATAATCTTCTTCATATTATGATTATTATTATGGATGTATATATATATATATATATATATATATATATATATATATATATATATATATATATATATATATCATCATCATCATCACTTCTTCTTCTTTTTCTTTTTCGTTTTCTTCTTCTTCTTCTTCTTCTTCTGGATGTATATATATATATATATATATATATATATATATATATATACATCATCATCATCATCATCCACACCACCATCATCATCTCCCTTCCCTCTGCCTCAGAAACTGCAGATCAGCGTGCTGGCGCCGCTCCAGGAGCTATCGGGGATCCCGCACGGCGACATCCGGCAGCGGCAGCTGGACTGCGTGCTGCAAGTGCTGCACGGCTGCGGGGACACGCTGCAGCAAGGCTGGCCCCTCATCCTGGGCGTCATAGGGGCCGTCAGCAAAGACCACAAGTAAGGTGCACACCACCACCACGCACAGGGGAGGGGGGGCTTACAGTAATGCCTGCACTCTTCCTTCTAGTTGTTCATGTTATAACTCTTGCGTTCGTATTGGTTTTTTTTTATTTTTTTATTTTATTTATTCTTTTATATCGAGGATAATGGAATAAGCACTCATGTGCTTTTTTTTTTACATCCAGTCCCCGTGTGTATGCGGTTTTGTAAATTTTGTCATCTGTTTCCATCACCGGCACACAATGGCCTACTCTTCCGAAAAGCGGAACAGGATTTAACGTGTGCGCAAGATGTTCTGCATGCGTTCGAACACGGGGCCTCGGTTTATAGTCTCATCCGAAGGACTTTGACATTCAGTTCGATTTTTTTGTCAAACTGGGAAGAAAAGAAAAAAAAGTTCTTCAGATGAGACTATAGACCGAGGTCCCTAGTGCGAACCCACGCAGAACGTCTTGCGCGCACGTTAAAACCTCTTCCGCTTTTCGGAAGAATAGGTATATGTGTGCCGGTGGGAACGGATGACAAATTGACAAAACTGCATACACACGGGGACTGGGGATGTAAAACAAAAGCACACGAGTGTTTTATTCGATAATCCTCGAAATAAAAGAATACGTTGGTTTCTTTTTTTTTTTTAAAAAAGGATTGTTACTTGTTTCCGGGACTTGGCGTAAAAAAGAGAGGAAACAAGTGTCTGTAGAAGACGCATGATAGGCAGGCGAACCCTCTTTACCGTCCTGCCACCTTGTGGAAGTATGATACTGATCAATATATCCCTGTCATGGTGTTATCATTCGCCTTTTGCCGAGAGAAGCTGGTTCATAATTATGGTCTCCCAGTGCTTTCAGCTAGTGTTAATTGTCTACACTGTTATATGTTACTGTTGTTGTTGTTGTTGTGGATGTAATATTATCAACATATCCATGTCATGTTCTAAGATACCCTTGGTATCGAGAATCTGGTGCAGATGGCCTTCCAGTGCGTGCAGCTAGTGGTGACTGTCTACACTTGTTCATTACTGTTGTTGTTGTTGTTGTTGCTGTACCGTGTTCTCTCACACTTGACTGTGGGGTTTCAGTGAGAATCTGGTGCAGATGGCATTCCAGTTTGTGGTAACTGTCTACTCTGATGTTTGTTATTGTTGTTATGGTTGATGTAATACCGTCAACACATCTATGATGACTATTACCTTCATCTTGTGGGTCAATGCCTGTTGTGCTTCGTTAATTGTTGTTGTTGTAGTGGTAGACATAATCCTATCAACCATGATTATCTCTGAGGACTTGCAGCGAGAGTGCAGATCTTCATCTTGTGGGTCAATGTCTATTGTTCTTCGTTATTTGTTGTTGTTGTGGTGGTGGTAGTTCTGAAGTCTGTAGCTAGTACCAATAGACTGCGCTGGTTTGGGCACGTTCAACGGAAAGCAGACCACCACATCATAAAAAGAGCAATGAACTTCGTAGTGGATGGAAAGTGACCAAAGGGAAGACCTAGCAAGACCTGGGCTGCCTGTATTGCAGAAGATCTTAAGAGAAAGGAGCATAAATAAGGAGGAAGCTCAAAACAGAGAGAGATGGAGAAGGCTTGTCAATGTCAAACCTCCCCTGGGAGAAACGTGACAAAAAAGGAAGAAGAAGAAGTACGTAGACATAATTCTATCAACCATGATTATCTCTGAGGACTTGCAGCGAGAGTGCAGATCTTCATCTTGTGGGTCAATGTCTATTGTTCTTCGTTATTTGTTGTTGTTGTGGTGGTGGTAGTTCTGAAGTCTGTAGCTAGTACCAATAGACTGCGCTGGTTTGGGCACGTTCAACGGAAAGCAGACCACCACATCATAAAAAGAGCAATGAACTTCGTAGTGGATGGAAAGTGACCAAAGGGAAGACCTAGCAAGACCTGGGCTGCCTGTATTGCAGAAGATCTTAAGAGAAAGGAGCATAAATAAGGAGGAAGCTCAAAACAGAGAGAGATGGAGAAGGCTCGTCAATGTCAAACCTCCCCTGGGAGAAACGTGACAAAAAAGGAAGAAGAAGAAGTACGGTAGACATAATCCTATCAACCATGATTATCTCTGAGGACTTGCAGCGAGAGTGCAGACCTTCATCTTGTGGGTCAATGTCTATTCTTCTTCGTTAATTTTTGTTGTTGTTGTTGTGGTAGTGGGGGTAGTAGACGTAATAGTAATGTCCTCACACCCATGCTACTCTTTTACAGCGAGAATCTGGTGCAGATGGCCTTCCATTTCCTGCAGCTGGTGGTGACTGTCTGCCCTGTTGTTTGTTATCGTCGTTGTTGCTGTGGACCTGATATTGTTGTGGACGTGATGTTGTTGTGGACCTGATATTGTTGTGGACATAATTGTGGACATGATATTGCTGTGGACATGATATTGTTGTAGACGTGATTGTGGACATGATGTTGTTGTGGACCTGATTGTGGACATGATATTGTTGTGGACATGATATTGTTGTGGACCTGATTGTGAACATGATATTGTTGTGGACGTGATTGTGGACATGATCGTGGACCTGATTGTGGACCTGATTGTGGACCTCATTGTGGACATAATATTGTTGTGGACCTGATCGTGGACCTGATCGTGGACCTGATCGTGGACATGATTGTGGACATAATATTGTTGTGGACCTGATCGTGGACCTGATCGTGGACATGATTGTGGACATAATATTGTTGTGGACCTGATCGTGGACCTGATCGTGGACATGATTGTGGACATAATATTGTTGTGGACCTGATCGTGGACCTGATTGTGGACCTCATTGTGGACATAATATTGTTGTGGACCTGATCGTGGACCTGATTGTGGACCTGATTGTGGACATAATATTGTTGTGGACCTGATCGTGGACCTGATTGTGGACCTCATTGTGGACATGATTGTGGACATAATATTGTTGTGGACCTGATCGTGGACCTGATTGTGGACCTCATTGTGGACATGATTGTGGACATAATATTGTTGTGGACCTGACTGTGGACGTGATTGTTGTGGACCTGATTGTGGACCTGATTGTTGCAGCGAGAAGCTGGTGCAAGATGGTCTTCCATTTCCTGCAGCTGGTGGTGACTGTCTGCCCTGTTGTTTGTTATCGTCGTTGTTGCTGTGGACATGATATTGTTGTGGACATGTGATTGTTGTGGACATGATATTGTTGTGGACATGATTGTGGACATGATTGTGGACCTGATTGTGGTCATGATTGTGGACCTGATTGTTGTGGACCTGATTGTGGACCTGATTGTTGCAGCGAGAAGCTGGTGCAGATGTCCTTCCAGTGCCTGCAGCTGGTGGTGACTGTCTACCATGTTGTTTGTTATCGTCGTTGTTGCTGTGGTCATAATATTGTTGTGGACCTGACTGTGGACGTGACTGTGGACCTGACGACTGTTGCAGCGAGAAGCTGGTGCAGATGGCCTTCCAGTGCCTGCAGCTGGTGGTGACGGACTACCTGCCCGTGATGGGCAGTGCTCACCTGGAGGTGGTGGTGGAGGTGGCCGCCAGGTTCGGCCTCCAGACCCAAGAGCTCAACGTCTCCCTCACCGCCATCGGTCTGCTGGTGAGCGCTCTCTGTGGCTGGCCGCCCGGCCTGACCTTAGAGTTAACGCGAACGTGCACTGTTATATGTTATAGGCACGCGCGCATACAGACGCGTATATACGCGTGCGTGCGTGCACACTCACACATACACACACAAACCATTCCACACGTACACGCGTACGCAAGGACACGTGCACATACTTTTATACACACAACTTTCTTACAAACACATGCGCGCGCACACACACACACGCGCGCGCTCACGTCACACACACATACACACATATACATCACACTCACACATTCTCACAAGTTCACATACAAACACACACACACAAAACGTACCTACCTACCGAACAACCCCCCCACCCCACCCCAACACACACACCTTTCACACACACACACACACCTTTCACACACACATACACACACTAACTCATTCATGCACGCACACACACACACACATACACACACAAACACTCGGTCAACCCCTCCACCCTCACTCCCCCACCCCCCTCCCCACTCACACACACCCACCATCACCACCACCACCAACCACCTCACATAATCCACACACACACACACACACTAAACCCCCTACCCCCAACCAAACCAAAAACTAAACACCAATCAACCAAACCAAACAAACCACAAAAAACCCTACCAAAAAAAACAAACCCCTTACACTACTCTACACAACATTTTCGTTCCTTAATTTAATCTCTCTCTCTCTCTCTCTCTCTCTCTCTCTCTCTCTCTCTCTCTCTCTCTCTCTCTCCTCTCTCTCTCTCTCTCTCTCTCTCTCTCTCTCTCTCTCTCTCCTTCTCTCATCTCTCTCTCCCTCCCTCATCTCTCACCCCCCCCCCTTCCCTCATCTCTCTCTCCTCTCTCTCTCTCTCTCTCCTCTCTCTCTCTCCTTCCTCCCTCTCTCCCTCCCTCATCTCCCTCCCTCCCTCCTTCTCCCTCCCTCCCACCCTCCCTCTTTCTCCCTCCTTCCCTCTCCCTCCCTCCCACCCCCTCTCTCCCACCCACCACCCCCTCCCTCCCCCTCTCCCCCCACCCTCCATCACCCACCCTCACCTCATCTCATCCCTCCCTCCCTTATCCATCCACAGTGGAACATCTCGGACAACTTCTTCCAAAACCGCCAGAGGATCAAACAGGACCTGGACCACCAGCATCAGCAACATCAAGAGCAGCAGGACCTGGAGAAGCAGCATCAGAAGCTCTCTCAGAAGGACGACCAGGAGCGCCAGGGGCAGGGGCAGCTGCTGCCTCCCTTCGACGCCCTGTGGATGTGCCTCTTCAGGCGCCTGGGCGACCTGTGCGTGGACCCGCGGCCCGCCGTGCGCAAGAGCGCGGGCCAGACGCTCTTCTCCACCATCTCCGCCCACGGGGGGCTGCTGCAGAAGAACACCTGGAGGACCGTGCTGTGGAAGGTGGGTAGGACCTGTGGTTTGGTGGGGTGTGATGTGTGTGTGTGAGAGAGAGAGAGAGAGAGAGAGAGAGAGAGAGAGAGAGAGTGTGTGTGGTGGGTTGGGGGGGGGGGGTTGGGGGTGGGTGGTGTGGTGTGGTGGTGGGTGTTGTGGTGGGTGGTGTGGTGTGTGTATGTGGGGTTGGGATGGTTGGGGTGGAGGAGGTTGTGTGGTGGGGGGTGGGAGGTTGGTGGGGTGGGGGGGGGGTGTGGGAGGTTGGTGGGGGGGGGAGGTTGGGGAGGGAGTACGGGGGGGGTGGGGGTGAGGGGGTCGTTAGGGAGTTTGGGGTGGGTGGAAGGTGGTGTGGGGGGGGGTGGGAGGTTGGGTAGTAATAATAATAATGTATGGAATTTATTTAGCGCTGAATCTTGTAAAGCAACAAATCAAAGCGCTCAGATGATTTTTTTTTATTTATGCGTGTGTATACGTTTTTTTAAATTTTGTCATCTGTTCCCACCGGCACACAATGGCCTACTCTTTCGAACAACGGAACAAGATTTAACGTGTGCGCAAGATGTTCTGCATGCGTTCGCACACGGGGCCTCGGTTTATAGTCTCATCCGAAGGGTAGTGGATTGGAGTGGGTTGGGGTGGGAGGTTGGGTGGTGGATTGGAGTGGGTTGGGTGGGAGGTTGGGTGGTGGGTTGGGGTGGGAGTTGGGTGGTGGGTTGGGGTGGGAGGTTGGGTGGTGGATTGGAGTGGGTTGGGGTGAGAGGTTGGGTGGTGGATTGGAGTAGGGTGGGAGGTTGGGTGGTGGATTGGAGTGGGTTGGGTGGAAGGTTGGGTGGGGGTTGGGGTGGAAGGTTGGGTGGTGGATTGGGTTGGGGTGGAAGGTTGGTGGTGGATTGGGTTGGGGTGGGGTTGGTGGTGGGTTGGGGTGGAGGTTGGGTGGTGGATTGGGTTGGGGTGGGAGGTTGGGTGGTGGGGTGGGAGGTTGGGTGGTGGTTGGAGTGGGTTGGGGTGGGTGGTGGGTTGGGGTGGGAGGTTGGGTGGTGGATTGGAGTGGGTTGGGGTGGAGGTTGGGTATGATAGGAGGTGGTGAGCTGGGACGGGATAGCCTGGTGGTTAGAGTGATGCAATCGTGATCCTGCTAATCCGGGTTATATATATATATATATATATATATATATATATATATATATATATAATAATATATATATATATATATATATATCAATTTGATATGACCCACACATTAAAATACCCCTCTCTCCCACCCACCCCCACCCTCCCCCCCCTACCCCCCCCCCAACACAGGTGCTATTCCCGCTGCTGGAGAAGGTGAAGCAGCTGTCGAGCAGCGCCTCGAGGAGCCGGGAGCAGGCCGGGGTGGGCACGGGCAACATCCTGATCCACCACTCGCGCGACACGGCGGAGAAGCAGTGGGCAGAGACGCGCGTCCTGTCCCTGGCCGGCGTGGCCCGCACCTTCAACGCCAAGCGACGAGTCTTGCAGCAGCTGGGTGAGTTTTGGGGTGGGAGGGGGGGGGGGTGGTTGGGGGGGTTGGGGTGGGGGGGGGGGGTTGGTGGGTGGGGGGGGTTTGGGGGGGGGTTGTGTGGGGGGGGGGTGAGGGGGGGTTGTGGGGTGGGAGGGTTTGGGGTGGGGTTGGGGGGGTTGTTGGGAGGAGGTTGGGTTGGTGGGGGTGTGTGTGTGTTGGGGTTGGAGGGGGTGTTGGGGGGGGGGGGGGGGGGGGGGGGGGGGTTGTGTGGGGGAGGGGGTTGTGGGTGGGGAGGGGGGTTGGTGGGGGGGGGGGCGTTGGGTTGGGGGGGTGTGGGGGGGGTGTTGGGGGGTGGGGGGGGGGGGGGGGTGTTGGGGAGAGGGGGTTGTGGGAGGGTTTTGTGGGGTTGTTGGGGGGTGTGGTGGGGTGGGTGTGGTGGGTTGGGGTGGGGTTGGGGGGGTTGTTGGGAGGAGGTTGGGTTGGTGGGGTGTGTGGTGTGTTGGGGGGTGGAGGGGGTGGTTGGTGGGGGGGGGGGGGGTTGGGGTGGTGGGTGGTGGGGGTGTGGTTGGGGGGGGGGGGTTGGTGGGGGGGGGGGGGGTTTGGGGTGGGGGGTTGTGTGGTGGGGGGGTGGTGGGGGGGTGGGTGGGGGGTGTGGGGGGGGTGTTGGGGTGGTGTGGGGTGGTGTGGGAGGGGGGTTGTGGTGGGTGTTGGGGGTTGTGGGGGGTGGGGTGGTGGTGGGTGGGGGTTGGGGAGGTGGGTGGGGGGGTTTGGGTGGGGGGTTGTGTGTTTGGGTGGGGTGGTGGGGTTGGTGGGGGGGGGGAGGGGGTTGGTTGGGGTGGAGGAGGTGAGAGGGATGATTTCAAATAGTTTATTGCCATTTTTAAGTTCAAAGTAGACTTATTTGACAACAACAAAAACAAAACAAAACATCGGTTGTAATCATCTGTTTGGTTCAGGAAAGTGTTAGTGTGTTGGGGTGGGGTGGGGATGGGTTTAGTGTGGGTGGGGGGGGGGGAGGAGGGAAGGTTGTGTGTGTGTGTTTGGGGGGGGGGGGGGGGGAGGTTAAGTGTGTGTTTTTGTTTTTTGTTTAATGTCCATTCACTACTTTGGTGAAATAATATAGTACACACCCGCATTCAACCAACACATCTATCTCTCTCTTTCTCGGTGTTTAAGTGTGTGTAAGTGTGTGTGTGTGTGTGTGTGTTGTGTTGGGGTTTTTTAAAGGGGGTGATGGGGGGGGGGTGTCGGGGGGGGGAGGAGGAGTCTTCTTGGAGAAGTCAGGCTTGCTGTCTGAAGGAGAGAATGGTCGCTTTATGTTTGTGAAGGTGCAGCATGTGTGTGTGTGTGTGTGTGTTGTTGTTGTTGTTACTTTGTTTTCTTTCCTGTTTTTCGCTGCTGTTGTTTGTGCATCTTCTTCTTTGTCGAACACTCAAGACAAGCAACTATTTTTTGTTGTCTGACATAATTATGAGCGAAAATACGTTGGCGCTACGTGAGTTAAAAGCAGTTAAAGTTAAGATCAGGATAATGACGACAGACAGCAACAACAAAGATAATGACGACAACAATAGTGATAATAATGGCTGTAGTAGCGATATTTTTTTTTAAATCCCAAATCGTCACCGTCACCGATCCCTCAGATTCCGAATCCTTTGGGGCGCCTTCGAAGCTTTGTCAACCACCTTTCTCCAGTCCTCTCATCTCTCAGCCGCTCTCAGGGTGTCTCTCAGCTCCACGTCTGTCCACTCTCGAATGTTGTTCTCCCATCTCTTCCTTTGTCTGCCTCTTCTTCTTCTTCCTCCCCTCACTGTGCCTTGTAGGATTGTTTTAGCAAGACCAGAGGAGCGTGTGACATGACCAAACCACTTCAGTTTTTTCGTTGTCTTGCGAGTGTTTGAAGGTCAGTATAGGGCTCGATTTCATTGCGGATGCGTCTCTTGCCTTCTTCATTCGTGATGTGGTCTTTGTACGAGATGCCTAAGAGTCTTCGGAAGCACTTCATTTCTACAGCTCTTATTCTTATCCCAAATCGTGTGTTCCAAAATCCCACCTTACTAAAAACCTTAACGCCATTGTAAATTATTCATACCTTCTCCCACCTCCTCCCACACACAAATCCCCTAAGAGCTCAGATTCCTCCACAATCTACCTCCTCCCACACACAAATCCCTAAGAGCCCAGATTCCTCCACAATCTACCTCCTCCCACACACCCAATCCCTACGAGCCCAGACCCAGATTCCTACACACACACACACACACACACCCACACACACACACACACACACACACACACACACACACACAACACACACACAGCTGATAATCACCACGACGACAAATCAGTGTCTGCAAGGCCATACATAGTACATTCTCTTTTAACACTTTCCTTACAAGCCAGCTTCTGTCTCTCCCGGGAGAGAGTTGTCGCCGCTGCCGCTGCTGCTGCTGCTGCTGCTGCTGCTGCTGCTGCTGCTGCTACTGCTCCTGCTGCTGCTGCCGCTGCTGCTGCTGCCGCTGCTGCTTCTGCTGCTGCTGCTGCTGCTGCTGCTGCTGCTTCTGCTGCTGCTGCTGCTGCTGTCACTGCCGCATTAGGCGCTTCATCTCTCGTTGTCTTTTGACTGTGGACGTTCGCCTGTGGAGACAAAAAAAAGGACGATAATCAGGATGTGTGCCTGGGACGGCGCGTGGAACCTGTCTGGCCGTGGCCCGGCCCTATCTGGCTGTCGGCCGCTAAAGCTTTTGTTCGTGGTGTCCAGACGTTCTCGCTAGGCCTTACAGGCTAGGCTGCTTGCTGACACTACCTTGGCTGGTACCCTTGGAGAGAAGATTCTGGTTGTTGTGGTGTAGTGTGGATGGGATTGGGGGGGGGGGGGGGGGTAGTGTGGAAGGAGGGAGGGGTAGTGTGGGGGGGGGGGGGGGGTAGTTTTGGGGGGGGGAGGGAGAGGGGACGGCAGTAGTGTGTGTGTGTGAAGGGGGGGGGGGGGGGGTGTAAGTGTGTGTATTGTGTGTGTGTGTGTGTCCCATATTATACCATTGACAGCTCTCATGGCCTTCTTCAGGAGACCTTCCTCTTTGTGTGTGTGTGTCAGTCTGTCTGTCTCTGTCTGTCTGTCTGTCTGTCTCCCACTATACCACGGGCAGCTCTCACGACCTTCTTCAGGAGACCTTCCCGTGTATGTGTGTGTGTGTCTGTGTATCTGTCTGTCTGTCTGTCTCTGTGTGTCTGTCTGTCTGTCCGTCCGTCTGTCCCCCACTATACCATTGACAGCCTCAAAACCTTCCTCTGGTTTTTCTGTGTGTGTGGTTGTCTGTTGGTCTGTCCGCCCGTCTATCTGTCTCTGCCGTCTGTCTCCCCCTAACCATGACGCTCTCACGGCCTTCTTCTTCAGTTCGGGGAGCCCTGGGTTTGGACGTAATATGTCTGGTCGCAAAATCTTTTTTGTACTGGTGCCTGAAATTTTTGTCTCTTTCTCTTTTTCTTTTTTTTTTTTTTTTTTTTTTTTTTGGGGGGGGGGGGGGGGACCCCGGGGGGCCAGGAATTTTTTGGCTTAAAAGGTTTTGGGGTTGGGTGTTGGGATTTCTTGGAAAAATTTTCTCTGCCCCCCAAATATAACGTAGATTTAGGTGGAAAAAGTATTGTCACCACAACTAATTAGGTTCTAACTTTGTATTGTGCTTAGTCCAGGGCGGTTTTTCTTTCGGGAATTGTATTAATATTTACCGCCCGAAGTGGGCTGTCCCCGGGCCTGATTGTGGGCGTTAACGGCAGCGCCACGAAATTTCGTCACAACTGGAGACAAAAAGAGCGTGTTTTGGGGGGTTCGACGAAGAAGAGGAAGATCTAGCGAATCAATGGAATTAGGAACTTTTGCCTTTTCATTGATATGCGAGGTCTAGGATTTTTAAATTCTTTTTGGAAAAAAAAAATTTCCCGACTGTCAGATTAATATAAAAGGGCTTGAGAATGGAAATTTTTTTTGTTGTCTTTTAAAGGGGGGTTTTGTACAGGAAAAAGTTTTGGTCGCTAAGAAAAAGGGGTGGGGGGGGGGGGGGGGTGTTCTTTTTAAAACCCTTTGGTAGCCCAAATTTTTTTTTTTGTTTAAGTATAGGTGTTTGGGTTTATTTTTTAACTGTTCAGTTTTCAGCATCAGGGTTTTTTTTTTGGTTGAGGACAGTATCCGTTTTTTTGACAATGACAATGACAAATTCTTTTATTTTGGGTAATGAATAGCACCCCTGTGCTTTTTTTTTTTTTAATCCAGTCCCCCCCCTTAGGGAAATGAGAAAGACACAGAGAGAGAGCGAGAGGAGAGAGGAGTGTGGGGTGTGTGTGTGTGTTGTGGGGGTGTGTGTGTGTTTTTTTTGTGTGTGTGTGTGTGTGTGTGTGTGTGGTGCGTGAGGGTGTGTTGTGTGTTTGGGGGGGTTTGAAAACCCAAAATGTTCGATTTTTGTCACCTGCTGGACTTTACAGTACTGTCTGTCTGTAGCTGTCTGAGCGTTCTCAAAAAAAAGAAAAGAATAATTGTGTGTGTGTGTGTGTGTGTGTGTGTGTGTTGTCGGTGTGTGTTGTGCGTGTTGTTGTGGCGTGCGTGCGTGTGTGTTTGCGTGCGTTTTGTTGCGTGCGTGCGTGGGGGTGGTTTGTATTGTGGGCCAAGATCGATGTTTGCTTTTTTTAAAGTTGTTTCTTCGACTAAAAAAAATCTTTTTTTTGTTGGTTGGTTGTTTTTGTTTTTTTTTGGCTTTTAATTTTGAATTTTTTCAAAAGTAAAGTTTCATGAAACTGTCTTTAAAAAAAAGAAAAATTTAAATCGCCGAGTATATTTATTTTCTGTTGCAATGTTGAATTTTGGTTTGGTGTTTGCTTTGGGGTTTTTTGGTGGGGGTTCGTTTGTTTGTTTGTTTGTTGTTGTTGTTGTTATTGTTGTTGTTTGCTGTTGTTGTTGTTGTTGTTGTTGTTGTGCTGCTGTTTGGGGGGAGGGGGATGTTCATGCATATTACAAATTTTTCATATGTTACATACATAACAGTTTCATATGGTGTGATGAAATCCACCATGCACTAATTTGGTGGGGAGGGGGGGGGTGGGGGGGGGGGTGGGGGGGGGGGGGGGCTTGTTGAAAAGCTAATGACGTCTTGAATCTTATCGTTTGCTGTTCCTCTTTAATCTTAAGCTATCTGCTGCTGCTATGGTTGCCAGTTGTGTTTGCTTTGTCGGTTTGTGTGTGTAACAAGCAAGTGATCAGAAGTTCTACTTCCTCTACTACAGAGACATACACTGCAGACAGGCAGACAGAAAGTATGAATGTGTTAGTGTGTATCAACTTCGACATTTTCGACAGTGTGTGTGTGTGTGTGTTGGTGTGTGTGTGTTGTGTGTTGTGTGTGTGTGTGTGTGTGTGTGTGTGTGTGTGTGTGTGTGTGCTTGCGCGCTCGCGTGCGTGCGTGCGTGATGTATAAAATACAGAAGTCTTTTGTCAGAAATCACCTCATCATCATCAAACCCGGTGTTGTGTTTCTAAGTCCAATACATATTTTTTTGTAATTTAAATCATCAAATACTTCCATCACCCCTATCTCAGTAATCATATGTCATGCAGATGAGTTACAAAATGTTTCAATTTGTTCACAACAGAACCAAAAAACAAACAACAAAAGCGATCGCATACACATAAAAACCTCTCTTACCATTTGGATATATGGATCTCAGAACTCTAGCTAAGATATTATGAAGATGGGGTTTTGTTGTTGTGTTTTGTTTTCAGAAAAAAATAAGCACAGGTGTTGCGAGCTTATTTTTCTTGTAATAGAAATAAAAAACGAAGTCCGCCAGTTGTTTTTGTTGGGTTTTTGTTTATTCTGAAAAGGTCCGTGGCGCAGTTGCTTCTTTGCCGAACTTTTGGTGTAGTTTTCGTGTAATTTCCAAGTCTTGATGGGTATGGTCAAATTCTTGTAGAATATCGAGAAAGCAATTTCATTTTTCTCTTGATGTGATGGCTTAGACAGAATTATTGTGAAGTCGTTTATGGTATCAACTTGCTTATGTGCGCGCAACAAACAAAAAAAGACACACACATACACACGCACACACACACTGACACTCGCGCGGGCGCGCGCACAAACACGCGTGCGCAAGATCATGGACACAGTCTTGTTTCTCTGCCAGAGCTCTCACATTCACCAATGGGGAAATTTTGCGTATATCAAACGTTCCCTTTCACCCCCCCCCCCCCCCCCCCCCCCCCCCCCCCCACCCCCCCCCCCCCCCCCCCCCCCCCCCCCCCCCCCCCCCCCCCCCCCCCCCCAGATTCAGCCGCATGTAGATTTCGGGATAGACTACACACGAAAGTAATACAGTTTGTCATTATTTGTTTTGTTTGGGGCTTTTTTGTTTGTTTTGTTTTTTAAATTCTTGTATATCGAGGATAATGGAATAAGCACTCATGTGCTTTTTTTACCTCCAGTCCCCGTGTATATGCGGTTTTGTAAATTATGTCATCCGTTCCCACCGGCACACAATGGCCTACTCTTACGAACAGCGGAACAGGTGGTTGTTTTTTGTGTGTTGTTTTTTTTTGGGGGGGAAGGGGGGGAGTGAGGGTCATGTTTTGCTTTTTTTCCTTTTTTTAAACCTGGGCTAGCGAGATCTCCGAGCTTTACCAACGCTGATATTATATTTGCGGCGAAGGTAGCCGCATTCCGACTTCGGGGATGGATAACTTATATCTTCGGGATTCTTCTTATTATCATTATCATCATATAATTCCTCCGCAGGACGGGGTAGCTCAGTGGTCAGAGCACTCGCTTTTCCCCCTAGCCCAAGTTAATTAAAGCAGCGTCGAGCGTGGTTACCACTTGGATGGATGGGTGACCGACCGTTTTCGCGCCTTGGCTTCAAGTACAGTTCTCCCCTCAGTTCACCCAGCTGTAAAATGGGTACTTACTTACCTTGCCCTCTTCAGGGTAGGTCAGGGAAGGTAATAAAGCAGCGAGAGAGGGAAAGAGGAGGAGAGGAGATGGGCGCCACCGCCCCCTCAAATACCCTGGGCCCCCTTAGAGAAGTTGAGAGGTCCCTGACGCCTCGCTCCCCCTACGACCTTAATATAAGGTTGTTTACTTTACAAGATTCAGCGCTATATAAATTCCATACATTATTATTATAAAGGGTACGGGATAGCTCAGTGGTCGGAGCACTCGCTTTCCCCCAGCCAAGTTAAGCAGCGTCGAGCGTGGTTACCAGTTGGATGGGTGACCGTTTGCGCGCCTTGGCTTCAGTACAGTTCCCCCAGTTCACCCAGCTGTAAATGGGTACCTGCCCTCTTTTAAGGGTCAGGGAAGGTAAAGCAGCGAGGGAGAGGAGATGGGCGCCGCCCTCAATATGCTGGCCCTAGAGAAGTGAGGTCTCTGACGCCTCGCTCCCCTACGACCTTATAGGTTATGGGACTCCTTTACCTTTTACATTATTATTAGTATTATTATGGGAGACACCCTTGACCTTTTTTTTAACCTCATTCCTCTCCTCCCTGCAGGCGATTTCCCGCGGGCCTGGTCGCTGCTCTTGGAGTACATCGAGACCTCGGCGCTGTGCCAGAACGCGGAGGTGTCCCTGGCGGCCCTGAAGAGCTTCCAGGAAATCCTCCAGATGGCCCGGGACGGCAAGGAGGACAGGGCCCACGACGACCTGGACCTGCCCCCCTCCATGCTGAGGCCTCCCTCCGTGGAGGAGATGCAGAGGTGAGAGGGGGTGGGGGGGTTGTGGGGAGGGGTGTGTGGGTTGGGTGGGGGTTGGGGGTGTGTGTGGGGGGGTTGGGGAGGGGGGGGTTGAGGGGGTGAGGGTGTTGGGGGTGGTGGGGGGGGTAGGGGTGGTGGTTGGGGGTGGGGGGGTGAGGTGGGGGGGGGGAGGGGGGGTGAGGGTGTGGTGGTGGGGGGGAGGGGGTGGGGGGGAGGTGGGGGTGGAGGGGGGGGGGTGTGGGGGTGGTGGGGGGGGAGGGGGTTGTTGAGGGGGGTTGAGAGGGTGTGGTGGGGGGTGGTAGGGTGGGTTGAGGGGGTGGGGGGGTTGAGGGGGGGGGGTTAAGGAGGTGGCGTGGGGGGGGGGGGGGGGTTTGATGGGGGTGGTGGTTGTTGGGTTGAGTGGGGGTTGTTTTTTTTATTTATTTATTTTATTTATTTATTCTTTATATCGAGGATAATGGAATAAGCACTCATGTGCTTTTTTACATCTAGTCCCCGGGTGTATGCGGTTTTGTAAATTTTGTTTCGTTTTTGTGGTGGTGTGGAGGGGGCGGGTGGGGTGGGGTGGGTGTGGGGGTTGGGTGAGGTTGTGGGGGGAGAGGGTGTGGTGGAGGGGGTGGGTTGAGATGGGGGTGAGGGTGGTGGTGGTGATGGGGTGGATAATGGAATAAGCACGCATGTGCTTTTTTTTACATCCAGTCCCCGTGTGTATGCGGTTTTGTAAATTTTGTCATCTGTTCCCACTGGCACACAATGGCCTACTCTTACGAAAAGCGGAACAGGATTTAACGTGTGCGCAAGATGTTCTGCGTGCGTTCGCACACGGGGCCTCGGTTTATAGTCTCATCCAAAGGACTGTAGGTGTGTGTGTGTGTACGTGTGTGTGTTTGTGTGTGTATGTGTGGGGGTGAGGCAGGCAGACAGACAGACGGAAAGAGAGAGAGAGAGAGAGAAAAGAGAGAGAGAGATGGAGAGAGAGAGAGAGAGAGAAGAGAGGCAGGTAGATAGACAGATACATAGAGACAGTTTGTGTGTGTGTGTGTTTGCGCGCGCGCACGTGTTTGTATGCATGCTTGTGTGCCTGTGCGCCCGCGTATGTGTGCGTGTGTAAGTATTAAAACTCAGATCTATGGGAGACAGACAGAGAGAGAGACAAACGCACTCACACAACACACACCACAACACAACACACACACTACACACTCACACTATTTACAACACTACACACACATACACACACACTATACGACACACACCACAATACAACACACACACACACACACACACACTACACCACAATACAACCACACACACTACACACACACAACACACACACACACACACACACACACACACACAACACCACACACACACTAAACTACACACCACACACCACAATACAACACCACACAACACAACACACTACACAAACCACACCACACACACACAAACCACACCACACACACAAACACAAACACACACCACACACAAAACACACCACACACACACTACACACACACACACCACACACTCACACACCACACACCACACACACACACACACACCACACACACACACACACACACACACACACACACACACGACACACTCACACACACACTCACTGAGGGGGGAGGGGGGTCAAAATGACCCACTCCACTCCAAATCAGGCCCAAATTAACGCACACAGAAAACTTAAGAATCGTGAACAATTCTAATTGGCATGAATCACCAATAGAAACTAAGAAAACACTGTAGGGTTTTTTTTAAAGAAACAATTTGCCAAGAGAGAGAAGAGAGAGGAGGGGGTTGGGTGGGGGGGGGGGGGGGGGGGTAAGGATAGGGAGTGGTGGAGGGGGGGGTACTTGAAGAGGACGAGATCAGAAAGAAATAACTTTTCTGCGAATTAAGGAAAGAACGAGCGAAAGGGAGGTAAAAGAGTCTTAAATTTCACAGCTCACCCCCCCCCCCCCCAACCTCCTTCCTCCTCCTTCCTCCTCATGCTCATTTTCTTGGGGGGGGGGGGGGGGGGGGGTTCGTTTGGGTTTTTTTTTTTTTTTGGTTCTTCCAAACTAGCACATAAACTTTTAGAGAGAATTCTAGTCCTTTTAAATGAGTTCCCCCTAAGACAACGACAGGTGTAGGTGAAATAACCGTGCGCATCTTTCGTGAAAGTGTGTGTGTGTGTGTGTGTGCTCTGTGTGTGTGTGTGTGTGTGTGTGTGTGTGTGTGTGTGTGTGTGTGTGTGTGTGTGTATGTTGTGTGTGTTGTGTGTGTGTTGTGTGTGTGTGTGTTTTGTGTGTGTGTTGGGTATATGTGTATGTTGTGTGTGTGTTGGGATGGGGTGAAAGGAATTAGACCTTGAATCTTGTGTGTACATGTGTCTGTCTGTCTGCCTCCCTCTCTCTCTCTCTCTCTCTCTCTCTCTCTCTCTCTCTCTCTCTCTCTCTCTCTCTCTCTGTCACACACGGGATGGAGGGGGGGGGGGGGCGGGATAGCCTAGTGGTTAGAACATTGCGCTCGCAATCTGACGACCCGGGTTCGATTCCCGTTCAGGGGGATATTTTCCC
>CM054146.1:39497794-39505294 GCA_028751875.1 Rapana venosa | reverse complement strand
CACTGTGAACAACGACATTAAAGTAAATCTTATAACAATGAACTTTGTTAAAGTGAATCTTGTAACAATGAACTTTTATAAAGGGAACCTTATGACAATGAACTTTGTAAAAGTGAACTTTGTTGAAGTAAACCCTATGACAATGAACTTTTATAAAGTGAACCTTATGACAATGAACTTTGTTGAAGTGAACCCTATGACAATGAACTTTTATAAAGTGAACCCTATGACAATGAACTTTGTTGAAGTGAACCTTATGACAATGAACTTTGTTGAAGTGAACCCTATGACAATGAACTTTTATAAAGTGAACCCTATGACAATGAACTTTGTTGAAGTGAACCTTATGACAATGAACTTTGTTGAAGTGAACACGAGTACTTTGTTGAAGTGAACCTTATGACAATGAACTTTGTTGAGGTAAACCTTATGACAATGAACTTTGTTGAAGTGAACCTTATGGCAATGAACTTTGTTGAAGTGAACCTTATGACAATGAACTTTGTTGAGGTAAACCTTATGACAATGAACTTTGTTGAAGTGAACCTTATGACAATGAACTTTGTTGATGTGAACCCTATGACAATGAACTTTGTTGAAGTGAACCTTATGACAATGAACTTTGTTGAAGAGAACTTCGTACAGTGAACTTTGTTGGACTACAGTGAAACCCTATGACGATGAACTTTGTTGTGTGTCTGTGTCCCCCCCAAACAAAACCAGGTGGACTGGGTGACGATGAACTTTGTTGTGTGGTCTGTGCCCCAACTGTGTGACGATGATGAACTTTGTTGTGTGTCTGTGCCCCAGCTGTGTGACGATGATGAACTTTGTTGTGTGTCTGTGCCCCAGCTGTGTGACGATGATGAACTTTGTTGTGTGTCTGTGCCCCAGCTGTGTGACGATGATGAACTTTGTTGTGTGTCTGTGCCCCAGCTGTGTGACGATGATGAACTTTGTTGTGTGTCTGTGCCCCAGCTGTGTGACGATGATGAACTTTGTTGTGTGTCTGTGCCCCAGCTGTGTGACAATGAACTTTGTTGTGTGTCTGTGCCCCAGCTGTGTGATGATGAACTTTGTTGTGTGGTCTGTGCCCCAGCTGTGTGACGATGATGAACTTTGTTGTGTGTCTGTGCCCCAGCTGTGTGACAATGAACTTTGTTGTGTGTCTGTGCCCCAGCTGTGTGACGATGAACTTTGTTGTGTGTCTGTGCCCCAGCTGTGTGACGATGAACTTTGTTGTGTGTCTGTGCCCCAGCTGTGTGACGATGAACTTTGTTGTGTGTCTGTGCCCCAGCTGTGTGACAATGAACTTTGTTGTGTGTCTGTGCCCCAGCTGTGTGACAATGATGAACTTTGTTGTGTGGTCTGTGCCCCAGCTGTGTGATGATGAACTTTGTTGTGTGTTCTGTGCCCCAACTGTGTGATGATGAACTTTGTTGTGTCTGTGCCCCAACTGGGTGACGATGAACTTTGTTGTGTGTCTGTGTCCTTCCCCCCCCCCCCCCCAACAAACAGATGGACAATGAACTTTGTTGTGTGTCTGTGTCACCCCCCAACAACAAAACCAGGTGGACTGGGTGACGATGAACTTTGTTGTGTGTCTGTGTGTCCCACCCCAACAAAACCAGGTGGACTGGGTGACGATGAACTTTGTTGTGTGTCTGTGTGTCCCCCCAAACAAAACCAGGTGGACTGGGTGACGATGAACTTTGTGCCCTTCTCGGAGCGGTCGCTGGAGATGGTGGTGGAGGTGTACCGGGAGGCCTGCAGTCATCCCACCGTCATCCAGGCCCGCGTCCTGCAGAACATCCTCAAGGTCAGGCCTCCGGAGCATCGGCCTCCCCCTCTGTCTTCTCTTTCTTTCTTCTCTTTCTTCTCTTCTCTTTCTTTTTCTTTCTTCTTGCTTCTTCTCTTTCTTTTTCTTTTTTTTTCTTTTCTTCTTATTTCTCCTCTTCTTTCTTCTTTTTCTTCCTCTTTTTTCTCCTCTTTCTTCTTCTTTTCTTCTTCTTTCTCCTCTTTTCTTCTCTTCTTTCTCCTCTTTCTTCTCTTCTTCCTCCTCCTCTGTCTCCTCCTCTTTTTCCTCTTTCTCTACCTCCTCTTTATCATCCTCCTCTTCCTTCTTTCTTCTTCTTCCTCTTCTTCTTCTTCTTCCTCCTCTTTATCCTCCTCTTTCTTCTCTTCCTCGTCCTCTTTCTTCTCTTCCTCCTCCTCCTCTTTCTCTTCTTTATCCTCCTCCTCTTCCTTCTTCTTCTTCCTCCTCCTCTTCTTCTTCCTCTTCCTCCTCTTTCTTCTCTTCCTCTTCCTTCTCCTCTTTCTCTTCTCCCCTCTCTTTCGCTTCCTCCTCTTTATCCTCCTCCTCTTTCTCCTCTTACCTCCCCCTCTTCTTCTTCCTCTTTCTCTTCCACATCTTCCTCCTCCTCTTTCTCCTCTTCCTCCTCCTCTTCTTCCTCTTCCTCCTCCTCTTCCTCTTCTTCTCCTCTTTCTCCCCATTTTCCCTCCTCTTCTTCCTCCTCTTTCTCTTCCTCCTCCTCTTTCTCCTCCTCCTTCTCTTTTTGTTTCTTTCCTCGTTCTTCTTCTTCTTCTTTTTCGTTTAAATGCTCAGACAGCAACTATTGTTGTCTGTCGAATGAGCAAAAAATGCCTTGCGCTTCCGTTAAGCGCCTCACAAGTCAGGCCCAGCGCATCCGAATTCAGCATGGGAGAGAATTGTCATATTTTAAGTAATTCTGAAGAAGAAAAAAAAGGCAGGAGAATGGACGAAGAAGGTATAAAAATAAGACAGGAAGGAGGTGACAGGGAGAAAAGGAACAAGGCAGAAACAAAGAGAGGGATAGAAAAGAGGGAATTTGTAGCACGGAATTTCCAGAAGGTGGGAATGCTATTTATGCTGACAAGCCCCTCAGCATTTCTACGGGAGATTTCTTTTTCTGTCTGATTTGGTGTGTGTGTGTGTGTGTGTGTGTGTGTGTGTGTAGGTGTGCAGTTGTATGTATGTCTCCTTGCTTTTTTGGGGGGTGGGGGGGGGGGGGGGGTGCTGTTTACTTTGCTTTGAGACTGTGAAATGTTAAAGGTCAATAGAGTGCGTTCGTAAAATTAATGTGCATTTCTATTTTTTTTAAATGTAGGATTGGAATCGTTGTTTGTGCGATACACAGAACAATGCGGAAATGTCAAGGCTTAAACGTTTTGCTTTTTGAATAAGGGTGTATTAAAATGAATACGGGATGGCCTTCAATAACAGGTAAAGAGAGAGAGGGGGGGGGGGGGGGGGGGGGTGGTGAGAGAGAAAAGGAAACAGGGTCAGGGTGAGGTTGGGGGGGTGGAGGGACCGAGACGGGGGGGGGGGCAGAAGAGAGAGGGACAGAGAGAGAGGGGTGGCGGGGGGCGTGTGGGTGTCGTCTCTCTCTCTCTCTCTCACACACTGACACACAGACTCATTCACACACACAGACACACTCACACACACCACACACACACTCACACACTCACACACACACACACACACACACACACACACACACACACACACACACACACACACACAGGGGGGGCAGACAGACAGAGACCACGTAACATTGAAGAGATAGAAAGCAGACAGAGAGCAGACAGAAGCAAGCATGCAAACAAGCAAGCGTGCACACGCACACACATACACTCACACACGCCCACAATTTCACTCATACTCACTCACTCACACACACACACACTCATATATGCACACACATACACGCACGCACGTATACATACTCACACATACACGCACGCACGTATACATACTCACACATGCACGCACGCCACATACACGCACGCACGTATACATACTCACACATGCATGCACACGCACGCACGCACACACACTTAACCGTCTAATATCACATTTTGGTGGAAGAACGTTAAACTGAAGAATTAACGCGCGCGCACGCACACACACACCCACACACACACACACGCGCGCGCACGCACATACACACATACATACACACACACACTTTTCTTACACAATTCTTTAATGCGTGCTTTCAAAACAAACAAAATAGCGACACATCGCTTTAGTGTAAGCACAGTGTGTCCTCGAAAAGAAAACATGAGACAGAAAACAATGGTTTATCTTTAAATTTCTGTGTACATTTTGCACAAATAAAACTGGATTTATTTACAAGGAGCTTGTATACAACGGTCGCTTTTATTCTTCGAGATAATCATATGACGAGTTAAAACAGAAAACAGAAAGAAACAACACACACTCTCACACACACACACACACACACAAACAAAACCTGATGGTAAATCCTGAAATGGGAGTTCGAGAGGGGAAAAAAAGTGACACGGAAACTCCTTGATTTATTTGCTTTACAAGATTCAGCGCAACATAAATACCATACATTATTATTAGTAGTAGAAGTAGTAGTAGTAGTAGTAGTAGTATGCTCACAATCATCATCATCATCATCATCATCATCATCATTTCATAGGTCTAGAATCCCCAAAAACATTTCATTTCTCCTCCTCCTCCTCCTCCTCGTCCTCCTCCTCCTCCTCCTCGTCCTCCTCGTCCTCCTCCTCCTCCTCTTCTCCTCCTCGTCCTCCTCCTCCTCCTCCTTCTCCTCCTCTTCTCCTCCTCCTCCTCTCCTCCTCCTCCTCCTCCTCCTCCATCCTCTCCTTACTTTTCTACTTCTCTCCTGCTTGAGTCTTATTCGACAGGGTTTCCAGCTTCGGCTCTCTTCTTCCTCCATTCTGCGATTCTTCGCTGCTCTGCGTTTTCGTTTTTGTAACGCACGACCCAGCAGGAAACAGCCGCGTTCGTTTTCTCTGCAGTTCTTCTCACTGTGTTGGCGTTTTTCGAGTTGAGGTCTCCTCCTCTCCTCCTCCTCCTCCTCCTCCTCTCTCCTCCTCCTCCTCCTCCTTCTCCCCCTCCTCCTCCTCCTCCTCATCCTCATCCTCATCCTCATCCTCCTTCTCCTCCACTTCCTCCGACTGGGTATCTGATAGTAGTTCTTTCGATGTCGGAGTTTTCTCTTCGGTGTCCATGTTTGTCGTGTCCTCTTCCGTCTTGCCAGCGTCCGAGTTCTCGGAAGTTTCAGACAGAAGAAGACTACGTTTCGTTTGAGTAGTAGAATCGTCTTCTTCTTCTTCTTCTTCTGCTGCTGCTACTGCTGGCGTGTCGTCTTTCGGAAGGAGTTGTGCCGTTTCTGAACTGCTACGGCGGCATTCCGTTTGACATTTCGGGGTCTCGGTTTGCTCGCGTAGATTCGTTCGCGTAGAACTGCAGCAGCATTGCGTTTGAGAAATCGGGCTCTCTTCTTCTTCCTCCTGTAGCTTGACTCGCTTAGAACTGCTGCTGCTGCTGCTGCTGCTGCTGTCGTCTTCAGGATTCTGAGCGTGCTCCAGCGGCCTCTTTCGCTGAGAGACTGGCTCTGCTACCGAGGCGTCCTCAGCCTTAGTCTCTTCTACGTCTTCTGCTCCGGTCGTGGGGGGGTGTCCTTTCGCCGTCGCCGCCTCCGCCGCATCCTCGCCGCCTGCGGCGGGGTCCATGTCGGAGCCTTCAAGCGTCAGGTCGATCCACGCTACGTCGCGGGTCGCGTATTCGTCTTGCTTGTAACGGTTCTCTTCTCCCGTCACGATCACCTCGTCGTCGTCAGTGTCGTCAGTGTCGGTTTGGGTCGGCTGCTGGCTTTGTGGCGTTTCTGATGTTGCTTTTGCTGGTGGTGGTGGTGTTGGTGGTGCTTCTGTTGTTGTTGTTGCTGGTGCTGCTTCTACTGCTGGTGCTGACTTGTCTTCGTTTTTGGAATCCTCGTTTCCTTTGTCGTGGTGGTGGTGTGGTGGTGGTGGTTGTGGTATCATCCGTTTGGCGGGTTTCTTTCCGTTCTTCGTTTTCTGAGGGTTTGGTTGCGGTTTCTGGCTCCGTTGTTTGTTTTACGGTTAAAGCGCTCCCCTCGGTTTCTGCGGTCTTGTCTTTGTGTGCCTCTTCTTCGGTGGTTTCTGAAGTTTCTGTTTTGTGCTCTTTGTGTGCAGTTTCTGCAGTCTTCTCTTTGTGTGCCTCTTCTTCGGTTTCTGCAGTTTCTTCAGTTTTCTCTTTGTGTGATTCTTCTTCGGTTTCTGCCGCCTTTTCTTTGTGTGTCTCCTCTTCGGTTTCTGCAGTCTTCTCTTTGTGTGCCTCTCCTTCGGTTTCTGCAGTCTTCTCTTTGTGTGCCTCCTCTTCGGTTTCTGCAGTCTTCTCTTTATGTCCTTCGGTTTCTGCAGTCTTCTCTTTGTGTGCTTCTTCTTCGGTTTCTGCAGTCTTTTCTTTGTGTGTCTCCTCTTCGGTTTCTGCAGTCTTCTCTTTATGTGCCTCTCCTTCGGTTTCTGCAGTCTTCTCTTTGTGTGCCTCTCCTTCAGTTTCTGCAGTCTTCTCTTTGTGTGCCTCTCCTTCAGTTTCTGCAATCTTCTCTTTGTGTGCCTCTCCTTCGATTTCTGCAGTTCCTTGGCTTTCCTGTGTTGTGACTGTCTCTGTTTCTGCTTGTGTTTCTGCCTGATGACCGTTTTTCACTTTCGTTCTGTCTTTCTCGGTTTCAGCGACTTCGTCTTTGTCTGGTTTCCCTTTGGCGTCCTGAGACTGCGTCGTTTCCTCTTTGTCGATGTTTTCTTTGTCTTCCTCGATTGCAATGACTCCCTCTTTATTCATTTTACCTTCGTCTTTGTCAGTTTGCATGGTCGTGCCTTTGTCTTCCTCTGTGTTGCCTTCTGTTCCTTCAGTTTGCATGGTTTCCTCTTTGTCATCTTCCGTGATGTCTTCTTGGCCTTTGTCTTCTTTTCCCTTGCCTCCTTGGCCTTTGTCTTCTTGCACTTTGTCTTCTTTTCCTTTGTCTTCTTGGCCTTTGTCTTCTTGGCCTTTGTCTTCTTGGCCTTTGTCATCTTTTCCTTTGTCTTCTTGGCCTTTGTCTTCTTGGTCTTTGTCTTCTTGTCCTTTATCTTCTTGGCCTTTGTCTTCTTTTCCTTTGTCTTCTTCAGTTTCCATGGGTTCTTCTTTGTTTATTGTTGCCCCGCCTTCGTCAGCTTCTGTGACTTCTTCTTGGCCTTTGTCTTCTTGGACTTTGTCTTCTTGGACTTTGTCTTCTTGGCCTTTGTCTTCTTGGACTTTGTCTTCTTTTCCTTTGTCTTCTTGCACTTTTTCTTCTTCAGTTTGCTTGGTTTCCTCTTTGTTTACTTTCGCCCTGCCTTCGTCAGCTTCTATGATTTCCTCTTTGTCTCCTTTTCCTTTGTCTCCTTTTCCTTTGTCTCTTTTCCTTTGTCTTCTTGGACTTTGTCTTCTTTTCCTTTGTCTTCTTGGCCTTTGTCTTCTTGGCCTTTGTCTTCTTGGCCTTCGTCTTCTTCAGTTTCCATGGGTTCTTCTTTGTTTATTGTTGCCCCGCCTTCGTCAGCTTCTGTGACTTCTTCTTGGCCTTTGTCTTCTTGGACTTTGTCTTCTTTTCCTTTGTCTTCTTGGACTTTGTCTTCTTTTCCTTTGTCTTCTTGGCCTTT
>CM054146.1:39485294-39492794 GCA_028751875.1 Rapana venosa | reverse complement strand
CCCAAATTTGCCCTCCCCCTTTGAACCAAAAACAAAAACAAAAAGAAAGAAGCGTCTTTTCATCATAAAGATATGATCAGTTCGCGACGGCGAAGATTTTCAAGCTTTGAAATTACTAGAGGACATGAAAAATCGATGGATCTTTTTATTCTGTCCCGAAGAGAAAGAAAATAACGATCTTAATTGAGAAGGCAACGGGTGGAAATCTTGGCCGCTGTTCTGTATCATCCCCCCCCCCCCCCCCCCCCCCCCCCCCCCTTACCCATCCTCTGTCCTGTTAACAAGACAGTTTCTTTAGAAGTTATTTTCCTCAACGGATTATGACGTGATCTAATCATAATTTGCTCATCAAAAACGTTCCAATTAAGTTCTTAAAAGTACGTGTCGGAAAGATCTTTATTGAACCTGAAAACTAATTACAACCCAAACCAAAATTGTTTTATCGAACTAAGCTGTCGAATGTGGTGGTGGTTCTGATTTAAACTCGTTCGAAATTGTGTGAAAGAAATGATTTAAGAGATACGGAGTTAAAATGACAAAACCGCATCGAAGCTTTTCTTCAGCTTTCGCGAAAGCCGACATAAGGATTTCCAATTTTAAAAGACAGGGAAGAGAAGCAGGGGACCGAGTTTGAAATCCCTTTATCCACCCCTTCATCCCATCTAACCCTCACTTGGCTCACACAATTCAGCAGGAAAATCGAAGCAGATTTAAGAGAAAGGACATTTTCAAGAGTACACTCCCCATTTCAGCTTGGGAGGGATGGGGGGGGAGGGGGGTATATATATATATATATATATATATATATATATATATATATATATATATATATATATATATATATATATGTGTGTGTGTGTGTGTGTGTGTGTGTGTGTGTGTTGTGTGTGATTTTAGAAAAGTAGCGAAAGAAAAGCCTTAAGGGATTTCACGTTTAGGAATATTGAAATGTGTTTAGAATGACTGGCTTGGCAGATAGGACAAGACGTTATCAGTTCGCATTTGATATGAAATGTCTTGTATTTAAATATCTATGCAATAATAGGAACAACAACCTCCCTGTAAAAAAAATTTAAAAAAAAGAAAGAAATCGACTGACTGCAATAGATCGAGGAAAATGTTGATAAATTTCGTGTCAATGTTCTTTCACAAATTCTCAATGGCAAAATCCAACCCTCGGTGGTATAAAATTGCTCAAGTCAACTGCCGTATGCCTTGTTATACATAATATATTGTGATTTTAATCTGGTCAGATCTTTTAACAGCTCTCAAAACCTTAATCGCTTAGTCCGTCAGTCTATACGTTTTGTCTGTCTGACTCTGTGTGTGTGTGTGTGTGTGTTCCATGATCTGTCCATACGAAACTGTTTTCAAGTATGCGTTTCCTTAGCTTTTATCCCCCTCCTCCCTCTCCCTGTCTCGTTCTGCTCGCTACAAAGCAAATGTGATATTTTAGTAACTCTCAACAAATCAAAGAAATGTTTGAAAAAGGGGAGGGGGGGGGAGAAAATTCAACTTACTTTCAAGGCTGCTAGACAACGCTCGCCAGCTTTCGTATCAGCCCACAAAACTGCAGAACGGGAGCAAACGTTAACAACTTTGGTATCAATGTGATTTTCACAGATTTGTAGATCGGCAGAAAACGCTGAGAACTCTCCTATCAATGTTAGTTCCACAAAACTGCAGACTGACCGAAAACGTTGACAAACTTCGTGTCTTATGTTAACTCACGAAATTGCAGATCGATAGAAAGAGCGTTGACAAACTTCGTGTCTATGTTAACTCAACGAAATTGCAGATTTGGCCGAAAACGTTGACAAAACTTCGTATCTTGTGTCAACCCACGAACTTGCAGGCTGATAAGAGAAAGCGTTGACAATTTTCGTACCCAAGTCTCACAGAATCGCTGATTGGGTAAAACACGCTGAGAACCCTTTTTTTTTCATCAGAAGCTCACACACTTTTGAAGGGGCTTTGTTGTTTCGAGGTGTCGTTAAGACTGTGGTAGTAGAAGATGATGAGGACAGGTTTGTCTTCAGGTAGTGAATTCACTTTCGTATTGCACGTGCGTTCAAGTCTCGCCTTTTTAACAGCATTTGACGCCTGCGTTTGTGTTCCAAGTCATTCGGCGTTGATAGTAGTATTGTATTGTTTTGTATTATATTGTATTTGTTGGCCCTTGCATAGCAGGTTATTTATTCTCTCGTCACCATCATTACAAAATATTCAGTCTCTGTGTAGCAAGTAGCATGTTTTTCGTACACATAGCACTATGTACTACTGTACTATATTGTGTTGCATTGCATTGCATTGAATTGTTTTGTGTTGTGTATCGTAGACCATTTTCAGTTACGGCAAATTTCTGTGTATTGTATTGTGTTGTAATGTATTGTATTGGGTTGTATTTTGTTCTCTTCCAGTCTAGTCTAGTCAAGTCTATTGCATTGCATTGCATGGTATAGCTTTGTAGACCACTTTCAGTTACGGCAGATTTCTCTGTATTGTATTGTGTTATAATGTATTGTATTGTGCTGTATTCTGTTCTCTTCCATTCTAGTTAAGTATAGTCTAGTCTATTGCATTGTATTGCATTGCATTGCATGGTATAGCTTTGTAGACCGTGACGGCAGATTTCTCTGCGTGAATTTCAGGCTGCTCTCTTTTGGAAGAGCGTGTTGTCACATGAGCAGCGCCACCTTTAAAAAAGCAACAACAGACTTTGTGTTGTTGTGCATATTTGTTTACCTACAAGAGACCTAGGTTTAACATCTCCTTCGAAAGTCTAGTACCCAGACCACCACTCGTTGAGGGGGGGGGGGGGGGGGGGGTTCAGACAAGACGGGGAAGGGGGGAGTGGTGGGGGGGGGGGGGGGTCGAACCTACGACACGCAAACTCTCACTTTTAAGACTTGTGTGATACCTCCCAGACCTTCGATTCACCTATGTGTGTATGTGTGTGTGTGTGAGTGTGTGTGTGTGTGTGAATGTGTCTTCACAGGTGTGTGTGTGTTGGGGCGGGAGGAGGGGGGAGATGCGCGCGCATGAGTTAGGAGAGGGGGGGAAGACATATTAGAGCACTTTGAATTGATTCAAACAATGGAAAAGTTGAGGGCTATATTTTTTGGCAACTCTAAAAGATTTTATTTACACACATCACAAACCACACATCACATCACATCGCGCGCGCGCAACACCCAACACACACACGCACACACACACACACACACACACACACACACACACACACACAACACACACACACACACTCACACACACGGGAGGCTTCGGCATACCAAAACAAAGAAATTTTATTGAAATATCAGAAAATTGGAAATGCGGCCGTATTAGCAATAAAAGGTTTACATCAACATTTTAATCTATACGCAATACATTGCCTTTTTTTCAGTTTGAACACAATGTAATGCCTTCTCCAACACAAATTGGTCAAGAAAGTCATAGAATAATTATCAAGAATAATTATCAATGCAAATTTAGACCAGAAATAACCTGTAAGAAGTCCTTGTTTCGAAGTACACACTGACATTGTGACGGATATCTTCAAGTCAATAATTTGGTATGGAGAGCGTACAACTTAGAGACATTATCATAATCACTCAAATATACATAATATAAATCTGAAGTTACATTTCCTTCCCTTATCTCCTTTAGGAGTCGTAGGAGGGGGAGGGGGGCACTGCACTGACTTTTTCAGGCCGTGTGTCTCTCGGGCAAGTTGAACTTGGCGGAGCCCAAACCTCTCCAGGTTCAGGGTGCATGCTGGGCATTTCGAGTTCCCGAAATCCATCGAACGCTGGCACGAAATGTATGATCTTTTCCGTTCATATTAATATGTCTACTACGTATGCGATGAGAATGAAGGTACTGGCAAACCTGTGCTTTAAAGTTAACCTGGGAGATTGTATTTTAAAAAATGAAAAATTTAAACCCACCCTTAATAATGATTCAGACTCGGCTTCTGAGTATTAGAATCCACCTATGAAGGCAAGCCACACTCCGTTAGTTGGAAGCGGGTAGCCTAGCGGGTATAAGCTCTGCACTCACTCACGAACGGAGGGTGTGAGTTCGGATCTGGGCAGAGCTACGTGTCCATCCGTGGGGATTTTTCCCCTCCGGAGTTGACCCATCGAAAGAAACTATAAACCGAGGTCCCGTGTGCGAAAAGGAGCAGAATATCATGCACAAACGTATTACAATATCCCATCCACTCTTTGAATACGAGTTAGGCGGGCTTTGACCGCTGGTTGGCATGGATGACTCGAACATGCCTAGCATGCGCCCTGTTTTTTTTGGGGGGAGGAATGGACTCCGCCAGATTCCGCTTGCCCGTGACACTTCGTGTGAATAGTTTCGTTTTTATGTCCAACGACTCTTAAAGAAGTTCTATAGGAAGTCAAGTCTTGAGTTTTTGTCGTGTAATATAATAATAATAATAATAATAATAATAAATGGAATTTATATAAGTGACAGATGTTTGTCCAAGAACTGGTTCTTTTCTGATCTTTTCTTTAAAAAGAACCGAGACTGCAAGTGTTATATTTCATGAAGAAAAGAAAAACAAAAACGAAAATGTTCAGACCGAAATAAGTTTTAAACATATGTACATGGACACGGAGAAAAGCCATTCTTCAATGATTACAATAAATTTCTGAAAAAGAAATAAGCCCAAAAAAACGAGAAAAGAAATGATATCTGTCGGGAAAAATAATACAAATACGAAGAAAATGTACGAGTAAGGTTTCAAAGGACTGAAAGTGATAAGAAGGAAAAGGAAAAATTTAATATAATATGAAAAACGATTTTTTAAAAAAATGTAACAAACATTATATATTGTTTTTCTCTTGTCTCGGGCTGTCTCTGTCTGTCTGTCTGCCCCTCTCTGCCTCTGTCTGTCTGTCTGTCTGTCTCTCTCTCTATCTCTGTCTGTCTGCCTCTCTCTCTCTCTCTCTGTCTATTTCTGTCTGTCTGTCTCTTCGTTGTCTGTCTGTCTGTCTCTCTCCTCTCTCCTCTCTCTCTCTCCCCTCTCTCTCTCTCCCCTCTCTGTCTGTCCGCCTCTCTCTCTCTGTCTCTCTCCTCTTGTCTATTCTCTATCTGTCTGCCTCTCTCTCTCTGTCTCTCTGCCTCTCTCTCTCTCTGCTCTCTCTCTCCTCTCTCTCTCTCTCTCTCTCTCTCTCTCTCTCTCTCTCTCTCTCTCTCTCTCTCTCTCTCTCTCTCTCTGTCGTTTTCAATGATAACTATGTGTATAGTGATCCCTATTCTATGGGGGTAGAAGCCAGATTGAAAGGAATATGTCAGTGCTTATCCCTTTACCTTGGGAACATAGAGATCATCGTGTGTGAGTGAATGTGTGAGTGAGTGAGTGAGTGTGTGTTGTATGTGTGTGTATGTATGTGTGTTGTTGTTGCTTCGATTTTACGTCTGTTCACTCAAAGTGATATTAGACGTATGTATGTGTGTGTATGTGTGTGTGTGTGTGTGTATGGTGTAAGTGTGTGTGTGTGTGTGTATGTATGTGTGTGTGTATGGTGTAAGTGTGTGTGTGTGTGTGGTTTAAGTGTGTGTATGTGGGAGGTGTAAGTGTGTGAGTATGTGTGTGCGCGTGCGCCCCCCCCCCCCCTCTCGCACTCTTAACACTTATATATGCAAAGGGAGAGGGAAAAGTTTCTTTTAGGGAGTGGCTAAACCATAACAAACACACACAAAAACAGGAGAGACAGACAGACAGAGGGACAGACAGACTGACAGACAAAGATTTTAAGTCTTCTCTTCGGAATCCTAACGAAGTACGCTCTACAGTGTACCACCACCACCTTCACCACCACAACTACAACAACGACACCCAACAAGCCCTCATCCACATTCACTACTCAAGGCATCGGATTCCAGAACTCTTGCGATACCATCTACAGAAGAAATCCTGATATCCTGGCGCAGCGGATTCCGCTACTCTTGCCAGACCATCAACAGAAGCATCCTTACTATCCTGTAAGATCTGGCACCAAAAAAAAAGTCTTCGAAAAGAGATCTATATCCTTCTAACTGCCCCCAATACGCTACTACTACACACCCTCCTGCTTTCTTTCCGTCCTTCACGAAATTCTGCAGGCTCCTTCGTCCGAAGCAGGAGAATTATCCTTATTCTGCCTAATAGCATCTTCCTCTTCCTGCTGCGATTCAGCATGTGGTATTTCAGATGCCCACAGACTTGTCAGTACGTTTGACACGGAGTCAGGGCTGTCGTCGATTCCTAGATTCGGGATTGTCCAGTTTTGCATTGTTATCTGAAGGTTTTCTAGGAAACTGAAGTCTTGTGCTTCTTCTACCTGAAGGTTTTCTAGGAAACTGAAGTCTTGTGCTTCTTCTACCTGAAGGTTTTCTAGGAAACTGAAGTCTTGTGCTTCCTCTACCTGAAGGTTCTTTGGGTAACCTAAGTCTTGTGCTTCTACCTGAGGGTTCTTTGGGTAACCCAAGTCTTGTGCTTCTTCTACCTGAAGGTTCTTGGGGTAACCCAAGTCTTGTGGGTTTACCTGAAGGTTCTTGGGGTAACCCAAGTCTTGTATATTTACTTGAAGGTTCTCTGGGTAACTGAAATCTTGTGCCTCTACCTGAAAGCTTTCTGGACGGGCAGTCTTTCTTTCCCCGTCGACTGAGGATCCGTACAGTATTCTTTCATCGTCTACCTCAGAACCGTAGCGGTCGAACGCTGCGTTCATTTCAGGTACGCATCTCTCGACGTTTGTATACGCTGTGGTTCGTCCCCGCTCTTGAGCTGTGTCCGCGAAACCGCCCAAGCTGGTCGCAGTCTGAATCTGGGAGAGATCGTTTTCTTCGGTCAGCTTTTCGGGCAAAGTTTTGCCGACACTTTCTGCGTTGAAAAAGGGATGCTGGTGACCTTGTTCGTGTTGACCAGGGTCTTCAGGTCTCTGTGACTTTGGGGACAGTTCGTCGCTGACAGTTTTGTTGATGGCCGCGCTGTCTTTCCCTTGAAGAAGGTTGTGCGCGATGACACTGTCGTTGTATTTGGGCATGGCTGCGGAGGAGGGTAGTCGTAGTATTGTTGTTGTGGGTCCAGGGCTGGGTGTGTTGGGGTCTTCTGGTGGGTGCGGGGTGCCGGGTTCCATTCCTGGAGGGGTGGTAGTGTCATCGTCGTATCGCTGGTTGACAGTCGGGCTGTCGAGGTCAGGAGAGTTGGTCGAGAGTGGGATGATTTGGTTGTCTGCTGTGTTGCGACACGTTTCCAGTTGGTCCATGGTTGTGTGTTGTGGCGGGCGGGAAAGAGGGGATGTGTGAAGCTGGGTTGTAGGGTTTAGGTCTCTTTTTGTAAATCTGAAACAGAAAAATAAAAGTTCATTTATTTTGTATTTCTTGAAGTTGACTCAGCGAACTCTTTTTTTTCTTCTTTCTGAGTGTCTGTGTGTCTGTCTGGGCATTCTCACACTGGCTGCATTGCTTACGTTTGGTTTAAGCGTACTTATTTTCGGG
>CM054146.1:39420294-39480294 GCA_028751875.1 Rapana venosa | reverse complement strand
TACTACAGTACTAGCCTAGTTAGGCTAGCATCGTAGTAGCGACAACAGAACGATACCATAGTTGTCAGTTGTGAGTGAAAGCTTCGTGTAGACCTGTTTGTACAACTTGGCTTCTAACACACTAGGCCTATTATAGACTGATTCTGTGGTCGGCCTAAACGAAAAGATTGGATTGGTCTGTTTCTGTTGTACAATGGGGTTTGATCCTCAGGCATAACATAGCATAGCATAGGGCTGATAGGCTATGGGGTGTTGGTTGAGTTGAAGGCTATAGCTATTGTTGGCACTAATGTCATAATGACAGTAAAACCACAGTTGATTCCACAGACACCTAGTATCTCTCCATCTGTCTGTCTCCTCTTTCTCTCTCCCCTCCCTCCCTCTCCCTCTCTCCCCTCCCCCCTCCCTCCCCCCCCCCCCCCCCTCTCCTCTCTCTCTCTCTCTCACCATTTTCCCTGTGGATTTGTTTGCAAGCATTTATTTGTCAAAGCTGTGCTTAAATACCGTGTGATCCTATCATTATTTGGTGTATTGATCAGCAAACCCTTTCATGCATGGGCCAACAGCCTTTTATGAATAATCTATCTCTCGCCATACCATATACCAATATAGCCTATTGTGGGGACGGATAGCTCATGGTCGGAACATTCTCTTTCCCCAGCTAAGGTTAAGCGGCATCAAGCATGGTTACCAGTTTGATGGGTAACCGTTTTGCATGCCTTGGCTTCAGTGCAGTCCCCCAGTTCACCCAGCTGTAAATCATTAAATGGGTACCTGTCTGTTTAGGGTCAGGGATAGGTAAAGCAGTGAGTGAGAGGAGATGGGCACCGCCCTCAACATGCTGGCCCCTGGAGAAGTTGAGGCTGTGATGCCTCGCTCCACTACTACAATCTCAAAGGTTATGGGACACCTATTATTGCCCGTTAGTGAACAGTGGTGTTCTGACTAGTTGAACATTACACATTGCCAGCTAACTCATGTCTTTCTCTGTGTGTGGTGTGTGTGACAGATGCTGAGACTGCCGCTAGGTCTGAAGTACGACTGCCCGGCCCCCTCCACCTGGCAGGAAGCCGTGTCCGCCTTTCACTCCATCCTGGCTGTCGGCCTGCCTGTGGCCCGCAAACATGGTCAGTGAACACTGAATGAGCAGTGAGTGCTGCATTACAGACTGCTGTCTGTCTTATCTGTTGTCTGTTGAATTGGTTTGGGGGGTTTTGTGTGTGTTTGTGGTTTTGGGGCTGGTTTTTGTTGTCTCTGTCTGTTTCTGTCACAGTGTCAGTCTGTCTCTCTCAAGCGCTCTTGAGTTTTCCTTGGAGAGCTCTCTCTCTCTCTGTCGCTCGCTCTCTCTGTCTCTCTCGCTCTCTCTCTCTCTCTCTTGCTCTCTCTGTTTGTCTGTCAATGTCTGTCTGTAAACAGTAATCAAAGATGAACTGTAAGAACTCGTCTTTTGTAAACAGTTCCAAGAAGAGTTCCCTTTGAAACGTTGCATGTCCACATAAACGTATTCACATGCTCAGATGTTTCAGCCAGGTTGAATCAGTCAAAATGCATGCAGAAATGATTATAAAACTTAAAAAGAAAACCCAGCACATCTTACTCTTAGTATATAAAAAAATCTGAAAAGTTATATATGGTTTATCCTTCATTTGTGATGAGCAACATTCAAGACATCTGAAATTCTTTGTTGAAACTTTTTCCCAGTCTTTAGTCTAGAAATGAAGTATCTTGTTGGCTTTGTTTTGTGTGAAGCTTTGCAAATATTGATCAGTATAAAAAATGTTACAACTGAAGACTCGACATCTGCAGCATTATAAATTCAATAAACGTGATAATTCTCAGATTCTGGCACTTTGAAGAAACCGTCTGTCCAATGATAGTTGTGCTTTGTGGCTATGAATTTTAGAAGATTGTCGGGGGGAAAGGGGGGGTGGGGGTGTTAAACTGTTTATTTAAGGTCCGCAACCAGGACAAAGGAAATCTGTCATTGGTAAATTTAATTTAAGAGCATATTAAAGTCAGATTATGTGCATCAATCACTTCTGTTTTGAAAGGTTTTTGTTTTTTTAAAATATTGTTCAATCAGATTATTGATTATAAAAAATACACTGCACTCACTGGAGAGAATTCTTCCATCATTTATCATTAATCAATTAATGAATATGGATGAAGGAAAATGTAATCTAGGCTGCAGCATCTTCTTGTGAATGGAAGGCAGGTAATTGAATTATAAGCAGCTGTCTGAATGTTTGCACAAATCAGATGGCTTTTAAGGAAAAATGAGGAATAGATTGACCTGGCTGAAGTATCCAATGCTGTGTCTTTTCCCAAAACTGTGAACATGGTTTTGGTGATGTAGAACTTAAAGCAGAAGTTTGTTTTCATTTCTTGGCTAGAGATTGGAGGTTCACCGATGATGTTTTTGCATGTAACATTATTACATGATGTATACATGCAAACAGGTTTTTTTCCCCCACCATTTACTGATTTAGGTAGCCGCATTCTGACTTCAGGGATAGTGTCTAAACACAACAGTCGACACCTGGGTGCATGCAGTTTTGAAATTCTATCATCCATTCCTACCGGCATGAAATGGCTTATTTTTCCAAAAGGCGAAGTGGGTTTTTAATGTGTGCGCAAGATGTTCTGCATGCATTTGCATGCGAGGCCTTGGTTTATAGTCTCACCTGGCAAAGGACTTTGACAATTGATCGGTTCATCTTTCTCGTCAAACTGGGTAGAAAGGGCAAGGCTTGGGAATCGAACTCAGAACCTCACAGTTTACTTGTTAGGTAGGTGAACGTCTTAACCATCCTGCCACCTTCCTTAGTATAAGATCAGAATGATTTTTAGTTACTGTGTGTATGCTGTGGGAATGTAACTTCATGTAGGAATATTCGATATTGATTTTTTGTTTGTTAATGAATAATGCAGACCTGTGCAGACCTGGGCTTCAAATGTTCAATTCTTGCCAGTAAGAAAGAAATGCATAGATCATTAGATGCTATAGATCTATGTTGTATGCAGTATAGACTCCCATGAAGACAGCATCATCTCACTTTGTTTCACGCGATGTTTCTCCAAGAACACTTTAACTTGCACAGTGTGCATCATAAAACCATATTCACAGAATGCATTTCGAAACCATGTTCACAGTATGACGCACATTGCACAGTGTGCATTACACGAAACCATGTTCACAATCACAGTGTGATATGAATATTATTACACAGTGTGCATCCCACAAAACCATGTTCACAGATATTACACAGTGTCCATCCCACAAAACCATGTTCACAGTGTGATGTACAGTGTGCATTATAGATTTACACAAAACCATGTTCACAGTGTGACATGAATATTACACAGTGTGCATTACACAAAATCATGTTCATGGTGTGACACACATTGCAGTGTGCATTACACAAAATCATGTTCACAGTGTGACACAGATATTACACAGTGTACATCACACAAAACCATGTTCACAGTGTGACACAGATATTACACTGTAAAAGTATGTTCTTTCGAGCCAGAAGGCCCATAGAGCCGGAGCTTATCCTGGTTTTCTGTAGCGTTAAGCGAACTGATGGTTTTTTCACCACCCCTGTGACAGGACGCTAGTCTGTCGCCAGATACTTCTCCATTACACTGTACATCACACAAAATCATGTTCACAGTGTGACACAGATATTACACAGTGTACATCACACAAAACCATGTTCACAGTGTGACACAGATATTACACAGTGTGCATCACACAAAACTATGTTCACCGTGTGACATGAATATTTCACAGTGTACATCACACAAAACCATGTTCACAGTGTGACACAGATATTACACCGTGTACATCACACAAAACCATGTTCACAGTGTAACACAGATATTACACAGTGTACATCACACAAAATCATGTTCACAGTGTGACACAGATATTACACAGTGTACATCACACAAAACCATGTTCACAGTGTGACACAGATATTACACAGTGTACATTACACAAAACCATGTTCACAGTGTGACACATATATTACACAGTGTACATCACACAAAACCATGTTCACAGTGTGACACAGATATTACACAGTGTACATCGCACAAAACCATGTTCACAGTGTGACATGAATATTACACAGTGTTCATCACACAAAACCATGTTCACAGTGTGACACAGATATTACACAGTATACATCACAAAACCATGTTCACAGTGTGACAGATATTACACAGTATACATCACAAAACCATGTTCACAGTCACACACACACACATTACACAATGTGCATCACACAACCATGTTTTCAGTATGACACTCACATAACACAGTGTGCAACACAAAACCATGTCAACAATGTAACACAGAAGGAAATAAATTAATAATGCAGCCAATGTCAAACTATTCTCCATGTTTTGCCTTATAAAATCATTAATTAACACAGATATGATGACAGCTGCTTTATTCAATTACCTGGCATGAATACATGAGATGCCACTTAAATCATATTGCCGCTCATCCATATTCATAGATTTTATGATTAATTTATAAATGGAAGAATTCTTTTGTCAGTGTGTTTGATGTGAGATAAAACATTCCTCATGTTACCATCTCCATTTCGTCACTCAATGCATTTGTTTGTGCAGTAAAATATTGGATCAAAAAAAGAACAAAAGTCATTTACTTGTCAGACAGTGAGACACAGCCTCTATGGTTTCAAGAAACAAAGATTTTGTCTTTGAACAATACTCCATGAAATGTGTGTATGTTGCTCTTTCAAAAACAGAAGGAAATATTTTTAAAACTGAACTTTTTAAAACAAAAATCTCTTGTTCTGATTGGCCAGTGATGTAAATTTGCAATATAACTTGACAAGTGTGTGTGTTTCTCTTCTAAAAACAGA
Organism: Rapana venosa; assembly: GCA_028751875.1. NCBI lineage: Eukaryota > Metazoa > Mollusca > Gastropoda > Neogastropoda > Muricidae > Rapana > Rapana venosa. The sequence continues at coordinate 39,475,393 of CM054146.1, read as the reverse complement.
AAGGAATAAAGAAAAAAAAATAAATCTCTTATTCTGATTGTGCCTACGAATACCTAGATTCAACCAATCTACTTTTGGCCCCCCTCTTTCTCTATTGGGGGTCCATCAACCTGGAATGATCCCCCCCTTTCTTCGCCAGAAGCCTGCATGCACTTTAAATAAACCTAAAGCATTTTTATTTCAAACAAAGATTCCCCCCTGTCTGGTGTCTATATCAGAACTATCCCCCCCTTCAAAACCCCATGCCTATCACCCGAAAAAGTAATGACCGTGTGTGTGTGTTTGTGTTGCTTTTGAAAAAACATTTGCTATTGCAATTTTTTTTCATAGATTTGGCTGAGTCCAGTTTGAATTCTGTTTGAACTTTTTGATTTTTTGCTTTTTGGTTGTGGGGACGTGTAATTGGGTCGAATGCATGCGTTTTGTTTTGTCTTTGAAAAGATTGCGCTATATAAGTTCCATTTTTATTATTATTATTATTGCCCAATATTAGGAATTTTCAGTAGGGGCCATGCAATTGCATACTTGTGTAATTCTATCTATCACTATTGCCCCCGTAGTCTCCCGACCGTGGGGGCCCCCTCAAAGACTCAGAACCATTTCCCCCCATTCTTCTCCTTTTTGCCTTTTCAGGGTTTTGTTGGTTCTAGGCCGCCCATTCACTGATGTTTCCTCCCGCTCCCCTTGGCTCCCTTTCTTCTTCCCCTTGGGAAAAGTGCCTTGCAAAATGTCTTTGTAATTCTTGGGTTTTTGTGAATGCCCATCCACTTAAGTTTACGCTTTTTCACGATCGTTAGAAGGTTCTCATAGGGTCCAATGGTTTGCTGGATTCTGTTATGCACGCTTTCGTTGCTTATGTGGTCTTTGTAGGAGATGCCAAGGAGTCTCCGAAAGCATCTCATCTCCACTGCCTGTACTCTCCTCTCCAAATCTGCAGTCAGGGTCCATGATTCACAGGCATACAGAAATATGGATATGACAAGGGAGCGCATTAGTCTGATCTTGGAGATAAGTGAGATATTCTTATCTCTCCAGATGGTGTTTAGTTTTGACAAAGCTGTTATTGTCTGTGCAGTCCTGCATACTACTTCTGGCTTGGATCCCTGGTCGGATACAATGGCTCCAGGTACTTGAAGCTTTGAACTGTTTCCAGCTTCTGGTCATTAACCCTGATATCAGTGCTAATGCCGTTGGTGTTATTAGTCATCAGTTTGGTCTTCTCTGCACTGATTTCCATGCCGTATGTTTTGGAGGCCTTATCCAAGTGTTCTGTTAGGCTGGCAAGCTCTTTTTCTGATCCTGCTATTCCATCAATGTCATCTGCGAAGCGGAGGTTTGTGATCGTTCTGCCACCAATGCTGACTGATCCTTCATGATGTTCCAGTGCATCAGCCATGATTCTCTCAAGGAAGATGTTGAAAAGGGTGGGTGAGAGTAGACAGCCCTGCCTTACTCCAACTGTTGTTCGAAAACCATTCTCCAATGTTGTTGTTGTAGTACACTGCACTGGTGGCCTCGCTGTACAGCTGTTTGATGACTCTGATCAGGTTTGCATTGATGCTGTACAAGTTCATGGTTGCCCACAAAGCTGCATGCCACACCCTGTCAAATCCCTTTTCTTAAAATCGATAAATACGTGGTATAGGTCTTGTTGATGTTGAAGGTACCGCTCACATAGTATTCTGAGGTTGAATATCTGTTCTGTTGTGCTGCGCCCTGCTCTGAAACCTGCTTGTTCCTCAGCAATGATGGTCTCTGCTTGTGGCTTCAGTCTATTCAATATTATCTGCAGCATGACCTTGCTTGGGTGACATATGAGGCTGATTGTGCGGTAATTATGGCATTGTTGTAGATTTCCTTTCTTGGGGAGGGGTGATGATGAGCGACTGCGTCCATGGTGTTGGCCATTTTCCCTGTCTGCCAGATCTTGTTGCAGATTCTTAGTAGGGCGCTGATCATGGCTTCCCCTCCAGCTTGGACCAACTCAGCTGGAATGTTGTCAGCCCCTGCTGACTTCCCCTTTTTCAGCGATCTGACTGCTGTTTCCACTTCTTCTCGGAGGATAGGGTGACTGTCTGTGTCTTTGCTTTCGGGTACATTAAGGACTTCTGGATCTCCTGCGGTTCTATAGTTATACAGGTCGGAGCAGTATTCTGTCCATCTGTTCAGAATATCCTGGTCGTCAGTGAGACACTTCCCATTTTTGTCTTGGATTGTTAAACCTTTTCTCTGTTTCGTGCTAGTCAGGTCTTTCACCAGCTGATATGCTTTCTTGCTATTGCTTTTCTTTCAAAAACAGAAAGGAATATAGAAAAAAAGCTTACTTTTTAAAAATTCTCTTATTCTGTTTGTCAAATATGACAAGCGTGTATATTTATACAATATTAGTTATTACTCTTGAAAAACACAAATGAATATAAAAATCGTAAATTTTTTCCTTAAATCTCTTACACTGATTGATCAATAATATGATTTGTTTTTCTTTCTTGGGAGTAATCATTCATTAATCTAAACAGTAACAACAACAGCAGCAGCAGCAGAATCAACAAGGAAACCCTCTCAGAAATCCAAATGCATGATCACCATTCTGTCGCTTTATGGCAATGGTAATTGATGACAGGCAGACGTGGCCATATTTCTGAACCCAAATCAGTGTTAGAATGTGACAAACCTTTTTTTTGGGGGGGGTGGACATTGTTAGCATCACCTAAAACTCACAAAAAGATTGTGTGAAATTTAGACGTTTCAAGCTCCGGTTGCCGTGGGAACGATTAAAAAAAAAAAGGCTGAATGATAATGAACATGAAATACCTATGATAAGCTTTAAAGTTGAGGTTTTTTTCTCTGCATTTGGATTTACTTAACGTGGTTTTTTATATTTGGACAATCAATCAATGTATCGCATGTGTTTGCACACAGAGCCTTGGTTTATACTATAGTCTCGTCTGAAAGATTTCGGTATCAAATTCAAATATGCGCTTTTCCGTCTATAATCACTAAATGTGAATAGACCTTAAACTGAAGATCACACACAACACACACACACATGCACACACACACACACACACACACACGCACACACACACACCCACACACACACCCACGCATGCACACACACACACACACTCACACACACACACAGTGACACACACACACAGTGACACACACACACTCTTACAATTACCATTGGGTTGTCATGTGTGGCCCTCACTGTGGAGGTTGGTTGTGTTTCACTTGCAGTGTCGGAGTTTGAAGGCATGTGGCATGAGCTGGGCTTCCTGTTTGAAGACTTCCTCTTCACCAAGCAGTAAGTCAAAAAATTACCTGCATATTAATGTCATAGCTGTCATTTCTGGCCTGTCCTTTGTCTGTCTGTCTCTCTCCTCTCTCTCTCCATCTCTCTCCTCATCCTCTCTCATCTCCTCTCATCCTCTCTCTCTCTCTCTCATCTCTCTCTCCTTTCATCTCTTTCTCTCTCTCTCTCTCTAGCTGTCTTTCTGGCCTGTCTTTTGTCTGTGTGTGTGTCTCTCTCTCTCCTCTCTCTCGTCTCTCTCTCTCTCTCTCTCTCGACTCTCTCATCTCTCTCTCTCTCTCTCTCTCTCCTCCCCCTCCCCTCCCTCCCTCCCTCTCCTCTCTCTCTCTCTCATCTCTTCTACTCTCTCTCTCTCTCTCTCTCTCTCTCTTGATAGTCCCTAATCAGGGCAAGGGCTGGATGAAAAAAGTAAGAGAATGCTATATCTGTAACCCTTGTAACTGGAAAATAGATTATTCACTCTCTCTCTCTCTCCTCTCTCTCTCATCCTCTCTCCTCCTCTCTCTCTCTCTCTCTCTCTCTCTCTCCTCTCTCCCTCCTCTCTCTCTCTCTCTCCCTCTCCCTCCCTCTCTCTCCTCTCTCTCTCTTTTCCTCCCTTTTTTCTTTTCCCTTCCCTTTAACGGAAAATATTTTCATTCCTCCTCTCTCTCTCCTCTCTCCCTCTCTCTCTCCTCTCTCTCTCTCTCTCTCTCTCTCCCTTTTTATTCCCTTTCCTTCTTTCTTTCCCTTTCTTTATTCCTCTTTCTCCTCCCTCTCCTCTCTCCTCTTCTCTCTTCTCCCCCTCCTCTTTCCCCTTTCTCCTCCCCCCCCCTCTTCTCTCTCTCTCCCCCCCTCCCCTCCCCCCCCCCCCCCCCCCCCCCCCAAGCCTATAGTCTAATTCCCCCCATCTCCTCCACTATTTTTTTCTCTTCTTTCTTCAGCCCCGACTATACCACATGCTTCTCTATCTTGAAAACAAAATAAAATTGTACATACTTCATTTTTTTTTTTTTAAAAAAACCCCAACCCATACTACTTCAAAATGAAAATACCGGAAAATGGGCATGGTTTTTATTAAAAATATTCCTTTAAATCACCTTTAAAAAGGGAACTCACGAAAAAAAAATCACAAAAAAAATGGGGACCATTTTATTTTATCCTAAGAAAGAAAGAAAAAAAGGGAAATTTAAAGGGGTGTACTGACCGCACTTTCTTTGTGTTGCAGCCCCCTCCAAACCCCCCTCTCCCTGGGGGGATTTCTCCAGGGGTGAAGCCATCACTGAAAGGGGAGAACTGGTCTTGGTTTTTATGTCACGGCAGATGTCTCTTGTGTGAAATTCAGCGTCTGTCCAGGGAGAGGAGCAAAATGACCCATCTTTTGTCTTTCAAAATTTCCTGCCAGCATGTTTTCTTGTTTTTTTTTATCAGAGCGGCCCTTTATTTTCCTCTTTTCTTTTTTTTATACGAATTTTGCCCGGGGGACTTTTTTTTTGCCATGGAATCAAATTGTTCTGAATAGTTTGTACAGGGGCTTGGTTTTTTGTCTCATCTGAAAGAATAGCATCCAGACTAACACCCAGGGTTTTTGGTGGGGGGAAAATTTAGTGCAAATGTATTAGGAAAAAGGGTTTATTGTATTTTTTTTTAAAGTAATTTGGGAAGCATTAAATGTTTAACTCGTGTGGGTTAACCATTTACGTTTTAGAAAATGATGTATATTATATGACTGTTAGAGGTTGAAATTTTGATTGTGAGAACCTCAGTGTTGAAAAATTAGGAAAAACCCTTAAAAGTGTTGAAATAATATAGTGTAAAACCATTAAATGTTGAAATTTGGTTTAAGGAAAAGGGGGAACCCTTTATATGTTGAAATAATGATAGTGTAAACCATTCAGTTGGGTAAGATAGTGTAAAAACCCCCTTCTGTTGGGGAAAATGATAGGTACAACCCCTTAAAGTGTACAAAAAATTAAAAGTGTTGAAATAATGATTGTACAAACCCTTTAGTGTTGAAAAAATGATGTTACAACCATTCAGTGTGGAAAATTGATATTAGATCCATTTAGGTTTTGAAAAAGAAGTGTAAAACCATTCAATTTTTAAAAATGGAATGTAGAACCATTCAATGTTGAAATATTGATAGTGTAGAACCATTCAATGTTGAAATATTGATAGTGTAGAACCATTCAATGTTGAAATATTGATAGTGTAGATCCATTTAGTGTTGAAATAATGATAGTGTAAAACCATTTAGTGTTGAAATATTGATTGTGTAGAACCATTCAATGTTGAAATATTGATAGTGTAGAACCATTCAATGTTGAAATATTGATAGTGTAGAACCATTCAATGTTGAAATATTGATAGTGTACAACCATTTAGTGTATAAATATTGATAGTGTACAACCATTTAGTGTTGAAATATTGATAGTGTAGATCCATTTAGTGTTGAAATATTAGTAGTGTACAACCATTTAGTGTTGAAATATTGGTAGTGTAGATCCATTTAGTGTTGAAATAATGATAGTGTAGAACATTTAGTGTTGAAATAATGATAGTGTACAACCATTTAGTGTTGAAATAATGATAGTGTAGGTCCATTTAGTGTAGAACCATTCAGTGTTGAAATACTGATACTGTGGAAACATTAACTGTTAAAAAAATGGCAGAGTAGAACCATTTCATGTTAAAATACCCCTTTCTTTTGTAATAAATCGATCTCTTTGTCAGAGTTCACCAGGAGGTAACATGCTTATGTGGTTTTATGGTCTGCTAGGCTGTGTAATGAATATTTCGCCAAATGCAGAATTTTATCTACAATCATTCAACACAAGCTTTTGCAGAATGCAAGACAAATGCAGATCCTAAGAAGTATTGAAGCGAGACTAATGTTGTTTTGCTTAAATTTTGCTTTGTCACACATGTAGAAAAGCATTCTAATGATTTTTCATTTTATTAGGGGGAGGGGAGAAGGCTGGTGTTGGTTTAGGATTTATTTGAAGATTTTGTTGGGTTTTTTTTTTTGCTATTCCACAGCAAAAAGGGCTTAGAGAACCTGGAGGGGAGAGTAAAGTTGGATAAAATCCTATAAAATCTCCCCATTTTTTGCCCCCGCCATTTAATCGACTGATGGATGCCAAAAATGAAGCTCCCTCAGGCAACTAGGGGAGGGATCGCGTTGCGTGCTGTCCGAAGCAAAATCTGCAAAAATATCAGAAAGATAAATATTTTGTCACAAACGCGCAGATTTTGTCGCTGGACGCGCAGATCGGATTAATACGTGCAAGCGCAGCTTTTGTTCAGTTATTGACCCCCGCAGGCGGGAATAAAGTTTTCGGAGATTTATTGCGGTGTTGCTTTGATTGCGACCATTATTTCGGGGCAGACAAGCCGACAGTGATAAGGATTTGTGGATGGTGGTGGTTATCAACATGGAAATGATGTATTAGAATGTGTTTGTGTGTTTATTTCATTTTTTTTATTTATTCTTTTATTTTAGGGATATTGGAGTTAACACTCGTGTGCATTTTTTTACATCCAGTCCCTGCATACATGCAGTTTTGTCAATTTTGGTATCCATTCTTACTGGCACAAATGGTGTACTCTTCCAAGAGACAGAATAGGTTTTAACCTGTCTTTGAGATGTTCTTCGTGCATTCGCACACGGGACCTCAGTTTATAGTCTCGTCCTAAAGACTTTCAGGAGAGTGGAGTCGGCACTGATGTTAACTCCAGAGGAAAAATCCTCTTGAACGAGATTTGAACCTGGGTCGGCAGATCATGACTAATCAGTCTAAACCACCAGGCTATCATCCTGTCCCCAAGAGAGAGAGATGGAGTGAATGAGTGGCCTTTAACATGTGAGGATAAAGATCTTATGCAGATGTTTGCCCGATTTCAGAGAGAATAATATGATGGTGAATGGTGTCAGATGGTTCACTAATGAAGTATGTCCATGACAGTGTTTTGATGGTGTATGGTGTCAGATGGTTTACTTATGACATAATAATATCCATGACGGTGTATTCAGTGTTGTCAGATGGTTCACTAGTGAAATATGTGGTGTACATGTATGTACTGATGGGGGGAGGAGGGGGGAGGGTTGTCAGATGGTTCACTAGTGAAATACGTGGTGTACATGTATGTACTGATGGAGGGGGGGGGGTTGTCAGATGGTTCACTAGTGAATACGTGGTGTACATGTATGTACTGATGGAGGGGGGGGAGGGGGTTGTCAGATGGTTCACTAGTGAAATACGTGGTGTACATGTATGTACTGATGGAGGGGGGGGGGGGGGGGGGTGTCAGATGGTTCACTAGTGAAATACGTGGTGTACATGTATGTACTGATGGAGGGGGGGGGGGGGGGGTGTCAGATGGTTCATAGTGAAATTCGTGGTGTACATGTATGTACTGATGGAGGGGGGGGGGGGGTGTCAGATGGTTCACTAGTGAAATACGTGGTGTACATGTATGTACTGATGGGGGGGGGGGGGGGGGGGGGGGGGGGTCAGATGGTTCACTAGTGAAATACGTGGTGTACCATGTATGTACTGATGGAGGGGGGGGGGGGGGGGGGGTGTCAGATGGTTCACTAGTGGAAATACGTGGTGTACTGTATGTACTGATGGGGGGGGGGGGGGGGGGGGGGGGGGGGTGTCAGATGGTTCATAGTGAAATACGTGGTGTACATGTATGTACTGATGGAGGGGGGGTGGGGGTGTCAGAGGTTCATAGTGAATACGTGGGTGTAATGTAGTATGATGGGGGGGGGGGGGGGGGGGGGGGGGGTGGCGTGGTTACTAGGAAATATGTGGTGAAGTTGCACTGATGGGGGGGGGGGGGGGGGGGGGGGGGGGTGGGTTCCTAGTGAATATTGGTGGAGATGATGTACTGATGGGGGGGGGGGGGGGGGGGGTTAGTGAAATATGTGGTGTACATGTTGTACTGAGGGGGGGGGGGGGGGGTGTGATTTAGTTATTTAGTTTTATTGAGGGTATGGAATAGCCTCATGTGTTTTTAATCCAGTCCCGTGTGTATGCGGTTTGTAAATTCTGTCTGTTTCCACGGCACACAATGGCTATCTTCCAAAAGAGGAACGGATTTAACAGTGGCGAGTGTTCTGCATGGTGGTCGACACGGAGCCTCGGTTAGTCTCATCGGAAGTGAAATATGTGGTGTACATGTATGTACTGATGGGGTGTGTGTGTTGTCAGATGGTTCACTAGTGAAATATGTGGTGTACATGTATGTACTGATGGTGGTGTGTGTGGTGTCAGATGGTTCACCTGATCCGGGACGAGATCCTGCCCTACGCCAACACAGTGCCCAGCAGCTTTGTGGTGAAGGTGATGGAGCTGCTCAACAGAGGCTCCATCCACTCCGCCATGTCCGACACCTTCGTGGGTCAGTCTGTCTGTCTGTGGGGGAGGGGGTGGGGTGGGGGTTGTAGGTAAGGGGGGGGGGGGGGGGTGGGCATGATGAGGCATCTATCCTCCTTCATCCTTTATCTTTGTCTTCATTTTTCCTCTTGAATCAGGATTTAGTAGTTTTGGGGTTTTTTTTTGGGGGGGTGGGGGCTCGTTCCTCAGCTACAGCTCTGATGTTCACCAATGGTGAGATGTTTGTGTATGTGACCCATTTCCCTTCTCTTTTTTCCCCCATCCTCCCTCCTCGCTCCCCCATACACACACACACACATACACACACACACACATACATACATACATACATACAATACATAAATACAGGATTTAGGTAGCTGCATTCCGACTTCGGAGATGGTGGTGTCTAAACAGGGCACATGTGGCCGTGTGTTTTTACCAGCACGAAATGGACTGCTCTACTGAAAGGCGGAATTTGGTTTTTGTAACGTGTGCGCAAGATGTTCTGCGTGCATTTGCAACGTTTGCGCAAGATGTTCTGCGTGCATTTGCAATGTTTGTGCAAGATGTTCTGTGTGCCTTTGCACATGGAGCCTCAGTTTATAGTCTCATCTGAAGGACTGACATCAAGTTTGATTTGGTTGGGAAAGTAAGGGCAAGGCTGGAAATCAAACCCAGAACCCTCGTAGTTTATTTGTTAGGCAGGTGAACATCTTGACCATCCTGCCCTCGTCCTCTCTTAATCAAGCTTTCAACTCTTGCAAGCACCTTTAGTTATGATTAAGTCTTAGATTCGCAAAAAATCTCATACCTGTTGGGTAAAGTTTGCATGTATGGCCGTTTCTTGTTGTCATTGTAATCCCTTCAATAAAAACGGCAACAGTTTGTCTTCAAGCAGATGAATGGCTTTTTAGATATCATAATTACTTTTTAAGAGACAACAAGAATAACAAACAGAAGAAGACTGTCAGGACAAAGCTGCTTACAGAATCTTAAAGGAATTGAGGAGATTTTCGAAAAGGATGGATACTGCCCCCACCCTCCCCCCCCCCCCAAAAAAAAAAGATCCTTAAGAATGTTCATAGTTTTTGTCTTTGATGTTTTAACCAGGCAGATTGCAGAAACAAGAAAAAAAAAGAAGTGAGGTATAACCCTTTGAAATATTTGGAAAAGGCGAATTTGAGATGAAAAGTGTTGCTTTATTTTATATCAGTTTGAGTCAGGACAGCTCTACTACATCCCTGTACTACTTCGTCTTTTTCCCTCTTTGTATTATCTGCAAAAAAAATGGTTATAGAGAATGAAATTGGTGGAAAAAGACTAGTACAAAAAAAGGGGGAAGTTCTGTATGTTTACAGAGGCTGTGATCCTACATGATTGAATTGTGTGTCGTATTGAATTCTGTGTGTCATTGAATTGTATGTGTCATATTGAAGTGTGTGTGTCAGATTGAATTGCGTGTTGAATTGAAGTTTCATATAGAATTGTAGTTTCATATTGAATTCTTCGTGTCATATTGAATTCTAGTGTCATTGAATTGTGTGTGTCATTGAATTGTACGTGTCATATTGAATTGTATGTGTCACATGGAATTGTGTTCTGTCACATGGAATTGTATGTGTCAGATGGGTGACCAAATCAGATCAGATCTCCTTCTCAAGTTTCTCTGCATTCTGTCATTCGTCTGCATTGTTTGTGAATTTAAAAAACAACAAAAACCATGATGTGTTGATGTCACTGAGCGCTTAGCCTTCACACATATTTCAGGCATAAACACTTCTCCCATTTTAGGTATCGTGGCTATCGCTTGTGTCACCTTTCAAATAATGCTATAAACAAGAAGATTGGATTGAATAATGCATTTCGCAAAAAAAACAAAAAAAACAAACAAACCCTGTTAAAACAATGAATAAATATCAATCATCTCATATCATGCAGTTTCGAGTAAAGGCCACAAACAAGAACCATGTTGAAAATATAATCCGGGATCACACACACACACACAAATGCTGGGTTAGGGGAGTTTTTGCTGTTGTTGTTGTTGTCAAGAAATAACAGTTTTAATCACATTAGCCAAATTGTTGGAGGCAATTTCCTTATTAATTCGGTGAAAATCTGAAGCTTACCAAACAAAAGTGTGCTGATCCAGCGGCCATAAAAAGATGATACGGCTTTCCTCCGATAGAGTTGAGTGTGTGGCATGTTCTTAAAGCCAAGGTCTTTTTCATCGTCTGTGTGTCTTTCTCTCTCTCTCCCTCTCTCTCTCTCCCTCTCTCTCTCTCTCTCCTCTCTCTCTCTCCTCTCCCTCTCTCTTCTCTCTCTTCTTCTGTTTTGGTTATATCTTTATGTTGTAAAGAGGTTTAGAAAAGCATGCCACATTAAACTATTGTGTATTCGCTCTCCTCTCTCTCTTCTTCTCTCTCTCTCTCTCTCTCTCTCTCTCTCTCTCTTCTCTCTTTTTTTGGTTATATTTTTTATGTTGTGAAGAGGCTTAGAAAAGTATGCCACATTAAACTATTGTGTATTTGGTCTCTGTCTCTTTCTTTCTCTGTCTCTTTCTTTCTCTTTCTCCCTTTCTCTCTCTCTCTCTCCCTCTGTGCAGAGCAAGAGAGAATAGTGGAACTGATTGATCATCATCGAATGCAAAGACAGCAGCAACTAGTGTTGTCTGTCATACGTGCAAAAATGTGTTGCGCTGCCACCAAGCGCCTGACAAGTCGGGCCCAGCGCTGACACTTTGAATCTGTCCACAGTTAGGGCCTATGCAGGTTGAGGTAAAAAGACATGTGGGTTTGCTGCCCTCGACAAGTCTCTTTGTCTTCACTTTGTGAGTTAGTTTCTTTCAAAACTGAAAAAAGATACCTGATTTGGTGGGTGTTATGGAGAAAAATTGATTATTGCTCTTCTGTGTTTATTCAGTCAAGTGTACTTGTGTGTGCAAGGATGCATATGTACAGACTCAAACATGCTCGCAAGCAGGTGTGTGCGCGCACACACACACACACACACACACACACTAGATGGCTTGATGAAAAAAAGCAAGTATTTTGCTTATTCAATGTACCATCTGGAAATAAAACTTTGACTTTGACACACTAATCCCACCTCCACCTCCACCCAACTGTCTAACGTTACAACTCGGAAAAAGAACATCACACAGAACAACAAATGAACCCTTCTTACTTCTCTTTCTCAGACACGGATTCCAGTCGCAAGCTGCGCGAAGACTTCGCCAAGACGTGTTTCGAAACGCTGCTTCAGTTTTCCTTCATCAGCAAGAAGAGTGAGGAAGGGGGCGTCACCAAGGTGGCAGTGCTCTCCCTTCTGCAGCGCTGCCAGGAAGTGGTCAAGAAGTACGTGGAGGACGAGAGGCTTTCTGGGAAATGTCCGTTGCCCAGGTATGTCATGTTTATTTTGTCTTTCTTTTTTTTAATTCGTTTTATCGAGGATAATGGAATAAGCACTCATGTGCTTTTTTACATCCAGTCCCCGTGTGTTTGCGGTTTTGTAAATTTTGTCATCTGTTTCCACCGGCACACAATGGCCTACTCTTCCGAAAAGCGGAACAGGATTTAACGTGTGCGCAAGATGTTCTGCATGCGTTCGAACATGGGGCCTTGGTTTATAGTCTCATCCAAAGGACTTTAACAGGGCCCATTAGCTCAGTTGGTTAGAGCACCGTGCTGATAAAGCGGAAGTCGTGGGTTTGTCCCCATGTGGGCCTATCAGTATTAATAGCATCCCCACATTCTGGACATTCTGTGCTAGAAATTTCCTCTTTTCTATCCCTCTCTTTGTTTCTGCCTTGTTCCTTTTCTTCCTGTCACCTCCTTCTTGTCTATTTTCTGCCTTCTTGGTCCATTCTCCTGCCTTTTTTCCAGAAAGAACTTAAAAGGTAACTATTCTCTCTTGTGCCGAAGTCGGATGCGCTGGGCCAGACTTGTCAGGCGCTTAACGGCAGCGTGACGCATTTTTGCTCATATAACAGACAACAATAGTTGCTGTCTGAGCGTTTGACGAAGAAGATGACGAAGGACTTTGACATTCAGTTCGACACGTGTGTGTGTACTTGGGGTAGCGTCAGTTTTAACGTCTATTCACTCCAAGTTATTTTAGACAAAGGTTCGTGGAAAAGGGAAGAGAGAAAGACAAAAAGACAGATTTATGTACTGCAAGGACAGTAGTATCATATCATATCATATCATATCATACCACTTTAAGTCACGGCAGATTTCTCTCCGTGAAATTTGGGCTGCTCTCCCCGGGGAGAGCGCGTCGCCACAAGAGCAGCGCCACCCTTTTTTTTTTTCTCTTTCCTGTCTGCAACTGTATTTGTTCCCCTATCAGAGTGGCTTTTTTCTAAGAATTTTGCCAGGGACAACTCTCTTGTTGCCGTGGGTTCTTTTACGTGCGCTAAATAATTACGTGTAACACACGGGACCTCGGTTTATCATCTCATCCGAAAGACTAGCGCCCAGACCACCACTCATGGTCTAATGGATGGGGGAAAAGTTTCCGGTCCAAACGGGGTACGAACCGCCGCACACTTCAGACCCGGGCTTTTCGCTTTCTAGACAGGCGCGTTACCTCTAGACCACCGATCCAGTTAAGAACTGTATACTTTTTTATATTATTGTTTACATTTTGTCTCGTTTGTTTTTTTAAATCAGTGTTTGTTTCATAATATATAACAATGTACAATAATGAAATGGTACTTCATGTTACTTCTAGGCTACAGGATTCCATCCTGTCTTTCTTTTTTGTTGTTGATTGTCCTGTTTCTATTAATTTTGACCGAAGTGAGAGTGTTAATCAACTCCTTAAGAGTAATGGGGGCAGGTTTACTGTCTAGTAGATTAGACCCCCTACCTGTGCCTTTTATCCAATTTTTTTCTTCAGAGTCTACTCTGTGTGCCTGCGTCTTGTTCCAAGTTGACCCCTCCCTTAAAAGAGCTCCCCTGGACCTAAATTGATATCTGCAGTGTTCATGCTGACTGCTCCTTGAGAAAAGTGTGTGTGTGTGTGTCTGACATTTCTCTCTCTCCCCCCCTGCTGAATTAACTCAGTGGAAGGTGTTACAGAGTTGATTAAAACTCTCATTTTCTCATTCGTGAACTTTTATCACAGACATTAGGGTCATCTCAGAATTGAATGAAAAACCATTATAGATGGTCGATGGCTGCTTGTAACTGAAGGGACCAAGTACACAGAGAATGGGGATGGAATAGATTTTGTTTCTGGTATTTTAAGAGAGAATGATCGTTGAGGTAAATGGATATTGGAGATCTCGCCTGTCAGTATTAGCCGCCACACCTAAATGACATATACATGCTGGAGATGGGAAAAGTTTGAGAGAGTAGAATCACAGGGATTATTGATTGAAGATGTTGGTATCTTTTGTTCATTTTCTGAGTGTGATGAATGCATGTAGAGGGTTTTTAAGCATACTGCATGACACGTTTTCATTATATTCTAAAAAGTACTGGAAATAGGAAAAGCTCTCGTGAGTGTGAAATCACAGTGATGGTTGATTGAAGGTTTGTTATCTTAATTTTCTGAGTGTGTTTAATGCATTGAAAGGTTTTGAAGGGTACTGCATGACATGTTTCCATTATATTCTTTTTTATAAAAAAGAGAAAATAGATCACATAAAGAGAAAGTTGGACACAAACTTTTACATAAGACTAAAGTGTTTGAATAAAATTTTCTTTTTCTTCAGTTAGCATCAGAACAACCAATCATCCACTCCACTCCACCCCCACCCCATCCCTTTGGTGCACTAGAATAATGACAGTAAGCATATCAACATGAACAGTTTCATTTCCCCTGTTAAACTGAAAGAATTGTAAAACCTTATCTCAAGGCGCATGAAGAATGGTCCAAGGGAAGCAACCCATACTATGGCTGTTCATGGAATGTTCAAGTGTTACCGCCCTTGAAAGATGTCTGCACCTGCTGAAAATATTTTTTGAAATTTTCAGGTGATTCATTTATGTCTGTAAATAAATTAAGGTATGAGTAGTGGCAGGCGTATCTGTGTAAGAACAGTATCTACAATTTAACAAAAATATCCTATTGTAATATGACTGAAAAAGATTACTTGAAAGAATACAAGCCTGTTCTTTGTTCCTCAGGCTGGAATCATATTCTGTTCGGGTTTTTTCCAAGTATTTATTATATTGATTTAGTATAATCAAACAGTGCCGTCAGCACCTGGGGTTTATCACAGTTCTTGATTAAACCATTGACGCTGGGGGCAACAGCAAAGTGAGAGGCTTTCTTTCCCACTCATGGAATTCCACTTTACAGCTTAGTCTTTAGTGATCGACTGTGACTCTCTGACTAGGAGGCTTGACTTGCTACAGTCCTTATGTGCTGCAGCCCTGGGGGGCTGGTTGGCCTTTGGAGAACATCTCCAACGCTGACTGTCCTTATGCCCACTTGGCCGAGAGAGTGTGGATGTAATGTGGCAAGTATCTCCACTATAATCAAATTTCTGCCCAATTTCCGAAACAGCAGCTGCCTCCTCTGCTGTTCTGGAGGTCATCGTCGAACACGACAGACAAACGTACATGCATACAATCAAACGCTATGCAATGAGGCTCTTCTCATTTTTCTAGATGGTGAGGTAGAAGTTTGCCATGATATTCACACTGCAGCGGTGAGATGTGTGGTGAGTGAATTATGTTGTTGTTGTCTTCAATTTAACATCTGTTCACGCTGAGTGATATTAGACGATATATCGTAAGCCATGTGTTGTCACTATTTCAGTGTCTGAAAGTGGTGAGTGAATTATATCGTGTTGTAAGTTATGTGCTGTGTGGTCTTGCAGGCCGCGCCTGGCAGAGATCACAGCTGTGCTGAAAGCCATCACCACTCTGTTGCAGTCCCTCAAGAAGGCTCCCTCCAGCTGTGGTCAGTGCACACACAACTTGCTGCTGCTTCTTCACTTTGCTTCTGTTAAAGTAGAGAATGAAGCTTGTATTTTTGTGTTGTTTTTTTTACTTAAGTTACGAGATTTCTCTGCCGTAAAATTCAGGCCGCTCTTCCTCCCAGGGAGAGCGTGTTGTGGCCACAAGAGCAGGCGCCAGTCTTGTGTTCTGTGTGAATCAGTTTGTGGCCCTTTTCTTTGAAGTGGTTTTTTAGGGTGTGTTCATTGTGTGAAAGGATGTCTTTCCAAGCGTGTTTTGATGTAATTTTTTCCGAAGAAAGTCTCGTAAAGGGTGTATTCTGCTGTGTTTAAGTGAAATGTTATTTTCTGTAAGAATGTCGCTTGGTAATGTTGTGCACAGTATGAAATATTGTCCCCTGTAGTACTTTTGTTTATTTATTTTTTTATAATTGCTTCATTTGGTGAAATGTTATTCTTCCCATAAATTACCTTCTTTTCTTAAGAAATTTTACAGCAGTCATTGTACTGTTGTGGAAAAGTGTTTCCCAGAATATTACCACAAATACCTTCTTTCACTGAGAAATTATCCAAAGTGATTGTTGTGCTGTACTTGTGAAATCGCATGTTATTTTCCTAAAGATTACCACATGTAACTTTATTTTCCCACCGAGAAATTCTCCAATATATACTATTCGTGTGAAAAAATGTTCTTTTCCCAAAGATTATCACAAATTCCCCCCCCTCCCTCCCCCCCTTGAGAAATTCTGCAAAATGTATTTGCGTGAAATGCTCTGCAATTTTCCAAAAACGTATTATTGGTATGAAAATTGATGCTCTTTTCCCAAAGATTTATCACAAATACCATCTTTTTCCCTAAGCAATTCTCCAATGACTGGTTTTCACTATTTTGTGTCGAAATATTTTACCCCAAAAAAATATATAGAGAGATATATATATATATATTACCATAGATAGAGAGATAGATAGATATATAATACCATATTTTTCCTAACTTTTCAGTTTGCAGAGTTTAGCCCCAAAAAATGTCATTTTCCCATATGCTCCACTTTCTCTCCCCCCTCCAAAAAAAAACAACCAAAAAACCCAACAACACCGCACTAAAACTGTCCATGGTGGATGTTTTTCAGTGGAGGGGTCGGTGTGGCAGCAGGTGATGGTGCTGTACCCCGCTCTGGTGGAGTGCACCACCTCCTCCTCCCCCCACGTCACCCGCGCCCTCAAGGACGCCCTGCACGAGTACCGCGACCTCTTGACCCCACCCTCGACCCCTGTGCAGAACGGCCGGTGATGCAGAGAGCAGCTGACCATGCATGCGACGGACTGACTGACGGACCGATGGACTGACTGACGGTCGGAGGGACGACTAAGGCTGCCAGGAGAGATCGACCTTTTTTTTTGTTTAATTTTTTTGTTAATGTTGTTGTTGTTATGCTATTGATATGGGGGTTGTGTGAGTGAAGGTGATGCTCTGAGGATGCACATTTCATTTTTTCTCGGGTTATTATTATCGTTATCGTCATGGTCATTGTCATCGATTTGTATCCATTTTTTTGCGACTTGTTTTTTCCGGTTATCGTCGTTTGATTTGTAGCGGTTTTCGTTTTTTGCAACTTGGCTTTTTATTTTTTTCATTGTGTATCTTCTTTTTTTCTCGTATCAATTTTTTTTTTCTTGTGGAGGAAGTAAGTGGACAATTGAAACACAGCATCGTTTAAGAACTCTCGTCAATCGTTTTTCAAGAATGGGAAAAAAAAAAAGCTTGCAGATCAAATGGCCTTCACTTTTTTTATTTGGCGTTTTTGACCCAGGAGTTCACTCAGCTGTAAATGGGTACCTGCCCTCTTTAGGGTCAGGGAAGGTAAAGCAGCGAGGGAGAGGAGATGGGCGCCGCCCTCAATATGCTGGCCCCTCGAAAACTGAGGTCTCGCTCCCCAACAACCACAAAGGTTATGGGAAATACCTTAGTCTACATAGACTCAAGTTCTGTTAATATTTTTTTTTAAGTAATTAAAGAGTTGTTGAATTTGTCAAGAAAGCCTTTCCCAAGAGTAAAATTGAAGCTTTTTTTTCTTTTTAAATTTTAAAAGTGGCTTTTGTTGTAACGAGCTGCTGCCGCCTTAAACTTGACTTGGAGATGAAGTTTTTGCAGCTAGTGTAGTTATCACACAGGTCAGACGGTTTTTTGTTTCATGAAATCGTTTTTGACATAGCAGCAGTCATCCTCCATACATCACCTTCACTCTTTTGACATGCGTTTTGCTTGTTGCGAGTATAGATGATGTCTTTTCTTTTTTTTAAAGTTTTGGAATCGTTAGTTATATATAAGAAAATAGGCCTGGTCCTGTTCAGAAATATTGCAAAACTCTTCAGGTTGTCATAGTGCGCCAGTGAATTAGTTCCCTTCGTTTTAACCAGACTGGTTGGGGGGGGGGGGAGAAAGCCTGTCAAGTCAAGTCAAGTCAAAAGCACTTTAATCATCCCATGAAGGGCAATTACAATACTGACAGGCACATTGATCCACATCAAAAATCTCGA
This sequence comes from Rapana venosa, assembly GCA_028751875.1. NCBI lineage: Eukaryota > Metazoa > Mollusca > Gastropoda > Neogastropoda > Muricidae > Rapana > Rapana venosa. Next base: position 39,457,269 of record CM054146.1, on the reverse strand, counting down.
AGACACAAAAAGCTATATTTCATATTGGTTAAAACATTTCAAAATGACAGCAAGCAAGTGTGCATGAGCATACTTAAAGAATTGTGAAAATATTCGTAAAGACATACATTCCCATGAAGCAGGTTCATTATTTCTGTGACTCTCTGGTGCCTGTTATCACTAGAGCAGTGATCAGGGTTTGAGCCAAGAGCAGCAGCTGCAGCAGAGACGGAAGATGAAATATAGCTGCCAAAATTAAAAATTTCTTCTGATTTTTCTTCCTAAACTCGACCCAGTTGTTCCATACCTGGACATGGCCGTAATTTTTTTTTTTTTTCAAATACAAATTGGTGCAAGAAATGCAGAAGTCGGCATTCTATTTGTTCTCTGAAAACAAATAGAAAATTATATTTTTTTCAATAAACCTTTGCTTTCTGTTTTAAAGCTTAAAACGGATTTTCAAACTAGTTTTTAATTACTAATGTTATATTCGACTGACAGAATTCAACAACACTAGACAGGATTTTCTCCTCCCCCCCCCCCCCAAATTTTTTTCCTATTATTGCTGAAAGTGCAATAATCTTCTTGCTTTTTTTTTTTTCTTTAACCAAAATTCTATTCAGTTGGAGAAAAGTTGCAAAAGGCAGACATGATTTCAAGTGTTAAGTTGTTGGGGTTTTTTTTGGGGGGGGGAACAACAAAGTGCAAAAAGCAGAAATGGTTTTCTATTGCTTCAAGTGTAACATTTATTTTCTCGGGGTTTTTTTGGTCCTCTATAGCCGAAACACTATTCATTTGAAAATAGTGCAATGGACAGAAACAGTTTTCTGCTAACTGAAGTGTTAACGGTTAGTTTTTCAGTCCCGTTATCAAACTAATATTTAGTAGAAAGAAGTACAAGATAGATTTCAAACTAATATTTAGTGGAAAAGTACAAGATAGATTTTCTTCTTGAAATCGAGGTTTTGCTTTATTGAAGCCATCCATCCACATTGATTTAGCAAACCATTTAAAGTTCTAATTCATTCTGCTTCAAAGAACATTCAAACGCCTTTTCATGCGTGCTTGTAAGCTTCATGAGGTCGGTCGTCATGCATCACTGGCCAGAATAGAGGGAAGGCCTTGTTTAACACACAAAAAGGTTTTTTCGTCGAACAACTAGACTCTAATTTTCCCTGAAAGGTTTTGGTGTTTTTTGTGCTCATGATAGCTCACGCTCTTGTAACTTCTTCAAAAGAATATGCGTCCACACTGTGTTATGCCATAGACGATTCTTTCATCATTTTTCTCAGACCATGCTTTGCTTTGCTTATAGACAGTTCTTTATTTTATTTGGATAATTGGGTAGCACATGCAGATAGAAAGCTGGCTTAGCATTTTGACAACCTGCAGTAGTTCCGATAGAGCAAGATCCACGACCATCATCAGCTCAGTGAGGTGATGTCCCCCTCCCAGTTCATTCAGGAGACAGACGACATTGTTGTTTCATGTTTTAGCCTTCACCATGCTTCACAGGCATATGAAAGAACGGTTTTCTTGTTATCGAGTAAGCAAACAAAATTTCTGAACGACGTTTTTGTTCAAATTGGAATCGCTGTTATTCATAAAGAAGTACTGCATGTTTCGGGTTATAAGGCACACTGCAGTAGAAAAGCAGCACTCCTTGGATAATCAAAAGTTCAGTTCCTTTAGATGTTGTATGACCAAAAATAAAAAGGCCAATGAATTATCAATCTCTTTGCTGTGTTGCAGTACACATAGGTTGTTCCATAAACCAGGCATTACTAGGTACCATATTTTTGTAAAATTTGTAACGGACCTTGTCTGACGGCAAATGATCTGCTTCTTTGCCAAAACGTATAAAGATTTAACATGACAGTTTTCATATATAAAGACGACCAAACATCTATTTTTTTGAAAGTATATATTGAACGGAACAGAACAGGCACTCTTGAATCGATACGATAACAACACATGGAATTTGTATAGTGTTGTATAGTGCTGTTGCTTTATCTTGTGAGAAGTCATGGCACAATATTACTAACTAAATTTGTATGGCAAAAATACAGGAATGTTGGGCTCATTGTGAATGCAAAATCTGCATAATCGAGATCACACAGCCTAAGAACAAGGCTGACCTTGGTAAGAAAATAGCTTAAGTTGTTTTCTATGCAGTGTAGGAGGTTTGGAAAAGTGGCGTCTTTTGTCAAAATGTTAAGAAATATCTGTTAAGTTGTTTTCTATGCAGTGTAGGGAGGTTTTGAAAAGTGGCGCCTTTTGTCAAAATGTTAAGAAATATCTGTAAAGTTGTTTTCATTCTATGCAGTGTAGGGAGGTTTGGAAAAGTGATGCCTTATAACCCAGAAAATGCGGTAAAGAATCCAAAGGCTTTGAAAACTAAACTTGACCACGCCACAGTCCAGCTGATACCTCCTGCCCCTGCGTCATGGGTTTTGCAGTACAGACCACACTGGATGATGGTAAAGGACAACAACATTGGCAGCGCTGGGTGGGGGTCTCTTACACCCACCCTCTTTAGAATGTTGCAGCAATTTTATTCCAGTAAATGAAAATACTCTGTGTGTATAAACTGCTGATCATGGGTGCAAGATTCACGATGTAGGTTGGACAAGAAAAGTATGGTGAAGGCTAATGTATCAAAATTATTTTGCTAGAGGGTATTAGGTAACAAGATTTTTGGTGAAATTAGGGACACTCTCCCTTGGGAGTGCGTCTCCTCACTAGTGCAATTTTTTTTTTTCCATGTGTATGACAATGTAATGCATATTACGTAAGATTTTCTTTGCATAAAGGTGCATTTGTGCCAAGACCAGCCAGTTTTGCTGTCGGCCAGTTAAACTATGTGGGTGACCTTCACCCCCTTTCTGTGCTGTGCCGATTTTGGTCTGAACTCTGGAGAGAACAGAAGTGGGGCCCAGAGAGGGGGTTAGGTTACCAACATGGTTCGCTGTAAAAAGTAAACGGGCCATTTTGAGGCTGGCGTGAACATTTTTCTGTTTTGTGTCCTTCAGTGGGAAGGTCACGAGAGTTCCTGACAGCATCTGGCCCAGCTTGGCATGAGTGAGCCAGTATGTGAAGGAACGCAAGTTTTGCAGTTCCTTTTCCAAAATTTTTAGATAAGGGAACTTTGCTCATGTGTAAGGGGTACTATGGCTGGTGGATTAAGGGGGGCAGAACTTTGCATATGTTTAGAGGGGGAAGAACTGGCTTGTATTTCGGGGCGGAACGGTGAAATCTCGAATTTCAAGATAGGCTCTCTGGCAGGGCATGGACTGTTTTGTATGCTTCAGTTTTAAATAAATATTAATCTGATCCTCCAATGGCTCTGGCATGGACTGTTTTGTATGCTTCAGTTTTAAATAAATATTAATCTGATCCTCCAATGGCTGTTCTGTTTACCATACTTGCTCTCTTCACACCACACAAGAAAAACTGTCAAACTTCAAACCCTTTATTTTCAAGCAACTCCATAGTGCACACATGAAATGATCATTACACCTGCATCGAGTCTAAACTACAAGGCTCCCACTTCTGAAAGGCAAACTTCTCGAGAGAGTCCTATGTCTTTTTACAAAAGAATCTTAATACCAGCCATGCTCACCATTATTAGCTCCCCTTGTGTTGCTAGTAGTCGACTCTCGGACCTTTCTACGTGAATTCAAGTCTCCTTTGAATCTGCCCACCTGAAACACAAAATGACATTTCAACAGTTTCCATTTTGTTATAAAGCCTGCAAAAAACCACCATTATGGTTACTTTGTTTTTAAATGGATGTATCTTTTCCTGTGTCATTTCATTCATTCCATGTATAAAGCTTTGGCTATGCGACATTTTTGTTACAAGTTATGTTTTAACCCTCAGTGTAAACCATTTCCTCCATGCTATTTTCAATCTGATGAATCCATTGACTTCTTGTTACCCGTGTATTATCAGTATGTCAAAAATGGTTGAAATGAAATTTTCTTACAAGATGGAGACTTGTTCAGTATTTCTAGATTTCAAATGTTAACTGAATAAATGTACAACTGAAATTTTTGATTCAATGCATTCTTGTAACGGGAGTCTCAACCCAGATATAGCTGATAACTGGTTTTGTTTTTTAATTTTCTTTTTTGTTCGATTTCATGATGGTGTAGCTTATGATGTGAAATGTATTGCATAACTATGAGGTAGATCAAAGTTGTGTCCATAATAATTGTCATGTATGTTTATTGGGCTTGGATGGTGATGGAAAGTAAAAAATAAAATCTCATCTGCATGATATGGTGTGATGGCACAATTAGTTTTCATGCTTGTGTGCTCGAAGGAAAGAAATGGATGACACTCATTCCAAAGAACTACTGCTACACTATCTTGCCTCCTGGACTGTCTATCCTACCACTGAACTTCAACTCTGTGTGTGCTTTGTTTATGACTAATTTTTTTAAAGAGATAATCAGAATTTTAAAAAACTTTACTACACCTTAAACCATCCCGCAAAATTACTTTTTCATCCTACTTTTCATAGCACGGCTTTAAACCAGAATAATTTGAACCAACCACCCCCCCCCCCCCCCCAAAAAAAAACCACCCCTGTATTGTCTGTTGACTAAATGCATTGAAAACAAACTGCTGCTACTTCCTCTCGCAAGTGACTTCATATAGATACAAATAAAATTTCAGAGAAAGCCACAAAGAACTGCAGTATTTCTGATCACATCTATCTGACAGCAAGAAATAAGCAAATACAACCCTACAATTTTTTTCCCCTAAACTGTAAAATGATCCACTTTGGCACAATTCTAAATCATCCGATGCATCATGAGATTCATTCAACTTGTAACCAAAAGAACTCTCCAGCAAAAAATCTGTGTGGTCATTTTCATCAGTAACATTATCAGTTCCAATCCAATATAATTTTAAATCTCAGATTTAAAACACACAAACAGGATATAAAATCAATTCTATCAGTTGTAATTTTTGGGTGGGGGTGGACAGCAAATCAATTTGGACAATTATCTAGCTCCATTTTATATCCTGTGCCAGGGAAATGAATACAGCACCAAGTGCCAGTACCATCATGCCCTGCTAGCACATGCTCAAGACTGCAAGGGAAGCTCTCAACATTTCATTTCCCACACAGGAAATGGACCTCTAGCTATGTCAAAAATCACTCTTGTCAACAGGAGTACTGTGTTTTCATTTCATAGTCTAGAAGATAACCTACATCTCTATTTTAACGATATTACAGTTACATCAATCACTAAAATCAAACACGAATGACCACACTTTGCCTAACATTACCATTTATTTTTCTTGATTTCATGACCTACAAAACCAAAAATACTTTGGTTTCTTTTTTACAGTGCATATTCAGAATTTTCACTTTCAAAACTTTCAGGTACAGTTTTTTTTCAACATTTTCTTGATTTCCATGACCGACCAAAAAACAAAAGCCCTATGGTTTAACATTTGATACATCCAAATTTTTTAAGTGCATATATATATCCAGAATTTTCACTTACACAACTTTCAATCCAATCCAATCCCATTTATATTCAGTGCTTTCCCACTTATAATCAAAGCTTTCATGTACAATATTTTTTCAAAATTTGACTTATGACAAGTAACCTGGAAAATTGGAATACTGGTATTTCATCAACATAATGTGGACTTGCCTTCTTAAAACCTGCACTTGCCTAAACAAAACCATCCTCTATGCCATTGAATAAAGACTTTTTGGAAGGAGGGGGGTTTAATCCAATCCAATCCTGTTGTTTATAACTCCGCGGACCACACAGAGACCATAATTATGGGGGGAGAGGGGGGGGCTGTCACCTAACCAAATTTTTTTTTCCATCTCAGATTAACTATCCACAGATTAAAAGCTCAAAAGTCTGAAGAAGGACAGATTTGTCTGCCCCAGTTGTATGAATAAGAAGGGTGAAGACAATACCGATGCAGGAAAGGAGGAGCTAGAATTTGAACAAGGGAAGATAGAAGTGGTAGACAAATTCTGCTACCTGGGAGAGGATGATGAGCTGCGAAGCAAAATCTGAGTTAACTGTCAGAACCAGGATTGCGAGTGCTTGGAAGAAATGGAAAGAATTGGCAAGTCTGCTCGGAAATCAGAAAATCCCACTGGAGAGACGCTGTCTGATATATAAGGCCTGCATCAGACCTGTTCTCCTGTATGGCTCAGAGACGTAGGTTTTCACAAAAACAGTCGAACGTTTGTTGAAAAGCTGTGAAAACCGAATGTTATGCTACATGACAAAGATCAAATGGAAAGACAGGATCACAAATGAACTATGGAGAATGTGCAAAGTTGACGGTCTGTAGCTAGTACCAATAGACTGCGCTGGTTTGGGCACGTTCAAGGGAAAGCAGACCACCACATCATAAAAAGAGCAATGAACTTCGTAGTGGATGGAAAGAGACCAAAGGGAAGACCTAGCAAGACCTGGGCTGCCTGTATTGCAGACGATCTTAGTGAAAGGGGCATAAATAAGGAGGAAGCTCAAAACAGAGAGAGATGGAGAAGGCTCATCAATGTCAAACCTCCCCTGGGAGAAACGTGATAAAAAAGAAGATTAAAACCAACTCTGTCATTCCTTGTTATCAACGACCTGACCACACATGTTATGGGAGAAACCACAAAATGACACACAGAATGAGGTAAAACAAAAACCCCGATTCCTCAAAACCAACCTTTTTCTATAATACGTAGCTACGACGTCTCAACTCTAACCCCAAAATGCCCGATTCTCTCAGAAAGTTTGAAATGTTGACAGCATGGTGGTCATGATCAACCCTACCATTCCATGGCATATTATTTACAGCCAGAATTTAGGGGGCATACAAACGAGACAAGTGCTCGTGGCTAACTAGATTTTTATTTTTTCATGACACTTTCTATATTCAAGCAGATGAACTGGCATGAGCTTACGCTACTTTTTTTTCTTTACAGATTTTTTTTTAAAAATCAAAATAGGCTACTGGTAGGAACGGATGACAATATTTTAAAAACGCATGCACACTGGTGTCTTCCTAGTTCTATTATGTTTAAACATCATCCCAACAATCGGAATGCAGCTACTTCACATTGGGCAAATACATGCAGTGTTGATTCTAGGATTTTTTTTTAAGGGGGGAGGGGGCAGAGGGCCCCCTAAATGGAAAAAAAATCAGGACATTGTCCCCCTCCCCCAGCCAACTTTTATACTTTTCAAAAGAGAAATGTGACATTTTGTTGGGTAATACAAATCTTCTCTCTTTATTTATATATATTTATTAATTTATTATGTATTTTCTTCACTCGAAACTACTGTCTTTAGTCTTGGCTCTGATGATGGACCTTTTCTAGCCGTGGCTCACTTAACCTTTAAAACCACCACCACCCAACCCTTGTCGGTACACTCATGCATTGGGGGGAGGGGGGTATTTTAATATATTGTAATTGTCTTTCCCAGATTCATTCATACTAACATAATCAAGTTGGAGGGAGGGGGGGGGGGGGGGGGCATAGATTTATCCATTATGATTAATGAAAAGAAAATAGGGAAAATGTGACTCTATACTCTATCCCTCTCTCCATTATCCTATCCCCCAACACCCACCCCCACCCCACAAGCAAACATGCCCAACTTCCCCCACTCCATGAGATTATTATTAAATTTCCAGATTCGTTGGTTTCCTAAACATATAGCACACGATTGCTTCTATTCAGTTAGACTGCAAGTTCTCACTGCCTGACATCATTACCATTTTTTAGAGCGCTCAGCCAAATCATAAAAAAATAACAGAAAATGGCTCTTGGAGTTACCTTCATTCAGGCTCCATTCACACAGCAGCCGTGATGGCTTACAGTTCAGATGTGTAATTAAATGTGACTTTAATTTTATGCCCCTGATGGGCTGCACTGTGCAAATTATTTTACATCCAGGAGGCAAAATATGCGGGAATCCCGCAATACCACAGCCTAAATCCAATCCAATCTTCCTAAATACAGCCTAGAATCAACGTTGTAGATACATACACGAACATCTTGCCATTGGTAAACCTCAGTACTCTAGCTATGGAACAACAACAACAACAAGTGAAGTGGAAACAAAAAAGACCAACTTACTTCGGTACATCGTCCTGACCATGCACCATCATCGGTTTTTTTCCCCAACACACTGGACACTAGGCAGCCTCTCTTCCCTGGCGTTTACACCACCACCACCACCACCACCACTGCAGTCAGTGCTGGTTCAACGAGTGTCCAGCCCCCATCAGTGCCAGGGGTCATGGAGAGAAATGGCCCCTGCAAGCAGCGTCCATCCAGAATTAATCAAGGTCTGTCAAAAGACCGTTTTTTAATACAATATTCAAGGCATATAATAATAACAATAATAAATAATAATAATGTTTGGACTTTATATAGCACTGAATCTTGTAAAGCAACAAATCAAAAGCGCTCAGATGACTTTTTTTTTTATATCGAGGATAATGGAATAAGCACTCATGTGCTTTTTTACATCCAGTCCCCTGTGTATGCGGTTTTGTAAATTTTGTCATCTGTTCCCACCGGCACACAATGTCCTACTCTTTCGAAAAGCGGAACAGGATTTAACGTGTGCGCAAGATGTTCTGCATGCGTTTGCACATGGGGCCTCGGTTTATAGTCTCATCCGAAGGACTTTAAATATAATTATATACTCTAGGGCAAAATGTCAATCTACACACACAGTAGAAGAGCATGCACACACACACGTGCATACACGCACAAGACCACACAAATCTTTATTTTAAAAAAAATTAAAACCTAACCCTTTCCATTCCATATTGTTTACAGCCCTATCCACCCTGAAAGCCATATCAAGGCTGACACCTCAAATAATCCCCACCCACCCACTCACACTCCCCCCCCCCCCCCCCCCCGAAAAAAAAAAATCCCACCAAAATGCAAACCCCTAAACCAATACCACATTTGTTAGCAATGTTTTCTTATTCAATCGTCTACCAAAGAAAAGATGAATCAATACTCCTGGCTGCAAAGTTCTCCCTGTTATCATATCGCATTATCCCACTTTCTAACAGACATGTAGCCTAGAAACATTCCTTCCTACACGATCCTTATCTTCCACAAATTTTTCTTTTCCACTTCTCAGCTCGAACTCCCGAGGCTCACACCAATGGTGAGAATTTTGCGTATGCGACTGTTTCTGCCTACAGTGAAGGTAGCTGCATTCCGACTTCAGGGACACAAGCGACGTTTCAGGAGCAAGCTGCGTCAAGGTTATCCCAGTTTCATAACCGCGCTGGAGCAGTCTAACTAGTGTACGCTCTCCCACTACACTGTATTTTTTTCTACCACCACCCTCTCTTCAGACTTCTTGATTCACCTGTGTATTATCAAAAGCACTCCCAACACAGCTTTGTGTTGCTGACAAAACGGTATTGATTCCTCTGTTCTTTGGTAGACCATTAAAAAAGAAAAGAGGTGACACTATCCTTCCCACACAGCTTTTACCATGTCAAAAACTGACCAGAAAATTATGCATCCTGTGATTTAATTCTTCCTCTTTTTTTTTTTTTTTTGTGTCCTTAAGCTAGCCACATTCCAACTTCGGGATTGATGTCTAAACACGACACCAGTGCACATGTACAAACATCCAATCTAAGAGATAAAGAAAACAACTTCAGGGTCACATCAGAATCAGAAATTTTTTAAAAAATGAAAGCTGGAAAATATTATTACTATTAGGTGCACAATTTGGAAGGTACATGAATTCTTGGGTTTTTTTTCTCCTTCCATCCCTTGGCTAGAACTCAGAGGTTCACCAATGGTGAGATTTTTGCGTATGCGACCATTCCTCCCCCCCCCCCCCCCCCCCCCCCCCCACCCCCCCCCTCCCACCCCCAAACCATCTAGGCAGCCACATTCCGACTTCAGGGTGGTGTGTAAACACGACACATGTTTGCATATGTAGGACTTTGTTTTGTTTTTAAAATTGTTATTCCGTTCCTACCAGCACGAAACTGCCTACTCTTTCAATAGGCGGAGCAGGTTTTAACATGTGGAAGATGGTGTTGTCTTGCGTTTGCACACTGGGGCCTCGGTTTAATTAAAGTCTCATCTGAAGGACTTTTGACATTCAGTTCGATGTTTTCATCAAACCGGGCAGAAAAAGAGCCAGGCTAGGAATCCAACCCTGCACCTCACCCTTTACTATTGGGCAGTGAATGTCTTAACCACCCTGAATGTCTTAACCCCCCTGAATGTCTTAACCCCCCTGAATGTCTTAACCCCCCTGAATGTCTTTACCACCCTGAATGTCTTGACCACCCTGAATAGACCACCCTGAATAGACCACCCTGAATGTCTTGACCACCCTGAATGTCTTGACCACCCTGAATGTCTTGACCACCCTGACTGTCTTGACCACCCTGACTGTCTTAACCACCCTGAATGTCTTCAACCACCCTGAATGTCTTCAACCACCCTGAATGTCTTGACCACCCTGAATGTCTTGACCACCCTGAATGTCTTCAACCACCCTGAATGTCTTGACCACCCTGAATGTCGTGACCACCCTGAATGTCTTGACCATCCTGAATGCCTTAACCACCCTGAATGTTTTTAACCACCCTGAATGTCTTTAACCCCCCTGAATGTCTTGACCACACTGAATGCCCTAACCACCCTGAATGTCTTGACCACCCTGAATGCCCTAACCACCCTGAATGTCTTGACCACCCTGAATGTCTTAACCACCCTGAATGCCCTAACCACCCTGAATGTCTTGACCACCCTGAATGCCCTAACCACCCTGAATGTCTTAACCACCCTGAATGTCTTAACCACCCTGAATGTCTTGACCACCCTGCCACCTATGTTCTTTGATATGTGGATCGGTGGTCTAGAAGTAACGCGCCTGTCTAGAAAGTGAAAAGTCCGGGTCGGAAGTGGGCGGTGGTTCAAATCCCGTTTGGACCCGAAAATTTTCCCCCATCCACTAGACCTTGAGTGGTGGTCTGGGCGCTAGTCTTTCGGATGAGACGATAAACCGAGGTCCCATGTGTTACACAAAATTATTTAGCGCACGTAAAAGAACCCACGGCAACAAGAGAGTTGTCCCTGGCAAAATTATGTAGAAAAAAGCCACTCTGATAGGGAAACACACACAGTTGTAGACAGAAAAAAAAAAGAGAAAAAAAAGGGTGGCGCTGCTCTTGTGGCGACGCGCTCTCCCCGGGGAGAGCAGCCCGAATTTCACGCAGAGAAATCTGACGTGACTTAAGTGATATAAATAAATAAATAAATGCAATCAAGCAGTAAACTTCACTACTTTCCTAGTTTATGAACCTGGCAGTATTGTACGTGATTCAACCACATAAATTGTATTCAATTCAACCTTGGTTTAAAAGCCCCAACAACCACCGAGGCCATATGGGGGGGGGAGGGGGGGGGAGGGGGAGGGGGGGGGGGGGGGGGGGGGGGGGGGGGGGGGGGGGGTTGTGTAAGATTTTTATATCTCAGATTAAAACCAACTCTACTGTCGATCCTTGTATAGACGCCCTGACCAAAATGGATTTGGCTCACAAGTATTGGATTCAGCTTACACACAAAAAAAGTACATTTAATTTTATTCACTGAAGAAAAAAGCCTGGAACATAAAAGAGCAAAATTCCTCCATGGGGATGCCAAGGGGCATATCAGTATAAATAACATCACCTCCAGGGAATTTTGTGCTAGGAATTTTTTTTAAAACCTCCGTTTCTGTCTCGTTTTTCTCCCCATCACCACCCACAGCTCTCGGTTTCCCCCCACTTTCAGGCTACTCTCAGCTGCTATCCATTCCATCCCAGCTGGTGCTAATTACAGCACACATGGACTTTGTAAAAAGAAAGGGGGATAATTCTAGCACTAGGACCTGGACCCTCGACAGAGTTGTGTTGGAATTACGCGCTGTGCTCCCTTTACCCTCTGCCTTCTTGATCAGTGGTCTAGAGGGTGTGGATCGGTGATCTAGAGGTAGCGCGCCTGTCTAGAAAGCGAAAAGTCCGGGTCGGAAGTGTGCGGTGGTTCGTATCCCGTCTGGGCCCGAAACTTTTCCCCCATCCATTAGACCATGAGTGGTGGTCTGGGCGCTAGTCTTTCGGATGAGACGATAAACCGAGGTCCCGTGTGTTACAGAAATTTATGCAGCGCACGTAAAAGAACCCACGGCAACAAGAGAGTTGTCCCTGGCAAAATTCTTAGAAAAAAGCCACTCTGATAGGGAAGGAAAGAAAGTTGATCAAAAAAAAAAAAAAAAGGTGGCGCTGCTCTTGTGGCGACGTGCTCTCCCCGGGGAGAGCAGCCCGAATTTCACGCAGAGAAATCTTGTGACTTAAAGTTGTATTAATAAATAAATAAATAAATTCTCCTGCCTTTTTTCTTCCCAGAAAGAGAATTATCTCCCACGCCCAAGTCAGATACACCAGGCACTAAACAGCAGCTCAACACATATTCAATCATCTGACAGACAGGCAATAGCTGCTGTCTTGAGTGTTCAGTGAAGAAGAAAAAGAGCAACATTACTTACTTGAACCAACAAATGCAGTAAAGAAGCCTTGGAAGACACCTCTTTGGACACCTCAGGTCATAGCTGTCTGGTGTGCCCTCTCCCTCTGCAGCTGTTTAGCTCTTCCCTTACAGCTCAGACTCCAGGCTGTTTCGAGGTCATCCCCAACTCCCCTGTCCTTGGCAGTTCCAGGTCAGGACACAGGCATGCAATGGTGAATGCAGGATTCTGGCCAGGCGTGTCCAATACAGTTCCGTCTTCTTCAGGATCTGTTGAGAGTATTAGCGTATAAATCAGTACGAAGGGGTGCATAGGAGCGATATGCTTTTAAATTTAACATGTGGGTCTACTCTTGTCCAAATCTGAGGTCAGACCCTCTAGGCCATTTTATGCACTGTTGACCTCACATGCCTGAGTGCATGGAGGAATTTTGCTCTTTATGTTCCAGGCTTTTTTCTTCCTGCCATATATTAATTGCATTGGACCTGGGTTTTTTGTGTGTATTTTTTCTCCGTGGGACCCATATTTTATTTTTTTAATTCTTTTCTATTGAGGATAATGGAATAAGCACTTACATGCTTTTTTACATCCAATCCCCATGTGTATGCGGTTTTTGTAAATTCTGTCATTTGTTCCCACCGGCACACAATGGCCTGCTCTTACGAAAAGCGGATTAGGATTTAACGTGTGCGCAAGATGTTCTGCTGTGTGTTCACACACGGGGCCTCGGTTTATAGTCTCATCCGAAGGACTTTGGGGGAGAGTGGAGTCTGCACTGATGTTAACTCCAAAGAGAAAATATCCCCTTGAACGGGAGGAAAATATCCCCCTGTGAACACAAAGATTTGCTTGGAATGAATGCATAAAAGTGAGAACAAAATGTAATGCTCTCCCACTAGAAACTGATCCCGTTAATCTTAATTAGTGTCTTGCAATTTATTTCACTGGGGAGCCACTGGATGACAAACACCGCTGTGAACACTGCCTCAGAAAGGTCAAGGCATTCATTTGCCTGTGCCTGACTACAATGTCCCAAATCCTCTAATTCAATTGAAAAGGATAATTACATTAAGACCACAGACACCATTACAGTGCATAGTTAAAAGAATGACAAGGTCAAAGTGTGACCATTGGTCATTACAAGAATGAAATTTCATTGAAATTTGTTTTCCTCTTCAGGGGAAAAAGGTTTACAAAATCTGGAAAATGGATTAAAAAAAATTAAGGATTGAGCTTCATTAACACTGTAGTACTAGGAGCCATAAATATGCCTTGAAACTGTAGCTATTAATACAACATAAAATAAAAAAATTAAGTCCAAGGGAAATTACTCATGCTACTAGCTGAATTAGTCTCAATGTTTGATTTACTTCCCTTTAACTGTTAGTTGCTTTGTGAGTATGCTTTTGGACTTTTTCTTACATCACCTTGAATTATTTTTCATGACAAAAATGGTGACAAATACGAGGTACATGCTGAAAGAGGCAGTATTGGCAAATTTTACTTGAGAGTAATTTCCGAGCCTCAGGAAACACTGCGTGTGAAAATCTGATTGTAGTGGATTAGCTGTTGGATACTTACATGCCTGTGTGTGTGTCCAGTCTTTTTTGTTTTTTTAATTTTGCATTCACTGACTGAAGGCAAAACAAAATTAGATCTGTTAATAGGCTTTTGTTAATCCTAAAAGTATTTCAAATAAACTTTATTTTGATATAAAATGTTTGGTTTTATCATTCTGAGTGTGTTCAATTAAAATTTTTTTTAAAAAGATATGGCAAAAATACCATGTCACAGTTTTGTCAAGATGTGAAATAGACCGACTCTATTGTTAAAAAAAAAGAAAAAAGTTGTGTCCCTTGCATAAAGAGCGTAACATAAATTATGCCAACGTTTAGAAAACCTACATATCCACTCACCCTTTGAGGTAGCGTTTTTAATATCTGGACTCAATCTTTTTACAAATAAGAATCCCATAAGAGGTGCTGCATTGTATGTGTAGCCAAATAATTAAATGCCAGACAGTGTGCATTTGTAGACAGCTCACATTTTGAAGAATGTTTGGTGTGAATTCAGGGGCATTAATAATGGAAAAGTGCTTGTTGGTTGTGTTTATACAAGCCCAAACTCAAAATACAGAAAATTCATACCAGTTACAAAAATCGGACAATAAATAGTTATGATAAAAATATGTATTGTTGGTGACTTCAGTTTTATATCTACTGGGATGGACAGTACTCTGGTGAACAGGAGAGTAAACTTTTAGTCTCCAAGTTGCATGAGTTAATACGAAAAGTTTAGTACCCAGCACAAATGCCTCTATTACCTTGTTGCATAATGCATATTCTCATTTGGAAAAACTTGGAACTTTTGTTCACATACTCCGACCTTTCCTCTGCCATCAATACCATCCCACCCCATCTCCAAGGTTCAGTACCCAGCACAGATGATGCCACTATTACCTTGTTGTATAATGCAGGTTCTCTTTTGGAAAAAAAAAAAAACTGGCTCTTTTGTTCGAATACTCAACTTTTCCTCCAGTCCCATCTCCTAGCACTCAAATTGTTTTCACTGAAACGTCTGTCCTTGGCTTATTCTTTGGGTTATGAACTTTCTATGACTACAGAACACAGTGTGTCCAATTTAAAGAAGCTATAGCTGATAAAGTCCATGTCCACTGTTCTCAAGGCACTGTTCTATCCTAATGACATATTACACCAATGATTTGATATTCTGATCATTCTGCCCTTTTAAAGATCTGTCCCATTCTTATCCGGTGTATTCTTAAAAAGAAAAATGTAGAAGCATTTTCCTCCTAGTGTAAAAGAAACTATCTTGACTTAATATGTTAAAGACAAAAAAAAACTGGGAAAAACTGGGGGGGGGGGGGGGGACGAAATGCTGATGACTTTCACAAAAATCTTCAGATTGATGGTATTAAATTTGAATGTGTTCTCGATTATAAATACTTTGGTACTGTCATTGATGACGAACTTTACTGCCAATACAGTTATGATAAATGAATCAAAAAACCCCATTGTCTTTTTTTCTTTAAAAGCTCAAGTAAATGTTTTGCAGAATTCCTACAGTTTTATTACCGAGCGCCATTTCTTTTCTTTAATATACCGGTATAAAATGCTGAATGTTGAGTCTTAAAAAAAAAAAGACAAAATTGTGGGCTCTGCGCTAATGAAACTGAACGAGTGTCGTGCGAGGGATTTAAGCAAAAAAATTGTGAACACCAGTATCACGTGCGGCCTAAATATTTTGAGCTCCTTCCAAATCAAAAGCACTTCGAGTTCCAAAATTTAATATTTCAAAGTAAAAACAGCTTTATCCCCAAGATAAAGGACTTCACTGTCTGTCTGTGTGCCCATAGTGTGCACGCGCACACGACTCCAATACTATATAAATGCCATGTATTATCGAGTCGAAACTCACGCGGTCAGGCCAAGCCAGAGGCATAATATTACTCAAAAATGCTCTCATTGAAATATACTTTTTTCCAGAGTTTCTTTTTTCTTTCTTTTTCTTTATTTTTTAACGAATCTTTGATAAATCATTTTCTAAATGATTGAGAAGATAGTTGTAACCGGTTACAACACCTGCACCTGTTTTCCTCCTCTACCATTAATTTTTTTTTTCTTCCGAATACTACTTTCGAATTTTGCTCCTTTTTATTTACGTTTTGACTATTGTTCGCCCTTTGGAACTTTATATTCGTGAGTTTATGTGTTCTAAATATTCTTTCGTATTGTTAAGTCAAGAACTCAAAAGGAAAAATTGAGAACTTACGACAGGTCGACAGGCATTCGACAAGACTGCCAGATCAAAATGAAAGCCAAGTGTTACAGCTGAAATTAGGCCGGACAGTGAAATAAAAACTAACGAAGCGTGCCACGCAAAATTTTAAGAATGACAGCTTTTTAAGTTGAGGTTGTTTATACGCACCTGAAAGGCCATTTTTGTCACTGTCAATGCTTGCAATGACTGAAGTTTGTCGAGGCATGTGAGCTGTTCTTTTTGCATTTCCACTGTCGTAAATTGCTCGTAGATTGCGACAGGCTCAGCAGCTTACTGTCACAACAATAGGCGCACGGGCACACTGTGATTCGGTCAGTCATGTGACCTGCGGAGGGGTATCGTAGTCAATCACTGTTCTTTTCCACTAGTACAAAATGGTCCAATAAAACTTTTTTTCTTCTTCCCTTTATTTCCGAATTTATTCCCTTGTGGTATTTCGCATCGAAATCTTCAATCTGGTTTTGTTTTGTTTTGTAAAATCGATTTTATCATAATTATGACGAAGGATTATATTTATAGACACCGACATCATACTACTCACAGTTTTGTGTGTAAGCACGTGGCCCACAGAGCTTTTCAATAGATGTGGGTGTGGGTGTGTGCGCACACACACACACTCATGCGCCCCCTTACTTTCCTCTGTATGTGTGTGTGTGTGCGCGCACACACTCGCTTTAATAATAATAATAATAATAATAATAATGTATGGAATTTATATAGCACTGAATCTTGTAAAGCAACAAATCAAAGCCCTTCAGATGACTTAAATTTTTTTTTATCGAGGATAATGGAATAAGCAGTAATGTGCTTTTTTTTTACATCCAGTCCCCGTGTGTATGCGGTTTTGTAAATTTTCTCATCTGTTCCCACCGGCACACAATGGCCTACTCTTTCAAAAAGTGGAACAGGATTTAACGTGTGCGCAAGATGTTCTGCATGCGTGCCCACACGGGGCATCGGTTTATAGTCTCATCCGAAGGACTTTAGGCTTTATTATATAATAATAATAATGTATGGAATTTATAAAGCGCTGAATCTTGTAAAGCAACAAATCAAAGCGCTCGATATGGTGAAAGTGTGTCGTTTCTCATTGATATCGATGTTTTTTGTCTAAAACTTTTTTTTTCAGGACTGCATGCATGCCTGCTCTTCAGGTCTGTAATACTTGGGGCATTCTTTCTTTACTTTTTTTTTTTTGACTAACAAACCAAGCTCCTGTGTACAAACGCACGCAGAACATTTTACGAACAAGTCAAAACCCGTTCTGCCTTTTGGAAGCATAGGCCATTCATGCTAGTAAGAACGGATGTAAAATATTTTTAAAAATCTCTCTCTCTCTCTCTCTCTCTCTCTCTCTCTCTCTCGCTATAAGCAGGCTGACTGTATGAAGAAGAAAATTAACCTGACCAAAGGAAGCAATAATAGTGACTGGTATGACAGAGAGTGCAAATTGAGCAAGGGAAAAGCTAAGAGACTTCTTAGAAAATTTAGACAAACAAAGAATAAGGAAGACAGCCATGCATATTGTATTGCCAGAAGAGAGTATAAAAATTTGATCAAAAGAAAAGAAAAAGAACATAATGACGCCTTGTTAGAAAAACTTGTGTCCTCTGTAAATAATCAAAGAGAATTTTGGGAAACAGTACACAAAATATCCTTTAAAAGAAAATCTCCTCGTAGTGATTTAACCATTGATGATTGGTTCAAACATTTTCATATGTTGCTTGAGGTAGGGACAACAGAGACACACACTGTGTGGGACAATAACACAGATAATGACTATACTGACAATGATGACACTGAGTTTAGTCCAATGAATCGTCCAATATCAAAAGAAGTGGTACTATTTGCGTTAAGAAAGATAAAGAATGGCAAAGCTGCTGGACCAGATAATATCATTGGGGAAATGTTGAAGTATTCTGGAAATCAAGTTGTTGACTTTCTTGTAAAGTTTTTTAATACATTATTTGACAAAGGCATATTTCCAGATAACTGGACATTTTCTATTGTGATTCCATTATTTAAAAAAGGTGACATAAATAACCCAGGTAACTATAGAGGTATATCCCTAAGTGATGCAAGCAGTAAGATATATAGTACAATAATCAACAGTAGACTTCAAGAATGGGTAAAAGAACATAATTTAACAGGTGAATACCAAGCAGGCTATTCCACAGTTGACCACATGTTTTGTTTGTTGGCTTTGATACAAAAACAGTTATGCTTGAATCGTAAGCTATATGTAGCTTTTATTGACTTCGAAAAAGCCTTTGACAATGTGGAAAGAAATTTACTGTGGCCCATTCTTAAGAAAAATGGCATAAAAGGTAAGCTTTTTCAGTCTGTTCATAGTATGTATGTAAATGTTAGGGCTAGAGTTAGATCCGGGGCAGATTTGACAGATTACATTAACTGTACTAGGGGTGTGAAACAAGGAGACGTTACCAGTCCAATTTTGTTTTCTCTTTTCATAAATGAGTTAGCATTAGATGTTATTAGAAGAGGAAGACACGGCGCTATTCTTACGTATGATTTCTTTGAATTATTCATACTGTTGCTTGCTGATGACGTGGCTTTAATATCTGAAACACCAATTGGTTTGCAAACACAGCTCAATAGTTTACAACAAGCAGCTTCTTCATTACATTTAAAAGTAAACATGAATAAAAGTAACATTGTTGTATTTAGAAAAGGGGGGTATTTAGCAGCAAGGGAAAGATGGGTTTACAATGGATCTGTCATGCCAGTTGTCAATGCATACAAATACTTGGGAATTTATTTTTCAACAAGGCTAAGTTTTGCTTCTGCATGTTGTGATCTGAATAGTAGAGCAAAACGTGCACTGATGTGCATTCTACAAAAATTGTATAGGTTAAAAAGTAACTCATTGAAGACTTTCTTAAAATTATTTGATTCTCAAATTCAACCTATTGTTCAGTACGGTGCAGAGTTGTGGGGGTTTGATAATACTGCATTTCATTGTGAAAAGATACATTTATTTGCATTGAAAAAATACTTGGGGGTAGAAATGCGCACACCTAATGATCTAGTGTATGGAGAAACAAGTAGATATCCCATTTATATAAATTCAGCTGTAAAGTGTATCAAATATTGGTTAAAGTTGACAAGAATGCAGGGATTTAGATTACCATATAAAGCATATAGAACACTACTAGATTTGGATGCTCGAGGTAAAGTTAACTGGGTTACAAATATTCGTTGTAAATTGTATATGTATGGATTTGGCTGTGTGTGGTTGAATCAGGGAGTGGACGGGGTGAATGAGTTTCTTTCAGCCTTCAAAGAGAGAATGGTTTTGTGTAGATGGCAAGAGTGGAACTCTCATCTCAATGATAGTGAGAGATTTGATATTTATAGAACGTTTTGTACTTTGCCTGACGAAAAAACTTATCTATTGTTGAACATTGATAGACATTTCAAGCATGTAATGGCACGGTTTAGAATGGGCATATCTGAAATTACAATACATAGTTACAGATACAAACGGCACATTGAAGCTGATCTCATATGCCCAATATGTAAACAGGAGATTGAAAACGAAGTTCATTTTGTCATGCGCTGCCCAATTTTCAAAGAACTGAGAGAACAGTACATACCACTTAAGTTTTATAAATTCCCAAGTCAGTTTCGATTTGCATTACTTATGGCCTCAAAGCATGAACAAACAGTTAGAAATTTGTCAATTTACTTATACAAGGCATTTAAACTTCGTTCAATATTGTTGTATTGTTATTTCTATTGTTTTGTAATTGTTTTCATATGTCACGTTAATGCTATTGTGTGTTTGTTGTATACCCCTATCATGAGGGGCAATGGCCTATACATGATTAAATTATCTGAATCTCTCTCTCTCTCTCTCTATATATATATATATATATAAGCGCCGTGTTCAGTAAGACACCACCATCCCCGAAGATGGATTGCAGCTACCTTAATGGTGAGCAAACACGATCCCATACAACAAAAAAATCTCACTATTGGTGACCATGGGAGATGTAACGGAGGAATGTGGATAAAAATCCATGTTTACAAACGCATCCTGTCAACTTTATGATGATTATTTCCTCTGTGGTGTTTTCAGTCCAAAGAAAAACAATCGTATTATTTCCTCTGTGGTGTTTCAAGTCCAAGAGCAATCGTTGTATCATTTACATGAGATTTGAAAGAACACAGCTATATTATTTCAACTTTCAGAGAAAGTCTTTTTAGTGTGTGTTATGTGTAGACATGCATAGATGTGTGTGTTGTGTGTGTGTATGTGTGAGAGAGAGAGAGGGGGGGGGGGGGGAGAGAGAGAGAGAGAGAGAGAGAGAGAGAGAGAGAGAGAGAGAGTGTGTGTATGTGTGTGAGAGTACATTCATGTGTGTGTGTGTGTGTGTGTGTGTGTGCGCGTGTGTGTGTGTGTGTGTGTGAGTGCATTCATGTGTGTGTCTGTGTGTGTGTGTGTGCACGTTCATGTGTGTGTATATGTGCGTGCGCTTGTGCACGCACGCACTCATCCTACTGCATTATCAACAAAATAAATGAATTCTTTGCAATTCTTTCCCAATACATTAATTCCTTGTCACCAAATCATCCAGCCAATTCATGCAGTAACAGGCATGTCTAATAGGCATGAAAACACTGGTTGACACCAAACTTGTCAGATCTTATAGTCTACACCAGATTATAAGCCAAGCAAGCATAAAACCGCTGTTAAATGATATGGGGGCTGGGAAGAAATCCAATTTAGTCGTACCTGTCTCTGTCTCACTCATGAATTTTTTTCCCCACAAACTGAAAACCTGCTGAGGTGATATTAATGTGTTGGCACAGGTACTGTGAAAGTGAATATTAGAATTTATGGTGAGACATTGGGGTCAAAAGTGATTTTTTTCATTCCTCCGCTAGAACTCTGGTATACCAATGATTTGGTATATACAATATCAATTTGGTATATACAATATACAAGGATGGATAATGCAGGAGGATACATTTTGTTTGCAAGCTCAGCTGTACCATATATTGAAAGGGCATCATCGTCACTTGTAAAGCTTAAAAATCCATAAAATTACTCAGGTTTTATGCACTGCTGCCATGAAAACAACCCAATATGGCAGCCAACAAAACTAACGTTTTAAACTTCCATTCCTTTTTGCATCCGTCATAAGTACAAGAAAAGCCCGGGTTGTTTTTTTAACAGAAATGGTCAAGTACAAACTCAATTCTTTAAATTCACGAAAGGAAATCTGATATTTTGCATGCAGCAATTTTTTTTATACTAGAGGAAAAAAAACAACCCACACATGATTTTGGCCATTTTTTTTACCTACATCTAGCCTTAACCTACAGGCCTTGAGACACTTTTTTTCAGACAGTTTGTTGTTTGTCGCTTTCGCTATGGTCCCATACACAGTCAGGGGGCTGTTCTTTCTGTACTGGTGTTGTTTACCACTTTCAGTCATGGTGGATTTCTCTGCAAGAAACTTGAGCTGCTTTTCCCAAGGGAGCACACATTGCAGTTATACTAGCGTAACCCTTTATTTTTCTGTTTTGTTTTCCTCTCTGCATGTGTATGTGTTTCCCTATGATGAGTTAAGCAGTTATAGTAGCGTAACCCTTTATTTTTCTGTTTTGTTTTCCTCTCTGCGTGTGTATGTGTTTCCCTATGATGAGACTATAAACTGAGACCCCGTGTGCAAACGCATGCAGAACATCTTGCGCACACGTTAAATCCTGTTCCGCTTTTCGAAAGAGCAGGCCATTGTGTGCCGGTGGGAACAGATGACAAAATTTACAAAACCGCATACACATGGGGACTGGATGTAAAAAAAAGCACATGAGTGCTTATTCCATTCTCCTCTATATAAAATAATAGATAAATAAAATATGAGGGTATATATATATAGCTTTTTTTTTCTACAGTGTTTCCCTCAACAACAACTCTCTTGTTGATGTTTGTTCTTTAACATGTAATGAATGTGTGTGTTATGTATCCTGTTATTGATTTATCATCTCATCCACAAGACTAGCAACCAGACCCATGGTCTAGTGGATTGTGGTGGGGGGGGGGGGGGGGGGGGGGGGGGGGGGGGGGGGGGGGGTGGTGGGGGGGGTGGGGGGGCGAGTTTGGACTTAAAATTGAGCGCTTTGATTTGTTGCTTTACAAGATTCAGCGCTATATGAATTCCATACATTATTATTATTATTATTAAAATAGGGATTGAACCAATGACTTTTCACTTTCTGCATGGGCATGTTACCTCTTGACCACTGACCCACTCCTCTTCTGCCTTGCCACGATCCACTTTCAGATTAAAAATAAAACGGCGTGTTTTCAAATCTCTCTTTGGCCCAAGACGGAAAGTTTTGTCAGTTATTGATGTCAGCGATGGACATTACAGCCGTGTGGTTGAGACCGTTCGACTTCAATCCTGAGGGTCCATGAATCGTGAGTTTGAATCTTGGCAACACCTGGTGAATTAAGAGGTGGGGAATTTTACGATCTCCCAGGTCAAACTTCAAGTGCAGACCTGCCAGTGCCTTGAGATCCTTTGTGCATATATACACACATGCAGAAGATCAAATAGGTACGTTTAAGATCATATAATTCATGTCAGCGTTCATGGTTATGAAAACATGACATACCAGCATGCATCCCTGAAGATTGGGAATGTGGGTCTACCTTCATGTGGCTTGAAAACGGAACAGTTGCATACACAAAATCTCACCATTGGTGAACCTTGGAGCTCTAGCCAAGCAATAAAAGCAAAAACAAAAAAAGTCCTTCTAATCCAGCAGATACAAGTATTTGGGGTTTTCATCCGAATATCAAAATCATTTTAAAAAAAATTCTTTAAATTGATATAAAATACCTAAACAATCACACACTCCAAAAAAGAATTCACACAGAAACTTTAACTGATCAAATATATTCTAAGACTGTCTAATATAAAACAGGGCACCCATTTGCCTGTATTCATACTTATCAAAAGGTTCCATCAACATTGAATTATCCTATCCAATCCAATCTATAATTGTTGTTTATAGCCCCGCCCACAACAGAGGCCATATCAGGGATGTTACCTCCTAAAAATTCCAATCTCACAAACTATGAAAAAAAAAAAGTATTAAATAAAAAGATACAAGAAGATATCAGTTCATAAAGTTCAAAGACAATCTCTGGCAGAAATTGATGGGCATTGTCTTCTGCAACAAATGTGTGATCATTATTTCAATTTGTTGATTGCAGTGATTGTTTTTGTTCACTTGCTCATATTTTGTTATTAATGATTATAGTTTAAGTTTTGTCTCATGGTTTGGGGATTTTAGGGGGGAGGGGGGGATTTTGGTTTGGTTTTCTTGGGTTGTTTTTTTGGGTTTTTTGCGTGACCAAGTCAATTCATAAGTGGTGTCATTACATGTGTATTCAGAATGAGTGCTCACCTGTTTCTCTATACTTGTACATATATATATATATATATATATTTTATATCATATATATATGCCTCATTTGTTTATACCACGTTGATTTTTTTAAAAAATTGTGAATCATGATAAGTGTGCAATATTGACTATGAAAAGTATTGCTTGACAAGATACTTGTACCTTGAATATGAGAAAATATTGCTTGATATATGACACAAGATACTTGCATCCTGAATATGAAAAATATTGCTTGATACATGTATGATAATAAACTGCATAGATACATGAAAGTGCTTATCAAGAAAACTAAAAAGGCATTGTCACACATGTACACAGCAATATGGTCAGTGTTATCACTGTAACTGAAAGATTTAAAAATGGAAAACAAAAACCCAAATGATCCCCCCACCCCCAAAATCCTAAGATAATCATGAATTTAAGTCTCTGAAAAATTAATTCAACCAAGAAATTATATAACTTAACTTTTCAGTCATCCCACTCCATTTCGACAACACATATATACTTGCAACACCTTCTACAGTAACCCTCAAAAAAGCATTTCATCATTTATATTTTTAAAAAATTAAATAAATAAATAAAAAGTAGTAACACCAACTCACCCACATACTTCAACTGTAGTGCTGATAATATCTGATTAAATAAACGTGAAATAAATTTAGAAGAAAAAAAACCATATTAACAGAATTTTTTTTTAAACATGTATCAAACAGTTAAGTTACATAAGGAATGGAAGCTCAGAAAAAAATTAAAAAAGATTGATTCTTGGGAGTTCGATGTCTGAGGTACACTCATTACAGAATCAATTTGTCTCAGAGATATCTCTCAACGGTTTTCTTGTGTGGGGTGGGTTTTTTTCCCCAAATCAAATCACATAAATTTTTTTTTTTAATGGAGATGTGAGCAGGGATGTTAAGGGTTTGGTGGGTGGGTGGGTGGGGGGGGGGGGGGATTTGAAGGTAAAGGTGGAGGTGAGATGGAGAAAAAAAAAATCACAAGAAAGTCAGCAAGTAAAACAACAAGTTTGCGCCTCTGCTTGTGCATGTCATGAAATTTAAACGGAGAAACCAACAAACAAATCACGAAATAGATTAAAAATGAAAAGAAACGTTGGGATAGTTTTATCGTGAAATAGAAGATATGAATAACTCGTGTCAATTAAACTGAAGAAAACTTTCAGCGCAGTTCCCATTTTCAACATGATGCGCTACAACCAAATTTGAATGAACAAATCAAACTTAAAACATGTCTTCTTTTTGACTCTGCGATGATCTGAGTCAATAAAGACTGTTTTAAGCTTAAGTATCAACATACACACTGTTAAAACCAGAACTAATATCCAGATCTAGAAGCAGTCATATTCTGCCATGTAAACAAAAAACACAAGACAGTGACTGTTCAAAATTTGATTTGAAAAGCATGATTTTTTTCTTTTTATCTAAAGTGTTATAAATCATTACCTTTCATCAGAGTTTAGTAAAATATCATTTATTACAAACGTTGCATAATTATTTTCATTGGACTGTTGTAAATAAGTCTTGATTTACTATGTAACATTTGAATTGCATTTCAACAGATACTTCTTTTTTCTAAAATACTGGGGGGGAAAAAGACAAATTTAAAGTTGGAATTGCTGGAAAATTTTTAAGTTCCATGATTTTCAAGCCAGAGGCTGAAAAACGTAAAGAAATTGATTTTTATTTATTCCCCGAAATCCACATAGATCAAGATGGAAAAGTACAGATGAAGTGAACATTGAGCAACCAATCTAGACTTTGTCAGTTTGTGCTTCAGTCAATTCAGAGGCAGGCAAACTATGTATTTGTGTTTAAAACAAGGGTAGAGAAAAGTACAAGTTTGATTTGGTTGTTCAACAAAAGTGTGCTACAATTATATTCTCATTTTGTTTTGGCTGTCTGCACATTTGCAACTGTTTCACCTAAAGTTTACTATTACACAGTCAATCTTAAATGCACAAAAAAAAAGAAATAAGAAATGTAAATACAATAATATACAACCAGGATTCATTATCTTTATTTGAAAACAATCTCAACATACAAAAAAGTAACAGCCTGTGAAAATTTTTTTTTAAACAATGTGTGCATGGTATACCACAGACTCGCAATCACTTTCCATAATTGTGCAAAACACCATATTAACTAATTCCATACCATTTTCATGATAAAAAATTCAACCGTTATAATTCTTACCACTTGTTCAAAAACTGCCTTCTTCCTTTTCAATTTCAATAGTCAGGCATCTTTTCAGCTTCTGGCTGATTTTCAGCAATTCCTTTCTTGGGGGGGTTGGTTTTTTTGTCGTTTCAGTTAACACTTTCTAAAGGTTTTTTCTGACTTTCCATCACATTTTTTTTAATCAAGCAAACATGATTCTGTTAATATTGCCTTTCTTTCAGAACCAGTAAACCATACTCAGGGGGACCCCCCCCTCCCCCCACCCCCTCCCCAGTCTAACAAATCAGTGAATGACAGAAAACAATTTTTTTTCCCCAGCAGACTACTGCAGTCATGATGGTTGTTTAAATGCAGAAGATCACAAATGAAAATGCATTTTTGAGCGGCTGATGAATAGTTTCTTCGAAATATTTCACAGAATATCACACATATAAATGCATTCATCAAACGGCAATGAAATAGTTTCTTCAGATTATTTGTACAAATCATTCTGGAATGAACAATTCAAAATGTACCCAATGTTCAAACCCCGAAGAAAACTATCCTACAAAAATGGATGATACAGTGAATAACAACCTGCAATCATTAAAAATAAATAAATAAAGCCTAGAAGGCTGCAAAATCTAAATCAAAATGAAGAGACTGAACAATCTAAAATGACTGATTTCTAGTTTGACGTAGAGTGTCGTGAGAGATCACTGACCAAGAAAGGAGGAATATCCAACTTGTAATTCTTGATACAAACACTACCTTTTTTTTTTTTTTACTAAAATAAAAAATTTTGTAAAAGATATTTTAATAAAGATCAGGTAAAGATTGACAGACAAATCTGGATATAACATCTTAATACATAGGGAAATAAATCAAACACAGAACAAAGTCTTAACTCATATCTATAATGCAAAAAAAACCAACCCACAACCTTCTACCAATATGAGAAAAAAAAACAACCTTCTACCAATATGGCATAATTTGGTATACATACAAAATTTTTAAAAAATTAAATCTAACCACAATTCAAAGTTAAGAAATCTGAACTACGACCATCAACATAAAACCACTTTCTTCATAATATCTTTCTACAAAGGATCAGTTGGGTGTTTTCTCTCCCCAATACATCAGCTACAACACTTGGCAATGTTACAAAATGATGAGTACATTAAAAAATCTGGATAACTGAAACGACAGGGCTACAATGGCAAAAAATGAGAAGTGAAAAACAGATCTTTAAAAAAATGATGTGTAATGGCGCGAATCTAGAATCGATGGAGAGTCAGGAGAGAGTTTAGAATATGCATTACCTCTTTTGGGCCTTGCAGCACATAGTTGCTCACATGTTTTGAGTCATGCAACGCACTCACCACACACACACACACACAGCACACACAAAATCAAGCACATAAACAACTATGCACCGCAGACACAAAACGAAGCAATGCATACTTCAAACTCTCCCTCTCTCTCTGTCTCTCCAGGTCTTGCAAGGCATGATCTAAACATACACAGGTCTACAGATGATGATAATAATAATAAATGGAATTTGTATAGCGCTATATCTTGCAAAGACAAATCAGAGCGCTTAATGATGATGATGCCGCTGGCGGGGGCGGTGCAACGCCCTGTGTGACAGGTTCAGTGATGAGACTCGTCTTTCATGCGACAGACCATCACCGGGCACGCAGCGTGGTGTAACACCGAGTCAGACACGGAGCCCAGGATGGTCCTGCGGAAGGAGCCCTGGCCCCGAGTGCCCATGACGATCATGGCGGCATTGTGTTTCTGGGCCGCCTTGCAAATCTCCTCCCAGGGCTCTCTGCCGTCCAGCTCAATGAACTCTCCTTCTATCTGCACGTTTGAAAAATTGCACACCTCTTGATGAAATGTCCATCATGATGATGATGGTGATGATGATGTTGTTGATGATGATGACAAATGATGATGATGAGGATGATGATGACAAATGATGATGACGATGATTGATGAAGATAACAATGACTATAAAATAAAGTCTATATGGATCCTGACAGAAATCAGACAAGAACCAAGCCTTCTCAGCCAGAGAACTGTCAAGTAAAGTCAAAAACACTGTGGTGCATAGTCGCTTATGTGGTTGATTTCGCGCACGCATGCGTGCGTGCGTGTATGTAGTGGTGCTGCAATGGCTCCCTTCCCATAATGGTATAGGGGGCAACCAAGAAGCAGACAGCCTGTCCAAGGTAGGCAGCAACTTGGAGCTCTAAGCCAGCCAGCCCTCCCTGCGTCCTACAGTGAGGCAAGGACAATCCTGAGAAACAGCTTCAAGAAAGTTTTGAGCCAGTGCCTGGACATTGGGCCAGAAGATGAAAAGGATGACATTCTTCAGCTAGATACAGCTTCTCAAGTTGCCATCTTTAGACAGCAAACAGGACACTGCCAGCTCCTATAACATCTCCACCAATCTGGAAAGATCCCACACTGACCAGTGCCCTTGTGGAACAACACCACACCCCTCCCTCCTTCCTCCCATATCCTGCAGTCCTGTCCTTCCTTCAACACTATGAGACACCAGACATGGCCCAGCCCAGTAGAGCTCCAGGATAAAAAACCTGTGGGGACCGAAGGAGTCACTACAACAGAGACTGCAGACTTCGCCTTTCGGACTCATCATGCTGATGGAGGTATTGTACATGCTGCTCCAGCATTCAAACTTTTCATTTAGACCATTACGAAATATATACATGTTAATCCCTGAAGTCGGAATGTGGCCACCTTCATGGTGGGCAAAAATGGTGGCATACCCAAAATTCTCACCATTGGTGAACCTCTGAGCTCTAGCCGAGGAACAAAAACAAAAAAAGAATTCTACAGTTGTTACACACACTTCAGCTGTTACACACAAGTAAGTTATATATAGTAATACAAACACGCACATACTACACTTGTTACATGCGCTTCTTATATAACATACAGATATTCACATACATTTCAAAATCTTATTTTCCGATTATGGTGTAACATTTTTTTTTTCCCCCTCCATGCCAGACTGCGTCATTTCAGCCACACAGTGACACAGCCAATCAATCTCCTGTCAGCTCATCTAGTTTTCAGTTCAATTGGGTTGCAGCCTATGAATTGTGTATGAGCGTGACTAACCACTTGAGTTGGGCACACATTTGTTACTTCTCCTTATGGATAAAATTTTAATTTTTTAAGTGGTTCACACGGGCCATTTTGCTGCTAAGTATGGTTTTCCTTCCATCAGGCAAGAAAAATTGCAAAATTCCAAATATTATTTAGGCATGCAGTACGTGCACATGTACAAACGTGACACACAATAATTATATCATATAAAACAAATCAAATGTAAACAGTGTACTTACAGCCACACACAAGAGTGACACACACACATAATAAATTAATAAATACATTATAAAAATTTCAAATATAAATTGACTGTAACACACACACACACCCACACACACAAACACAACACACACAAACAACCACACAACTTTATTCTGTTCGCTTTTTGGGTGTACCATGGAGGTAAGTCTACGATCAATTGCTGCTTTTTAAAAAAAATAAAAAACAAACAAACAAATTTTTGAATCACTGTTGCTACCCTTTCTTTGCACCAGATGGTGCACAAATCCTGATTCAAATATTCAAATAACACACGACACATACAAAATTATAATTTTTTATATATATCATTTATGTATGTATCTTTGTATGTTTATCATTGTATTTATATAAATATATATATATAAAATTAATATATATTCAATTATATTAATTTTGATATATTGATATACCCAAACATACAGGCCGTTTTGGGTTAGTTCACAACTTTTTTAAAAAAAAAATTAAAATTCATTTTAAAAAATTTTTAAAAAAGAAAGGGGGGGGTGGGGTTATCAATAAAATGAAACCAAACATATTCATTAGCACTTCTTCAAACTCTTTTTCAATGACCCAGTGGGGCTTTTTTTTTAAAAAAAAAATTTGTTATTGTTGTTGTTGTTGCGACAGCTGGCTTTCCAAAGACAAAAATTTTGGTTTCTTTTCATATGCTGCAGCAACCATAATGGAAAATAGTTTTGTAATACTGATTTGTAATTGCAAGTATAGACCTAAAAATTTCCCATACATTTTTATTATTATTATTATTCCCTTTTTTCTCTCCTTACTTGTGGTTTGGGTTTTTCCCGGGTGATTAATCTTGTACTTTGATAGTAAAAAGGTAAAAAACACAAAAAAAAACCTTAACAAGTATGAAAGCAGGGACGGGGGGAGGGGAGGAAGCTGGTTGAAAATTTTCATTAGTGCCTCCCGGGCCCCAAAGGGGCAGGAATAATTATTAGGTGTAGTAGGTAAATAAGTAGTTACAAAACAGACAACGTGTCATACAGCCGTGTCCCTAATAGCGAGAATGTATTTTGTGTTAACAAAAAAACATAAACCACAATTAACACACACACGATATAAAACACAAACACACACAACCCCACAAGAAGGAAAGGGCAGGGCGTTCAGACATTCACCGCCCAGAACAAACCTGAGGTTCTGGGCTGGACCCACACGACTTTTTACAAGATTGTGCACGCAAAAAAACCCCCGACATTAAAAAACTGGAAAACGGAGGTACCTTCCTGTAACTAACAGTGTTAAATTTTCGTCATCAATATCCTACAGTGTTCAGCGGGATGCCATTTCCACAGAAAAACAAATTTTGTGAGTCACTTGAGAAAAGGGGCCCCCTCACTCTCTTCCTACTACAAACTATGGTGGGTTAAAAACGCAAAAAAAACCAACCTTAAAATTTTTTTGCGCCCTTTGTAGTTCTCCAAGTAGGAAGAATACAGTACAGCTTTTAATGGTAAAAATTGGGGGTTAAATTCCCAACTACACCCCCTAAGTCAGAAGCGTACCTTAATGGGGTGGGGGGGGCAGAGGAAGGGGGGGGAAAGAAAGGGGGCGCTACAAAAAATCTCCCCTTTGGGTGAACCTCAGAGCTCACATGAAAGAAAACAAAACAAACAAACCAACGTGCATCCCCTCACCACACAACACACACAAGGAATATGGTTGAGGTTAAAGAGAAAAAGAAAGTAAGAAACATGTTTTTAGTGACCCATTTTTAAGCCAAAATAGATAATCTTTTAAATTTTATTTTTTTTGTTGTGAAATCAGTCTACATGACTTAAATGGCAAAAAAATTTCTAAATCGAACTGAAACATGTAGGGATGCACACCCGAAAAACCCAAAAGAATTGACCCCAAAACGACCCATAACTCCTGCTTTTTTTAGAATGGCGAGGGTGTTGGCTTGGCCTGCTCTCTCACTCATGCAACCTCCCTGGGGGCCGAAAAATACATCTATTCAGAATATATATAATAATAAAGGTGTCTCAAACCATGTGGTCGTAGGGGAAAAGGCCAGAGCCCAAACTTTCAGGGGCCCAAATATTGAGGGGGGCCCCCTCTCCTCCCTCCCCGCTGTTTTTCCCTTCCCCTGACCCAAAATGGGCAGGTACCCTTTTACAGGGGGTAAACGGGGGGACTGTATTGAAACAAAGTCGTTTTTAAACGGTACCCCCAATGGCAACCACCCCAATGGCTTTCCCTTACTGGGGAAAGGAAAGCTCTGACCACTGACCACTGGCATCCTGTTTATGTGTGTGTAATATTGGTATATATATATATATATATGTGTGTGTGTGTGTGTATAATATATTATATATTATAACACACACACAACACCACACACATAACCACAACAACACATCCCCTTGGGTGCCAAAACAATAAAGGGGGAAACAATCCCCCACTGGGCATCCTCACCACAATGTCCAGAGAAACAAAAGCATGTTCTCTCTAGATGTGTTTGTTCCCCTTACTAGGAGGGAACATGGTAGGCTTCTCCGTGCTTGTAAATCTGTAGGAGGTCTTCTTATTGCACCCGATTTTCCCGCTAGATAGTGGGGGTTTTTCTTTTGGGGGGGTTTTTTTTTTTTTTTTTGGGGGGGGGGGGGGGGGGGGGGGGGGGGGGGCGGTGGCGGTTTAAAAACTACTTGAAAATTTTTTTTCTTTTTTATTGATTTATTTTTATATTGAGGGGTAAAGGAATAAGACTTATGTGTTTTTTTAACCAGTCCCCGTGTGTATGTGGTTTTTGTAATTTTGCATAAAAGTTCCCCCCCCGGGACCAAGGGCCCAAACCTTTCGAAAAGCGGAACAGGATTTAAAAGGGCGTGCGCAGATGTTTTGCGTGGTTCACACACGGGGGCTTTGGGCTATTGTCATCCCAAAGATTTTTGGGAGAGTGGAGCGCACGATTTAAAATCCAGGGGAAAACACCCCTTGAAAAGGGAATCGAACCAGGTCCCTCAATTTAGCCAATGTTCAACCCCTAGCTATCCCCTCCCCCAACGGAAATAAAACATTTTTCTTTGGCAGTTCAAAAATGCTAGTTTTTGTGTTTCCGTAATCTATCAAACGTTAATAAATTTAAATTACAAAACTTTTTCAAGCAATTATCTTCTGATGTTACAGCAAGGGAAATTGAGGCACTGGCAGGTCCGCACTCAAAAGCTGACCTAGGAGATTGTAACAAAAAATCCCCATCTTTAATTCGCCAGATGCCACTGCCAAGAATCGAGCCCATGACTTCATGGACCCACAAGAATTGAAGTCTTTAAGTGTTTTAACCGCTCAGCAATGTTTAGCATCCATCATTTAACTGTTTTGAGTACTACCATGTTGCATCTATCTATATCTTTACTGCCATGACACAGAGATACAGGAAAAGGCAATACACACACACACACATATATATATATATATATATATATATATATATATTATAATATATATATATATATATATATATATATATATATATAATTTTGAACATTGGTGGGTGTGAGATGAAAGTTGAGAGTTTCTTGCACCTGTGGGGGAGTAGGTAGGGAGGAGGGAGGGAAGAATGATTACTTTCAACACATACTCCTCCCACCTCCTCACAAACCCCCCCACCCCCCACCCCCCCAAAAAAAAAAAAAGTGTCAGTGATTCATGACTGGCAACTGGCATGCCAAAAGGACAACACACATGATAATTACTGTTGTCAAACATATTTCAGAAAGAAATGTAACCCGCCCCCCCCCCCCCCCCCCCCCCCAAAAAAAAGAGTTTTCTCTGAGTTTTGTTTTCTCTGTAATATTTCCACCACTACAAGCAACACACAATACACACACTCACTCACACTCACACACACACTCTCACAACACACACAGTACACACACACACTCACTCACACACACCACACTCACAACACACAGTACACACACACACTCACTCACCACACACACACCACAACACACACACACACATCACTCATCACAACACACACACACACACACTCTCACTCACACCAGACATACATACACCACACACACACACACACTCACCACACACACACACACACACACACACACACACACACCACTACACACACACACACACTCTCTCACACACACACACACTCATACACACACACACTCACACACACATACACACACACTCACTCACTCAAACAAACACACACACACACATCACACAATCAATAATATAAATGTGCAAGGTTTGTGTGTGTGTCTGTGTGACTCTGTGAGTGTGTGTGCCTCTGTGCATGTGTGTATGCATGGATGCGTGTGCATGTGTGTATGCATGGATGTGCGTGCATGAATGCATGTGCGCGTGTGCATACATGTATACCTTCCATAGGCCCAATGTTTTTCCAGTCTTCAGGGCAGTGTACGATTTTCACCTTGTTGCCCGGCTTGTGAATATGGTCGCCATAGACTGCACACACACACAGAAAATCAATGATACACATCATTCTACAAAACCACAAAAGTAAGGCTAAAATACAGACTGCATACAAACAGTATCAACAATTGATAATAAATTATGTACTGGCCAAAACAAAAAAAACCAACAACAACAACAACAAACAAATAAAGATAATTCTGTACTCGCAAAAAAGTAAGACATTAACATCCCTGTATTTGGCACAGTGAATATTTGGTGGGTCTTTATTATTATTTTTTTTAATAATATTGGCTAAATCTACAAGGTTCATTAATACAAACAATAACAGCAAGACTTTGCCAACAAGAATGTTTGTT
Organism: Rapana venosa; assembly: GCA_028751875.1. NCBI lineage: Eukaryota > Metazoa > Mollusca > Gastropoda > Neogastropoda > Muricidae > Rapana > Rapana venosa. The sequence continues at coordinate 39,423,123 of CM054146.1, read as the reverse complement.
CACCATTAAGGCAGCTGCATTCTGACTTCAGAGATGATGTCTAGACACAACACCAGTGTAAATGTTTAGTTTTTTTACGATAGAAATTTTGTGGTTCATGTCTACCGGCATGCAACGACCTACTCTTCCAAATGACGGAGCTGGTTTTAACGTGTGCACAAGATGTTCGGTGTGCGTTCACACACAAGATCTCAGTACAAGATCTCAGTTTACAGTTTCAGGACTTTCAGGGGAGTGGAATCAGTAAATTCAAACGAGTGCCTCGGTGAAGACTCAAACCCAGGCTATCAGATTGAGAGCATGACACTCTAACCACTAGGCTATCCCCCCCCCCCCCCAACATGCACCAATGTTGTTGTTGTGCGTTCCCCAGCTTAACACTCAGGGGGTCACTCAGAATGTGCACACACTCTGACTCGCTCATCATCCCACCTGGACTCACTGTGAGATTGAAACAGCACACTAAATGAGAAGTTTGCGTGTACGACTGTTTTTAAGTACCTCGCCATACAGGCAGCCATTTTCCGTCTTCAGAGGAAACATGTACAAATAAGACGAAGGACTTCAAGCAGAATGAATTCAAAAGCAATGCTTGACCCCAGCCTAAAAGAAAAAAAAATCCTCTCAAATACACAGCTCAATGGAGAATGGAACCTGAAATTCGGGCTACCCGCACATTACATGTTAATGACATGCTCTAACCGCCAGGCCATTTTTACAGCCTATATCACATGGTGATTATGGCTCATTACAAAGGAGCCAGCATACACAGTCTTCAAAGCCTAATGCTAATTTCCTAATGCGTTCTGCCACACATTGCAACTCTAAAAAATAAATCATCTTTGCACCTGCATTGTTTTTGTTTTCTCAAAGCCGGATATGTGTGTACATTTCAAATGCCTGGGGATGTGCATAAAAAGCAAGCTGAGATTGTCAGCGGCAAATGAAGATGCTATCTACACAATGTGTGTGTGTGTGTGTGTTGTGTGTGTGTGTGTGTGTGTGTGTGTGTGTGTGTGTGTGTGTGTGTGTGTGTGTGTGTGTGTGTGTGTGTGTATGTATGTGTGTGTGTACCTGTGTTTCATCCTCCTTTTCTTTCAAGAAGTGTGTGTGTGTGTTTGAAGGGAGGGGGTGGGGAGGATCTTCTTTATCCTCCTTTTCTTTCAAGAGGAAAGAGGGGGGGGGGGGGTGGGGGGGGCAGAGTGAAAAGAAGTAGTAGGGTTTTTTTTTTTATTTGTTTGGTATTTGGGGTTTGTTTTTTTAACCTTTGCTTCATTATTTGTAAGTGTCACTGTACACCCTGATATCCTGTGTATATGTTACAACCACACAATATTATGCCACAAAATCCATCAAGCACATAAAAGAACCCCCAGTGACAAGAAAAGGAAAAAACCAACACTGTTCTCAGAGAGGAGACCAAAGTACTTATGCCAACAAGAAAAATATTGTTTTAAGCTGGGCACTGCTGCTCTTGTGGTGGTGTGCTCTACATACAGGCACAGGAGCCTGAATTTCAAGCTGAGAAATCTGCTGTGACTGCAAGTTGTATACTAATAGTATAATACAACACATCTCATATGTTAAGCAATATCTACAACTATCATTCTACATGTTGGTGTGAGCGCTTTGATATATATATATATATATATTCATACGCACACACATACACACGAGTCACACACGAGTCACACACACACACACACGCACACAGTCACACACACACACACATACACGCACAGTCACACACACACAGTCTCACACACACACACACACACACACACACACACACCGCGCCACACACACACACACACATCTACTGTGACTGAAAGTTGTAGCCTTAATACAACACATGTGTATAAATTATGTTAAAGCAACATCTACAATTATCATTCAACATGTTAGTATGAACACTTTGACATATCACAACACACAAACACACACACACATTGGGCAACTGGGTATTACACTTACAGTGTTTCATTGATGCTATTGATAGGGTTTTGTTTTGTTTTGTTTTTCTCGTGGACAGTTTCTAAGATTCATATAAATTCCAAGTAATGTTGATGATTTATGTTGGTGAGATTTCGTTGCTTGGCTCAGATAAGGCATGTATATGTGTGGTGCCGTGTGGTGTGGTATGGTGTGGTGTGGTGTGGAGTGGTGTGGTGTGTAGTACTAGTAGTGTGTCGTGTGGTGTGTAGTGGTGTAGTGGTATGGTGTGGTTTAGTATGGTAAGGCAGTGTCTATTGTCCTTATGCATTAAAAATGTACTTGTGCTCTGTGTGTGTGTGTGTGTGTGTGTGTGTGTGTGTGTGTGTGTGTGTGTGTGTGTGTGTGTGTGTGAGTGTGTGTGTGAGTGTGAGTGAGTGTATGTGTGAGTGTGAGTGAGTGTGTGTGTGAATGAGTAAGAAGAGAGAAGAGTGTGTGTGTGTACATGTCTATTTCTGTGTATCTACATCATGTGCATATAGCCATATGTGTGTTTGTGTGTGTGTGCACACATGCATGTGCATTCCAGCATGTGTGTGCCTGCATATATGACCGACAATGCACACACACACACACATGCATGTGTCAAGTAAAAGCATGCTGCATGCATGCATGTATACCTACATTCAACCCTCAGCAAACACAGACAGGCTGCTCAAGGTTTACCTGTGAGCTGCACTTTTTCCCAAAAATCCGAGCCCACTATAGTATAGTGCTTTGACATATGGTAGGCATACCTTTTGTGTATATATATATGCTTAAATTGTGCACCGCCTGTGACGCATTCATCACGAAGTTAACTAGCAATGAAATGAGTTTGCTAATTATTGTGTGGGA
>CM054146.1:39410294-39417794 GCA_028751875.1 Rapana venosa | reverse complement strand
ACAAAAGACAGCCCGCCCCATCCCATAATAGACCATCTTCCAGACACTTCCTTTAATAATTAAGGCTGACGACCTTTCTGCTTCACTTAGACAGTAACTAGCTCTAGCCCTCCTCGAGCCTTCTCCTAGGAGGCTTCGGAAACATGGCCACACACACACACACGCACGCGCGCGCGCACACGCGTACACACACACGCGTACACACGTACACACATACACACACACACACACACACATCCTGCTCCCTGGAAATAGAAAGGGAAGAGCTCCACCAATTTCAAGATGCCCACAAGACACTGCCTGAAAAACTCTGTGCAGAATGAATGTTCTTATGCTATCATAATATATTATATTCTTATGCTATCATAATTACGTTCTTACGCTATCATATGTTTTTACGCTATTTATATGCAGACTTGGCCTCTTTGCGTTTGTATTAAGATTTATCTGTCGGTTCATCTGTATTTACTCGTCTGTTTGTTTGTTATGTGGGTTTTGTTGGGGGGCTTTGTTTGTTCGGGCGTCAGTCTGTTGATGTGCTTTCTCTTGTTTGATCGCTTGTTCTATGATAAATAATATGTGCTTTTTGCTGTTCTTTGTTTGCTTATTTGATTCCTTTTCTTATGTGCTGCAGCCCTGGGGGGCTAGTTGGCCTTTTGGAGAACATCTCCAACGCTGACTGTCCTTATGCCCACTTGGCCCAGAAAGTGTGGGAGGTGTGCTGTGGGCAAGGCATCTCCACTATAATCAAATTTCTGCCCATTTTCCGAAACAGCAGCTGCCTCCTCTGCTGTTTAGGAGGTCATCGTCGAACACGACGAACAAACATAGAAAAACCCCTTAATTCCGTTCTTTGTGCTAGAGGAAAATGTCAACAGCCTTGACATGAACATTAGCGGGAAGATGGCAACTTTAATAGCCACCACCTGCTGTAGTAATGATGTCCATTCAGCACAACCATAATTATTTTAAGCTTTAAACATGTTATTGCCATATTGCTAGCTTCTTTTTTTTCTCCCCCACTTATTATATGCTATGGTCAATACAATCTGTTCAAACAGTGTCCCAGCGGAGCTTTCCGATTTAGGAACACCCAACGTCTTTCAGGTTGACTTTTTAACTGTATGGTCCCAGGGGAGCTATATCCCTTTTTTTAGAAACTCGATGTTGTCATCTACCAACTCTTCGGAACAGTAGGCCATTGTAAGCCGGTGGGAACGGATGATAAAATGTACAAAACTGCATACACACGGGGACTGGATGTTAAAAAAAAGCACACAGAGTGCTTATTCCTTCGGATGAGACAATAAACCGAGGCCCGTGTGCAAACGCACACAGAACATCTCGCGCACACGTTACCTGTTCCGCTTTTCGAAAGAGTAGGTCATTGTGTGCCGGTGGGAACAGATAACAAAATTTACAAAACCGCAGACACACGGGGACTGATTGTAAAAAAGCACATGAGTGCTTATTCCATTATCCTCGATATAAAAGAATAAATAAATAAATAAATATTCCATTATCCTCCAATAAGAGAAGAGAGCGAGAAACCAACCATCTGACCCCGTACCCAATGTCCCCGACAAACAATCGCCGCGTTATAGTACAAAGTTATACAAGAAATGGTTAGATCTCTACCCCCACCCCCACCCCCTACCCTGCCTGCTATTGTATCAGGGGGTTCAGTGAAGGGGAATTCCAAACTTAAACTGGTTGTTGTCCTATTGTGTGAATTCATGGGTGTCCCTCCGTGGCGTGACGGTCATGCCTGACTGACCAAAGAGGCCTTTCACCTGTTTTGTTCTCCTCCCCTCTAAGTTTACCCCCCCCCCCCCCCCTTCCCTGTTCAAGGCAACTTGTTTATCACATAGCTAGGGGAAGTAGGAGTTTCTCCCATGGGAATCCTCTCTCTCCCTCCACTCTCTCTCTCTGGGAATTATATATTGGATATTATCTCTGAAATACACACACACACACTCTCTGTCTCTCTCTCTCACCTTCTATCGTCTTGCTTATAGTTATAGTATATCCTGATGAAGGATTCATATTTTTATATTTTCAATACTCTATTGGACTTGCCTCTGTACTTAAGTTTTAATGAGTGCCCTATTTCAATATCTTATAATTATGTGTAACAAGTATGTGTACCATTTGACAATGTGTAGGTGTTTATCTTTATGACTTATTAAGTTTGGTTGTGTTATTTTTCTTGGCTCTGTTGTTGTTCTTGTCGTTATTGTTTGTCTGTTTTTCTCTTTTTTATCATCTTTTGTTGGCTTAGTTTTTCCTTCTCTTTTGTTTGTTTGTTTGTTTTGGTTAGGGTTTTTTTTTTGGGGGGTGGGGGGTGGGGGCGGGGTATTTTTAGGGTTTTCTTTTATTTGCTTGCTTTGGGGGGGGGGGGGGGGGGTTGTTGGCGGGTAGCTGTTTTGAAAAGGGTTATTTCCCCTTGTTTTTATTGTGAGACTGTATAAGTATTGGGTTATTATTATTAAGATGTATCCCTAACGGGCGGGGACTGGATGTAAAAAAGCACATGTGTGCTTATTCATTATCCTCCAAATAAAAGAATTTGTCATTGTCATTCTCTCTCTCTCTCTCTCTCTCTCTCTCTCTCTCTCTCTCCACGTGGTGAATGGCTTTCTGCTATCTACAACAAAAATGTGCTGACGTGGTTTCTTTCTCGATGTCAAATTTTTTTCCCGTCACAGTTGGGTTTGTATATGACGTTTACGGTCGTTTTAAAAATAAAAATAAAAAGTAAAAACGCATGTATCAATGAATCGCGTGACGCGCTGCTCATAGCTTGTAAAATTTTAATAGCGATAACATTTTGCTCAACGTTCTCAGCTCCGCTAAATCTACAGTAATCACAGTTGTCGATACCTGTGTTTTGTTGCAGCTGTTAGGTAATTAAAACCATGATGTGGGAATCTACGCCCGAATGGATATTATTAAAAAAAAAATATCTAGGCTAAACCATTATCATCTACTAGATCTATGTACTCTGTTATGTATGTTAACAATTAGCAACATTTAAGACAGTATTTATGACTGTGTTGTGTATAAGGATTGCGCAATACCATGAATTTCGCCTGCGAAAATCTTCTCATTAATCCTTTTTTTCCCCTTTAAAACAACATACAAACAGCACCCACCACCACCTCCCCAACACACACACACACACACACGTGCGCGCATACGCACATACAGAAATCTTCGCAGGTGTCCCTAAACAAACAGCAACAGTAATCTAAACTTACCGGTTACTCAAGACAATGACTAGATCTAGATCTAAGTCACGGGACAAATGTAGGGCAAGCTGATCTTTAGATAGCTCTCTTACAGCAGCCAGGCCAATATTGACGTCAGTAATGTTTTCTGTCTACTTCTCCTCTGCTGTAAGGTAACGTAACACTTTTTCCTGATAGGTCTCTGTCGCCAACGGCTGGGATTTTCTATCGATCTAGACGGCACTAACCTACAGAAGGCTTCCCATCTATCGGTGGATCGGTGGTCTAGAGGTAACGCGCCTGTCTAGAAAGCGAAAAGTCCGGGTCTGAAGTGTGCGGCGGTTCGTACCCCGTTTGGACCGGAAATTTTTCCCCCATCCATTAGACCATGAGTGGTGGTCTGGGCGCTAGTCTTTCGGATGAGACGATAAACCGAGGTCCCGTGTGTTACACGTAATTATTTAGCGCACGTAAAAAAACCCACGGCAACAAGAGAGTTGTCCCTGGCAAAATTCTTAGAAAAAAGCCACTCTGATAGGGAAAACAAATACAGCTGCAGAAAAAAAAAAAAAAAAAAAAAAGGGTGAAAGGGTGGCGCAGCGCTAAGTGGCGACGCGTTCTCCCGCTCTCCCCGGGGAGAGCAGCCCGAATTTCACGGAAAGAAATCTGCCGTGACTTAAAGTAAAATCTGAGCGCTTTGATTTGTTGCTTTACAAGATTCAGCGCTATATAAATTCCATACATTATTATTATTATTATTATCTATATAACTTGACAATGACATTCTGCGCCATCAAATAAAATAACATTCACCTCTGTCTCTCTCTTGTTATCCATGTCATATTTTTGTTGCTGACTTTTCGTTATACAATAACATTTTGTCATTACTATTGTCCCCCCCCCCCCCCCCAAAAAAAAAAATACTAAGCAGTTCAGTAACCCCCTTCATGTATGGGCCAATGGCCTTTTTGTGAATAAATCATTCAGTTCGAGTTTGTTTTCTCTCTCTCTCTCTCTCTCTCTCTCTCTCTCTCTCTCTCTCTCTCTCTCTCTCTCTCTCTCTCTCTCTCTCTCATTTAAGCGACAGACAAAATTTAAACTCGGAACAGTTCTCTGTAATAACAGAGCTACAAATGACAAATGACAAATTCTTTTATTTCGCGGATAATGAATAAGCACACATGTGCTTTTTTACATCCAGTCCCCGCCCGTTAGGGATACATCTTAATAATAATAACCCAATACTTATACAGTCTCACAATAAAAACAAGGGGAAATAACCCTTTTCAAAACAGCTCCCCCCCCCAACAACCCCCCCCCCCACCCCACCCCAAAGCAAGCAAATAAAAGAAAACCCTTGAAATACCCCACCCCCCACCCCCACAAAAACCCTAACCAAAACAAACAAACAAAAGAGAAAGAAAAACCAAACCAACAAAAGATGATAAAAAAGAGAAAAACAGACAAACAACAACAACAAGAACAACAACAGAGCCAAGAAAAATAACACAACCAAACTTAATAAGTCATAAAGATAAACATCTACACATTGTCAAATGGTACGCATACTTGTTATACATAACTATAAGATATTGAACTACAGATGTGACAGACTGCTTGCAATTAATGGGAGGGGGGGGGGGGGGGGGGGAAATCGATGTACAGCTTATGTGCAATCTCAAACGAGTCAGCGTCGCTGTGTGAAGCAAGCTTCCGCCGACAGCTAGCTGCTTTAAAACAAAGTTTTTAATTAAAAGAAGAAAGGAAAGGAAGAAAAAGGCCTGGTGTTGTAAACTGCTCATAAAACTAAAAGTCAATACCGGTGGAAAGATGGTAAGCACTTGACCCGTTTGCCTCAGCAACAAGAATGATTGTATGTAAATTGTGTAAAGTTAGGTCTAAAGGAAATAACGAAATCGAATTCCTAATACGACCCTTCTCAGTTTTTCAATTAATAATAATAATAAAGAAACATCGTTCACACACACAGATATAGATAGATATAGGTCTCTCTCTCTCTCTCTCTCTCTCTCTTCTCTCTCTCTCTCTCTCTCTCTCTCTCTCTCTCTCTCTCTCTCTCTCCACACACACACTAAACTCTAAAAGCAACAGATCGATCTATCATCACTGTAAATCATTGTGTAACCCCTCAGAGCAGCTTATAAGCTTTGGTTACTTACATCGGTATCAGGAAGAGAAAAAAAACAACCCTGAATTGGTATACATTTTCTTTTTATATGCTCAGCAAATTTGTCCTTATTTTGTCATTATTATCCTTATTTTGTCCTTAACTGCCCAAACAACCCAAAAGCGAGTGACTGAAAGTGAAACCGCCCTGTGTTACACAAACTTCACATCCACACTGGTAACTTAGCCCACCTTCGATAATTTTCAGCGCCGAGTGACATTAAAAATGTTTAAACTATCAAAAGACAAAAAGTAACGATTCCCACGCCTAACTGAAAAATGAATCACTTAATTCGTGGTTCTGTTTTCCCATGGATGAATAACAGTAAACGGAACAGTCCACATACGCTATAGATCCACTTCACTAATGCTCTGAAGTTGGAGTATGGCTTCCTATATATATGGCAATGTACTTTAAAACAGTCATACACTACAAACTTCTCATCCAGTGTGTAGTACTTCCAATCTCACAGCGATTCCCAAGGTGGGATGAAGTGAGTCAGAGTGCACATTCTGGGTGACCCCCAGAGTGTTAAGCTGGGGAACGCACAACAGCAACACTGAAGCTTCAGATGCACGCTAGGAAAAAAATGCAAATGGATTGCTTATTCAATGTACCATCTGGAAATAAAAATGTGACTTGACTAGGTATTTTGGTGCCAATTATTACGGTTACAGATCACAACCGACTAGGTATTTTGGTGCCAATTATTACTGTTACAGATCATAACCGGCAGTTGTAGGTAAGGTCTACCACGACAGTGTATGGGGTTTTTCACATGTGTACGAAGTGCTACTACGCGCGTTCGCACACGTTGGAACCCCGCTGTACGGTGTATTGCTTCGTCTTACAGGGTAGCAGAGGAAAGGAGGCAGAACCAATGTTTCTACCTTGTGCTTCAAGATCGTCAGAATGTGGAACAACTGTCTCTGTAACAACCAGTCATACAAGACTCATCATCATCATTAACCATTACACCCAGTGGTGTGTTGGGCGGCAAAGCGCTTCATCATCATCATCATCATCATCATCATCATTAACCATTACACCCAGTGGTGTGTAGGGCAGCAACAAAGCGTTTCCAACTCCTGCCTATCCTGGGCCAACCTAGTCACACTGATCCCCAAGAGTGCTGCATGGCCTTCATCTCACTTTCTACAGTCCTCCTCCACGTTGCTTTTGGTTAAAGACTCATATATGGAAGCTTAAAATATGTCCATGAACTGTGGGACAAACGTTGGCGTTCTGCCCCAACTCTCCACTCCCTTTCTTTTTCTTCTTTTTCTTCATTGAACGCTCAGACAGAGCAACTATTGTTGTCTGTTATATAAGCGTTTAAACTGAGGCACCATTTCACGGCAGTTTTGTTTACTTTAGAACCATTGTTTGGCCGGCAATAAATCTGTTCTGGTGCCGCTTTGTAATCATGTTCAAAACTGAAGGCAGCAAGGTGTTTTCACACACACACGCCTTCGTTATTTTAAAATCCACGCAAAGCGGTAAACATGTCTACACAAAAAAAGTATGTAACGAATATTAAGAACCATTTCATCATACACATGTTTCCTGCAGTTCCTGGATAGAAAATCCCAGTTGAAACGACAGCATAATCACAAGAACCACAACACAGTTTCTTTACTTTGGATCCACTATTGAGCGCTTTGATTTGTTGCTTTACAAGATTCATATAAATTCCATACATTATTATTATCATTACTATCATTAGATACAGATACACTACACCATACTTACACTTTACTAGTCTTTTAACTATGAGTGGTTGGGGCAGGGGAGGAGAGCTGTACTGACCAAAACAGCTCTCTGTGGATACACCTTCAAACCTCACGTCAACAACAAAAACAACAAACCCCAAAAAAGGCTATTTCACCTAAAGCTGCCATACTTTACAGTCAAAGTCAGAGGAAAACACGTTCTAATCTGAAGGTTGATAAGGGAGAACTACTTCACATAAATCTGCCTTATATTACTCTGAAAACAATTAATGGCTTAGCTATTAGTCTAGATCAGTCTAAAGTTCTTAAAATTTAGGACATCTAAGAACAAAATCTGAGTTTTTACGTA
>CM054146.1:39395294-39397794 GCA_028751875.1 Rapana venosa | reverse complement strand
ACAGCTGGCGCAGTGCTGTAATTTAATTCCAGTTATGAACATCCTCGCTCTGTCCCGAAAGTTAGTGCACACACACACACACACACACACACACACACACACGCACGCACGCACGCACGCACGCACGCACGCACGCACGCACGCACGCGCGCGCGCGCGCACACTGCTTTCAACTGGTTTCATCAGCTTTCAGTTTCATCTTCATACATCAAATTGAATTATTACGGTTTTAATATGTCTTCTCATTTCCCTTTCTTTCTTTCTTTCTTTTCTTCTTTATCAGTCTATCAATCATCAACCTACCTACCTACCTACCTACCTACCTACCCACCCACCTGCCTACCTGCCAGCCTACCTGCCAGCCTACCTGTTACCTACCTACCTGTCTGTCTCTATCTATTTCAGTCACATGTTAACTAGGACATTCCATACCGAATTATTCAGTTCTCTCACTCTCAGGGATGAAGTGCTGACACCACATTTCTTTTGTTCATTCTTTCAAAACAAAAATTGTTACACACACAGGGGGGAGAGGGAGGAGAGAGGGGGAGAAAGAGAGAGGGGGGGGGGGGGGAGAGGGAGGAGAGAGGGAAAGAGGGGGAGGAGAGAGAGGGGGGGGGGAATGAGAGAGAGAGAGAGAGAGAGAGAGAGAGAGAGAGAGAGAGAGAGAGAGAGAGAGAGAGGGAAGAGAGAGAGGATGAACATAAAATGAGAGAGGGGAGAGAAGCTGTTTGCCTATCAAGCACATTCTAAGTATATCTGGGAAAGAAGCAACAACAACCCAACAAAAAAACTTGGGGAACTGGTCTTTAGACAGTTCAGTAGTACAACGAGCAATAACGTTTCCGCTCTTTTCAGGAAAAGCTCCGATCTGATGTATACAATGCCGACTTTTCAGTGTGCCAGCGTGACAATTCAAAAATCCAGTTCTGAAGGAGACTCGCTTGAGTGATTCTATTAGTTATCAAAAAGCAATTTTCTCTCTCTCTCTCTCTCTCTCTCTCTCTCTGAAAGTGTGTGTGTGTGTGTGTTGTGTGTGTGTGTGTGTGTGTGGTGTGTGTGTGTGTGTGTGTGTGTGTGTGTGTGTGTGTTGTCTTCAATTTAACGTCTGTTCACTCTTAGTGATATTAGCTCTGTGTGTGTGTGTGTGTGTGTGTGTGTGTGTGTGTGTGTGTGTGTGTGTGTGTGTGTGTGTTGTGTGCCTATTCTCTGAAGTGTGTGCGTGTTTATGAATCATTGAATGTGTGTGTTAATGGTGTGTGCGTGCGTGTATCCGTGTATATGTGCGCGCGCGCGTGCGCATGTGTGTGCGTGCGCGTATATATGTGCGTGCATGTGCATATATCTTTTTTTATATGTCTGCGTGCATGCATACGTGCATGCCTGATTAAATGTGCGTGCGCGCGCGCGCGTGTGTGTGTATGTGTGTGATTTTCAGTATGCATTACTCTATATTGTAGCTGGTTGAAAACAAACTTCATCTCAAGGTGCTGAGCTTTGGGGCAGTATAATACCCTTCCCTGAGAAAACCAAGACCCAATAGTGGCTCTGATCCTATATTAGTATATTACACACATCCAGTCCTGACGAAACACAGTTATATAATTTAAATTCCCACATATTCCTCAGTGTAAGAAACGTGAATTCTGACAGATCTGTATGGGTGTCTTTACTTGAATTACTCAGTAAGGCGTTGGTTTTGGGTTCGGTCAGAGACAACGAAACAGCCAGTACTGAGATACAACAGAACAGATTGAATAAATTTACTTGTGTGTGTGTGTGCGGCGTGCGTGTGTGTGTGGGTGTGTGTGTGTGTGTGTGTGTGTGTGTGTGTGTGTGTGTGTGTGTGTGTCTGTGCGTGCGTGTGTGTGTGTGTGCGCGTTGTGTGTGTGTGTGTGTGGTGTGGTGTGTGTGTGTGTGTCTGTGCGTGCGTGCGTGTGTGTGTGTGTGTGTGGTGTGTGTGTGGTGTGTGTGTGTGTGTGTGTGTGTGTGTGTGTGTGTGTTGTTGTGCACGCGCGCGGTTTACAATCCGCGTGTATAATTATACATGTGTGGTTTATTGGCAGAAGACGAACGGTAGGTAATGATGGACTGCTCATCAGTGGGTAAGACCTTGAAAGTCGCTTGCTCCACCCAAGTCAAACTGTCCAAAAACAAACAATTATAAAAGAAAGAATGCTGAAAAACGAAACAAAAAGACTTCGAGAAAGAAAGCAAAGTGTTCACACAGAAAGGGATCAAAGGCATGGTAATGTTTCACTCATGCTACACAGACGGGGAAACCACATAGCCGCCTCCTCTACCCTCGCAAACACACATGTTGCGTATTATGCACATCCGCACCGGCACAAAACCGTGCACGTGTCCACGCGCGCGCGCGCACACACACACACGCCCACACGCGCGCGCGCACACACACACACATACACACGCAAGCAAGCAAGCGCACACACGCGCGCGCACACACACACAGTAACACGCGAGGAGAGTGGGTAAGACT
>CM054146.1:39387794-39390294 GCA_028751875.1 Rapana venosa | reverse complement strand
AACTTTTTGCCCGTTGCAACCAAGAAAGCATGGACAACATCATCATGCATAGGCGATGGGGATGGATAGGGCATATCTGCCGCCGGGAACAGGGAAACATCGCCCGAACAGCCCTCCACTGGACACCAGAGGGAAACGCAAACGAGGACGACCCAAGAACACTTGGCGTCGGACTGTCGAAGCAGAGCTGAAGACCTTCCAACATACCTGGGGAACCATCCGGAAGCTGGCCCAGGACAGACAGGAGTGGAGAACATTTGTTGCTGCCCTACGTGCCAATAAGGTACAAAGGCATTGATGATGATGATGATGATGATGATGATGATGATGATGAGCCCCTGACAAATATAATTTAAATAAACAAAGAAACCCGAGCCAGTCTGATGAATTATTTGCAATCAACTCTTGTTGTATAGCTGAGAGATAGACAGGGGACAGACCCCAGAAGGGGAGGAAAGACAGGATGGTCATTTTTCCCGATTTCTTGTTTTGGTCAGTGTAAGGATCATCAGCCGCCATGAGAAAGTTGATGTTGTACTTGAGCACAACAATAAGCTTTCTTGCTTATTGTTGCTGCTATGCTAATTACGTTTATCACGCTATGCTTGTTCCGTGCTTGTATTAATGAATACACCTTATTTAAACCAAAGTCAGAAGAAGAAGAAATAGCACGTTTGTGGAGTCGTTAAGAAGTTTTTCTTGTCGTTAACTGGCTCAAGACATTCAATTTCGCGAACCCGGCGCATAAGTAACCAGATGCTATTTGCATTTCATATTATCAGCACATTGTCTGTATATCAACACAGATGTAAACACGACCCAAAAATAACAGCAAGAAAAGAAAAAGATAATGATCAAATAAAAACTTCTTCGAGATTGCGAACATTTTAAAAAAAAAATTACGTACTCTTATGTTACCGGAAAATTCCGTTTTAGTTTGACCCGGCACATACGCACGCTCGTTTGTTTTGCGATTTGCAGTCAGAGCATTGGCAGCCAGCCAGCCCACAAGTGGTCTGCAGGGAAGAAGCAGCAGGAGGTAAAGTGCATTCGTTTCAGCATTTAACAAATTAATGCAAATCTGTTCGGTCCAGGACTAAATCATATTCATTTGTAAACAGGCTACTAGTGAGGAAGGAACTATTTGACCTTGCCCTGACTTTCGGTTATATACTAAAATGGTACCCAGCATTGCACTCAACGTTTATGTTTGTTTTGTTTGTTTGTTTGTTGTTGGTGGGTTGTTGTTTGGGGTTGTTGTTTTTGGGGGGTAGTTGTTATTTCTGTGGAGCCTGACCCCTTAACGGCAACACAGACTTGGGAGTGACATAATATATTCTTCTTTGAGGTGTCCTCATTGGGGCTCAACTGGTACCCACTGAGAGCTGGGAGGATAACATCAGCGAATGGACAGGCCTAGAACTCAACAAAACCCTGAGAAAGGCAGAACAGAGAGAGGAATGGAGGGAACTGGTTGTTGAGTCTTTGAGGGTGCCCACACGGTCGTCAGACTACGGGGCAGATAGATAGATAGATAGATAGAATGTACGTGTCTTTGGGCAAGTAGAACCTGTTGGAGCCCATCCTCTCTCCAGGCAGTTTCTGGGTTTACACACGTGTAGAACTATATAGGGTGCGTTCTGTGAATGCGTTCTCTTGCACTGACTCAGTATGGTATAATATATTTATATGGTTGCCCACAAAGCTGTATGCCAAACTCTATCCAACGCCTTCATCAAGTCACTTAAAGACGTGGTAAATATATTATTGCTGGTGTTGCAAAGTCACTTCTCACAGAGTATTCTAAGGCTGAAAAGTGGCCAGCTCTGTTGTGCTCCGCTCTGCTCTGAAACCTGCCTGTCCTTTTGATGATCTCCTCAGCTTGAGGCTTTAGTCTGGTCAGGGGGGGATTCTTAGCATGATCTTACTTGGATGGCTGATTAGCTTGATGGTACGGTTGGTACTACAGCATAGTTGTAAGTTGCCTTTCTTCAGGTAAGTGATAATCAGGGACTGTGTCCAAGGTGTGGCCACTCGCCTGTCCGCTAGATCTTATCGCAGATGACCAGTAAGTCTCTCTCCTCCTGCCTGGACCATACCAGTTCTGTGGGAATGTCGTCCACTCCTGCTGACTTCAGTGATTTTGCTGAAGCTTCAACTTCTTCTCCTAGGATGGGGTAGCTGCTGTTGTTGGTTGTTGAAGGGACATCCAACACCTTAGGATCTCCTGGTGTGTGTGTGTGTGTGTGTGTGTGCGTGCGTGCGTGCGTGCGTGCGTGCGTGCGTGCGTGCGTGGTGTATGTGTGTGTGTGTGTGTGTGCAATTCGGAGCAGTACTCTGTCCACCCCTTCAAACTATCTCGTTCTTCTGTGTGAGACATTTCCCTGCTTTGTCTTGGACGGCAGAGGTTCTCCCTTGTTTTGGAGCTTGCCAGGTCTGACAAACAAACTTGTCGGCTTTCTTGCTGTGACTTTTCTGCAGGTTTTCTTCCATACCTTGG
>CM054146.1:39347794-39380294 GCA_028751875.1 Rapana venosa | reverse complement strand
GCACGCAGAACATCTTGCGCACACGTTAAATCCTGTTCCGCTTTTCGTAAGAGTAGGCCATTGTGTGCCGGTGGGAAAAGATGAAAAAAATTACAAAACCGCATACACACGGGGACTGGATGTAAAAAAAGCACAAAAGTGCTTATTCCATTATCCTCGATGTAAAAAAAAAAAATAAATAAAAAATGACACAAACATGATCCTTCTCCATTTGCTCCGGTCTTCACTGGCCCTGCTGACTTCATGGATTCTCATGCCACAGGAGTCGGTGATGTTGCCAATGAGAGAAGCTGGTGGTTTGCCTGTTTTGTTGTTCTTTTTGCATCGGTCTTGCTTTGGAAGACATTCTTTCCTAAGGCTTGGTTTCGCAGCCCATGGCCTATGCATTTTAATTTCCTTTAATTTACTAATGATAGAAGTTTCCTTGTTGTTTCCAGTTTGTGTAGTATGCTTTCATTTGTCCAATTAACCATGAGAGGTCTCCTACCCCCCCCCCCCCCCCCCCCCCCCCCAACCCACAAAACAACAACAACAACCCAAACACCCCACATCTCAGCTGCTTTGACTTCTTTGTCATCCTCCGTTTTTTGTGTCCAGATTCACAGCCATAACTATAACACGAAGGACAAAACTAAGCATTTCAATATTGTCATTTTCTGGTGGCTAAACAATGCTGCAATATTTGTACTTGTTGTTTTAGTTGATCATTCTGCTTTTAGCCAAGCATATTCTCGTTTTTTTGGTTTTGGTACCGGGGTGGGGGGATAGCTCAGTTGTCAGAGCAGCACTCGCTCTACCCAAGCTTAAGATAAGCAGCCGTGAGCATTTTTGCCACCTTGGATGGAAAACTGTTTTCGTGCCTTGGCTTTCAGTACGGTCCCCCAGCTGTAAATGGGTTCCTGCCCTCTTTAGGGTAAGGGGAGATAAAGCAGCGAAGGAGCAGGAGATGGGCGCCGCCTTCAATATGCTGGCCCCTAGAGAAGCTGAGGTCTTTGACACCTCGCTCCCCAACGATCGCATAGGTTATGGGAACACCTTTACCATACCAGTACCAGCCAATAAATCAAAGAAGTAAAGATACATACTATTTTTTTGTTTTGTTGGGTTCTCGGCTAAAGCTACTCGGCTCACAAATGATGAGACTTATGGGTATGTGATCGCCCCCTCCCCTCCCTCTACACACACACACACTATTTAGGTAGCCACATTCTAACTTCGAAGAACATACTTTTTAAAAGAAACTGCTATCTTCACACCATGTATTCCCACTCACAAAGCTTTCACTGGTAAAAGGTGTTTTTTTGGTTGTATTTTTAAAGTTATCGTACCACTTTAAACACTGAAAAAAACCCCATTGTACTTGCTTATTATTATCATCAGTGTGGCACTTTTTATTACAGTGAGTATCTTTTTATTGGCTAGGACTGGAGTGACCTAGTGGCCCACATACCTCATGGCAGAGGTCCAAGACACCAAGGTATGTGCAACGGCTTTTGTTTTCTTTTCTGTTCTTTTTAAGGGGCTCCTGTTGAGGTCCTATTGTACTAATGCCAAGTTCCTCCCCTCTTTAATTTCCATGTTCTTTTCTTCTTCTTCTGACTCTCTCATTTTTGGGGGTCTTTTTTATTAAAAAAAAATCTATTTTTCAAAGAATCTTTTCTGGTCCAAATAAGTTTTAATCATCGTAAATCATGTTTATTTTATCTGCTGATGCGTGTTCGTCTTCTTGTCTCTGTGGATTGCAGTTCTCGTTTTTCACTGCCTTAGAATTAAGCTGGGGTTCTGGGGAATCGTTAGGGTATTAATTAAGTAGTTGTGGTGCTGTGTGGTTTAATTGAATATGCATGATTTGGAGATTAATTCATTTTAAAATGAAATCTTGCTTTGTGTGTTTAAGTATCTATCCATAAACCCATGAAAAGCTACAGCATTTATCTGTGTGTGTGTGTGTGTGTGTGCGTATACATACACATATATGTAAAATATATATATATACACACACATATACATATATATAAACACATCATATATCACACACACACACACATATATATACATATATATATATATGTGTGTGGTTTTGTGTGTGTGTGTGGTGGTGTGTGTGTGCGTATGTGTGTGTGTGCGTATGTGTGTGTGTGGAGAGGGGAGAGAGAGAGAGAGAGAGAGGAGAGAGAGGAGAGGAGAGAGAGAGAGTGCGTATACATACACACACACATAATATATATATATATATACATATATATATATATATAAACACATTATATCACACACACACATACAAACACACACACTACACATCACACAAACACTTACAAACACACAAACAAACACACACACACAAACGAACACCCACCCACCCACACACACACCCTAGCTGCACCTAAAAAATGTGCCCCGACAACAATTCAGAGCAACAGCTGCAGGTGATTTCTACCGCTCTTAAAGCCTGTACTCCTTTCTGTCTGCAAAACACGTGTGCTTTCTCTGGCAGATGGAGTAAGAGCTTGAGAATGCAATTTCGATGAGTTACCGGTTTTTTGTTTGTTCTGTTTTGTTTTGTGATTGGTTGGGTGTTTTTTTTTATCTTATGGGGAGAAAGGGGAAAGAAAGGAGAAGGAATTCTTGGATTATATTCAGTATTGATATTATAATTTGCTTCTTTTTTTTCCCTTGCTTCAAATATTCTCCCCCACACACTGTGATTAATATATATTATATATATATATTTATATATATATATATATATATATATATATATATATATATATATATATTTTATATATATAAGTGTGTGTGTGTGTCCAGTCAAATTTTTATTTCCAGATGGTACATTGAATAAGCAATGCATTTGCTTTTTTTCATCAAGCCATCTGTGTGTGTGTGTGTGTGTGTGTGTGTTATCATGGTTTCAGATCTAATCACTCAACAACCCAGAACTGCATGGACATAAACCTCTTTTCTCCAAACAAATCCAAATGGTTTTCTTAATCCTCTTATGCTGTAGTTCGCGATTTACAGTATCTACGCAGACAACACACGCCACGTACATCCTCTAAATGTTGTACTTATGTATTAAGCCTTCTACACTTGTCTACCTTGGAAGAAGACAAAAAATCTGTAGATCTAGATCTAGATCTAAACGTTTCTGACACACAGAACATAACTAGCCTATCTCCCAATTTTTTGTGTTAATAAGTGAGACAGACAGAGTGGGATGGAATAGCTCAGCCGTTAGAGCGTGGACTTCCTGATCTTAAGAGCTTGGGTTCGGAGTCTCTGCTAAGGATTTTTGTGTGGGTTGTTTTTATTTATTTATTTATTTGAGTTCGTCAGATGGATAGCTCAGTCTCTGTGACAAAAGCAGCTGTACCCTGCAGGTCCTTCCAGTCTCTATAGAACTTCTTGGCCACTGGGGCGACTGGGGTCAGGCCTGAGGTGTATGTTCACGGGAGATTTTCTGCCCAGGTGAACATTAGCACAGACTCTACCTCCCTGTAAAGTCCTTAGGATGAGGTTATAGGACCTTTTCATGTGTGGGAGGCATTCTGAACATATCTTGCACACACTTTAAAACCTCATTCACTTTTCGTGGAAAAATTCAGCCAGCTGTCCAGTTTGGATGATGCTGGTATATTCAGCATATCCCCGAAGTCGGAATGCCGCTACCTTAATGTTGGGCAAAAAACGGTCCCATGCCCAAAAATCTCACTATCAATGAACCTAAGAGCTCTTGGCTTAGGACGAAAACAAAACAAATCCAAATCCAACCCCAGCATGGACCCTGTGAGCTCAAATATCACCCATGTCCAGGCTGGTGACATTGTGTACCCCTAACTTCACGATTCTTTGTGAGCTCAAGAAGTACCTGTGTTAACGCTGGTAATGGTTGTATACCTGTAACTTTGCCAGTTAGTTTTCTATGTCAGCTCAAGACGTACCCTGGTAATGGTTGTATACCTGTAACTTTGCCAGTCAATTTTCTATGGGAGCTCAAGAAGTACCCTGGTAATGATTGTATACCTGTAACTTTGCCAGTTTTCTATGCAGCTCAAGAAGTACCCTGGTAATGATTGTATACCTGTAACTTTGCCAGTTTTCTATGCGAGCTCAAGAAGTACCCTGGTAATGATTGTATATGTGTAACTTTGCAAATTACTTTTCTGTGTGAACTAAAGAATTACCCATGTCCTACCTGGTAAAATCTGCATACCTGTAACTTCGCCAGTTAGTTTTCTGTGTTTGAGTACATTACAAACTGTTTGCATATTGCTGCTTTTGACAATATAATTACATGCAATATATTTTCTTTCCCAGTAAACATGTGAACCATTTTACTTTTCATTTCTATTCTTTCTCAACCCCCCTTCCCCCCACAAAACATGTTAAACATAAGTGTATTCACCTAAAATTTTTGCACCATGAAATTCTCTGCACAACTTGATGCTCATTGAAAATTCCTGTAGCTTGTTAAATTTTAAAAATTTTTTTAAAAGTTATTATTATTAATTCATTTATAGCTACAGCCAATATTTTTTTGGGGGGATTTGCTCAAGTGATATTTCGACATGCAGACCAGGATGTTCTTCCATCAAGAACTCTGCATCAATAAAACCTGCGCACCACACATTTGCTTCCAGATATTTTTTCTTTTCTTTCTTCCTTATCTGCTGTTTTGCTGTGTTGCTTCATCCCCAACTGACCTTTAGGTGGCTGAGCCCACGGCCATTGATCTGGTTTTGTCTTTTGGCCATCTTCTGGCCAAGCACATCACGGCATGGCAGTTTTGTTTGCACGTCTGCTGCATTGTGTTCATTTGGTTTTGGGTTTCTGATACAAGTCACTGTCAGTTGACACAAATCGTTGTGCTGCACACACAGACAGGGAGGGAGGGAGGGAAGGACGGGAGGGGAGAGAGAGAGATGTGTGTGTGTGAAAGAGAGAGAGTGGGGGGTGTAAGAGAGAGAGGGTGAGAGAGTGTAAAAGAGAGAGAGAGAGGGGTGTAAGAGAGGGATGTAAGAGAGAGAATGGGTGAGAGAGAGAGTATGTGTGTGTAAAAAAAGAGAGAGAGAGAGAGAGTGAGAGAGAGAGAGAGAGAGAGAGAGCATCCCAAAAGCTGAAGGGCCACCATCCAGAATCCTATTAAATTTTGCTGCTGCTTACAAATCACCAGTTCTGAGATGGCCCTCCAGCTATTTTCGAGCCCTTTAGGAAACAAACTCCTTTTATGATAAATGCAACATTTTATTAACTAAGACAACAAAATGAAATCTGAACGGAATCAAAATGTATGCTGTATGTTTTCCAAGAGATACAATCATACTCTTTCTTAAATACAAAATTAAGTTTGAAATAAATATCAGTTACTGCATACGGCATTTTTTTCCCTATTACATGGGTGATTCATATCGTTTGTTGAATGAAAACTTGAAATATGGTAATACAGAAGATAAGCAACACAAGTAACCTGTAACACAAAGGATGATGTTGCGTGTAACTGCTTTTTAAAACAATTTTATACAGCTTGATTTAAACTCTCAAAAATTCTTTAATATCTTCAGATCACACACACTTCTTGTAAAAAGGAGTAACACTTTTCAGATTCATAAGATTTGCAGGATTCTAGTTTATACAATGGAATACCAGGCACATTCCTGTTTTGATTTCAGTGGATCCATCAGAGAGATGGAGGGTTAAACAAGATTCTGTTTGATACAAACATGATAGTAGCAACATGTGAAATATTATGGGTACAAGGAGCATAAGCTTATTAAGAGTAATCTATGCAATACATTGGCAAAGCCTGCCCAAAATTTACTGGACTTTGTCAAAGAGTTCCGAAAACATAAGTGTAAATCCCCAAATTCGCAACTTACATTTAATCAGATAAACGCAGTTTAATAATTATATCAAGAAAATTAATGGTAACAATTTGTGTATGGCTGATCCACTTCATAAAATTTGGAATAGGAAAAGTAACACTGAACCCCCCCCCCCCCCCCACCCCCTTTTTGAAATTTTAAATACTGTTAATCATTTGAATGTTGTTGAGTAAATGGCTATAAACATCAAGGTACCATGAAGTATTACCGAATACACCCCCCCCACCCCACACACACCCCTCTTTAAAAAAAAAGATAAAAAAAAGAAGGAAAAAAGCTCTTCATGGAATATTGCTGAATTTGTTTCAGAATACAACAAAGTTATCTGGATCATCTTCCATCAGTGAAGAGTTAGTTAAGATGTCACAGCTCCTGTAGACCTATGTATTATCTGGAAATAAGTTGACTTTTGACTTTAGACCTTAAGAAAATGCAGCTGACCATATCCATTGATGGTAGCTCAACAATGTTGTCAGTGTAGCAACCAGTAGTTATTGCAATGTTTCCAAAACAAAAATTTAAAAAAAATCCCAAACCTGAAATCATTCTCTGACCACTTTGTGCTGATAAACAGTTCGTAACACCAACAGGTAACAGACATTCAATGGGGAAATGTTCATGCTGAGTGACAACTAAATAATGTTTCAACAATGGGAAAAAACCAAAAACATGCACACATGACAAATTTCATCACCATGCACATATTCTCCAGCTTACATTATGCTCTTTGACGTTTTATTTTAGTTATTACAACCCAGATGGAAATATGAAAACAAGTGTTGTTGGACCAACAACAAATACAAACAAAGGGTAGAGAGAATTTCAAATATCTATCTTAATAGTATCAAAATTAACTGGAAGAGTTGCTTTTCCATCAGACATATTTTGTGTGGTTTTGATTCATTTACCCTATTCTGGTTAGATCTAGGTTTCAACTTCAGGGGGGGAAAACAGGAAAAGAAAGCATCCAAAAGTATTGCTATAATTATACATACCCACAGGCCCAACCATCAATACTTATTCAAGAAAATGAAACCAAAATGCTGAAAACCACCAACAAAAATAGGTGAAGAAAAATAAAACCAACAAAACCCAAAAACAAACAATCAACTCTTTTTTTTTCCTCACGTTCGGTCTCAGTGTTAACTTCAGGGAAGAAAAAAATGAAGGGAATCCTGGTTGAAATATATTAGGTGAACACACACAATGTCCATCTTGGTTCGAGTAGGGACGTCCTTCTCCTACGTGTGTCTGCAGACAAGTACAGGACAGTGGGCGTGGTGAACGACACTGTCGCTCACACTGCCTAGCAAAGTACGGCGAAGGGCATTGGATCCCCGCGTGCCGATCACAATCAGCTGGGCGTGGTTAGCCTCTTGGTAGTCAATGATCTGATGCCACGTGTCTTTCCCGCCCACCACTTTGAATTCTCCCTCAATCTGAAATGAAAAGCAGTTCATGGTAAATAAAAGATCTTGGAGGGAATGGGGGATGTAGTAGGAAGTAACCCAAATGGTTCAAACGTCCTACTGGTGAGACCTCACAGTAATGGACATGGTGGATTCAAAATGGGGAGGTGCCCCTTTGAGATTCCCCCCCCCCCCCCCCCCCAAAGTTAACACTGGTACCAATTCCTATCTCCCCCCCCCCCCCCCCCCCCCTCCCCCCTCCCAAGTCCTCCTTCGGATGATTGCATAAAGGAGACGCCATGTAGAAACTAATGCTAAACATCTTTATCCTGCACACATATTATAATGCTATCCACCACTCGTAGTAAGAGTCTTATCAGCAGAACAGGCACCACTGAACACCCCCAAAGTGACCCAGCAGCAGTGGAGGGCCCCTCTGGCTGGTGGCCCCACGGCGGCCTGATAGTGATGGGCTCCCTGTGGACCTCGACTTTGACATGAGACATAACGAATCTGGATATGGCTGTGGCGGGGAGATTGGGATGAGCGACGTGGGAACAGCAGGACGGGGGACGTCACAGAAGATAAGGCAGAAATGAAGAAGAAGAAAAAAAGAGTCTTGTCAGTTATGGCTAGTGGGCTTGGATTACTGAGACTTGACATCCACCTTGCTAACAGGAGAGGTATGGGTTCCAGTAGGTTCAACTTGCCCATGACGTGCTGCCTGAAAACTCAGAGCAGTGTCCCCAATGTCTTCTTAAGAGGGAGATGTGGAGTAACAAAGGCCAGGTTGTCTTCAAGTTTAGACCATTTTTTGAGTCAGAATAATGTGGCCATGAGGGAAATTTGGTAGACACAACAGCGTACTTAAATATATATATATGAATAACCCCTTTTCTACATTATGCGAAAGTATTATCATATGTTTGATTCAATCATCATCATCATTAACCATTACACCCAGTGGTGTGTAGGGCAGCAACAAAGCGCTTCCACTCCTGCCTATCCTGGGCCAACCTAGTCACTGATCCCCAAGAGTGCTGCACGGCCTTCATCTCATTTGATTCAATAAAAACGGAATAATTTTCTATCGTCCTGTTTTGAGAAAATATGTTTGATCTCGTAATTTAGCTTATTCAGTTCCAGTTCTTCATTTCTGAAAGATTTTAGAAATTACACCGTGTAACACTGGATTACAGAAAGCAAAAAGGAATTGGTTTACTTCAGGCAGACACTCTTCTGAAATGACTTGGTTATTATAAGACTAGTTCACTTGTCCATTTGACATATTCCCAAATCTTCTTCTCTGTTGCTGCTGTCATTTTTCGTAATTACGTAAGTAGCCTATATCTACGTCACAGCTGCAACCTATAGGATGAGTTTTGGTGGTTGTGGAAGGTCCACTAAAGTTGCCTGTTTACATGCTATCTTTCTTTTGTAACCTGAGTTGGCTTTTCCTTACAGGATTTTGCCAGGGAGAACTCATTGTTGCCATGAGTTCTTTTATGCAATCTAGATAAATGTTATATAGGGGACCCTTTTATCGTTCATCTGAAAGAAAACCACCTATCTACACTGGATAACCTAGTGGTTAGAACATTGCGCTCGCAATCTGACGACCCGGGTTCTATTCCCAATCAAGGGGATGTATTTTCCCTGGAGTTAACTTCAGTGCAGACTCCACTCTCCCTAAAAGTCCATCGGATGAGACTATAAACCAAGGCCCTGTACGCGAACGCACGCAGAACATCTTGCGCACACGTTAAATCCTGTTTCGCTTTTCGTAAGAGTAGGCCATTCTGTGCCGGTGGGAACAGATGACAATTTACAAAACCGCATACACACGGTGACTAGACGTAAAAAAAGCACATATGTGCTGCTTATTCCATTAACCTCGACATAAAAGAATAAAATAAAAAGTACTCAAGTTCCAAGTCTGGTGGGTTAAACAAGAAGTCCGTATTCAGATGGGAAGAAATTCCCCTGTTGGCATTTTGGGGGGGTGTGTGTCTGTCAGTATAAATAGCATCTCCACCTTCTGTGCCAGGAATTCCCTCTTTTCTATCCCCTCTGTTTCTGCCTCATTTCTTTTCTTCCCTGTCACCTCTCTCTTGTCTATTTTTTCTGCCTTCTAGGACCATTCTCCTGCCTTTTCTTTCCCCAGTAAGACTTAAAATATAACAATTTTCTCCCATGCAGAACGAGTCGCGCTGGGCCCGACTTGTCAGGCGCTTAACAGCAGCTCAACATATTTTCGCTCATATGACAATCTTCGCTGTCTGACCGCTCCATGAAGAAGAAGAATGAGGAGGACAAGAAAAATGAACGCATCTTTCCCTTCTTTTTCCCCCTGGACTGTTAAACCCCCCAAACTCTCCTATCTCCTCTTTTTCTCTCAGCAGTTACTTTCCTTTTCCCCTCCATAAATCACAAGTCTCCAGGACACAGACGAATCGATTCAGCAGAACTGGATTCTTTTATGTGGACATTTGTTGGTGGAGGGGAAGCAGACGACATGTGGCAAATGGAAACTGTGGGAAAGTAACAGCAGAAACAAAGCTCAAATAGGTGGGCAGGGGCAGGAACCCCACTTTCGCTCTTTGGGCAGTCTGATCACTCTGTCTTACCCCCCCCCCCCCCCCCCCCCTAACCATACCCAGTTACAACTGGACAATATTGAAACTTTTTAGACCCCTAGGCTAAAGGAAAAACTGCTTAGACCCCTAGGCTAAAGGAAAAACTGTTTAGACCCCTAGGCTAAAGGAAAAACTGTTTAGACCCCTAGGCTAAAGGAAAAACTGCTTAGACCCCTAGGCTAAAGAAAAAACTGCTTAGACCCCTAGGCTAAAGGAAAAACTGCTTAGACCCCTAGGCTAAAGGAAAAACTGCTTAGACCCCTAGGCTAAAGGAAAAACTGTTTAGACCCCTAGGCTAAAGGAAAAACTGCTTAGACCCCTAGGCTAAAGGAAAAACTGCTTAGACCCCTAGGCTAAAGGAAAAACTGCTTAGACCCCTAGGCTAAAGTAAAAACTGCTTAGACCCCTAGGCTAAAGGAAAAACTGCTTAGACCCCTAGGCTAAAGTAAAAACTGCTTAGACCCCTAGGCTAAAGGAAAAACTGTTTAGACCCCTAGGCTAAAGGAAAAACTGCTTAGACCCCTAGGCTAAAGGAAAAACTGCTTAGACCCCTAGGCTAAAGGAAAAACTGCTTAGACCCCTAGGCTAAAGGAAAAACTGCTTAGACCCCTAGGCTAAAGGAAAAACTGCTTGAAACCCCTAGGCTAAAGGAAAAAGAGGAAAAAGGAAGAGATAACTACTTATATTACCAGTTCACCGACATTCACAGTAACCCCTGGGGCCTGGCAGATCCAACTTTCTCATCATTAATTTTTTTTTTTTAAAGTTATGTTAGGCTAGTAGAGATGTCAAGGTCTTGAAATTGATTTTCTCATTCTCAGTTTGATAATCATTTCTGTTCTGCTTCATTCATTTTTTGTTCATGAATGACTGGATATAACTTTCAGACATCTCTCAATCTTCAATTCAATTCAATTCAATTCAATTCTCTCTCTCTCCCCCTCTCTCTGTTGTGGGTCTTGTGAACCCACTTTTTACAACATAGTAAAGAAGAAAAAAACCCCGATTCTCCCCACCCCTTTCTTCTGTCAAGTGTCTTACAGGTTTACACTCTGTAAAACACAAAAAATGGCAACAAGAATGGATCTCAAAGATCCAAAATTTTCTAAAAAGTTACTTTCAAGCTGAATGCACAAGAAGGTAGGCCGGTTTATATACCGAGTCACACCAGTTGAATTTTATTTGGAAAGAACCACTTTTTTTTTTTTTTTAATAAACAGTTGACCCTGGGTGTGACAGACCCACGACGTCAGAGTATGTGGGGTGGCTGCCTAATGAAGTACAGTGAAGGTTACCTTTGCCTTTTTCGGCAACTTCAATATCCCCTAAACTGCATTCTATTTCCTCCTTTTCTTTCTTCCCTCTCTACAATTACTTTCCTTTCCCCTCAAGAAATCACAGTCTCCATGACACAGACCAATCGATTCAGCAGAACTGGATTTTTCCTTGGAGGGCATTTTGCTGATGGGGGGGGAAAGCAGACGACATGTGGCAAATTGAAACTGTGGGAAAGAAAACAGCAGGGACAGAAAGCAAATAGGTGGGTAAGGGGCAATCACCCTTGCTTTTGCTGCTTTGTGGAGTCTCATCATCCTGTCTTGCCCCCCACATGTACCTTTCTTCAGTTACAACTCTCCATATTGAAAACGGCCAAGAAGGAAGGTGGCAGGACGGTTAAGACGTTCACCTGCCTAACAAGTAAACCGTGAGGTTCTGGGTTTGATTCCTCCCCAGCCCTGCCCCTTTCTTCCCAGTTTGACAAGAAAATCGAACTGAATATCAAAGTCCTTCAGCTGAGACTATAAATCAGGTCCAGTGTGGGGATGCAGGAAGAACATCTTGCACACAAGTCGTTCAGCCTGTTGGATGAGTAGGCCATTTCTTGCTGGTAGAAACCCATAACAAAATTCTTTAAAAAAAAAACCCCAAACCCCCATGCACACAGATGTGTTTGGACACCATCTCCGAAGTCGGAATGGGCTACCTGAGTGGTGGTGTTGGTGGGGGTGGGGTGGGGTGGGGGGGACGGTTGCATAGGAACAAAATCTAGCCATCAGTAAACCCGGGAGCTCTAGCCCAGGACAAAAAGAAAAATGCCAAGAGATAAACCGAGAAGAACAAGTTCAACCAGTTCCTTAAGCCGATTCACATATATATACTTTTCATCAAACTAAATCTTAATCCACGTTTCGAATTTTCCACCTCAAAACAGCTAGGCAAAATGCCTTAATCATTTCGAAAGAAACTGAGTTTTAAATTATTAAACTTGTTCTATTCAAATGCCACTACACATGTCGCCTGTCTTAACAGATTTCTGCACAGGTTTGTTTCGTTTGCTTTTGGTTGTTGAGAAATAAAATAGGAGTCATGTACGCTGGTATTCAAGTCACGTAAAGGCCCATCATGCAACAACTTTAACTGGCTTATCTAAATCCCTTCTCTGTTTTCCTTTCAAGGGTTGCGATGTTGTGTGTCTGGTCTTCTGTGCTTGTATCTCTGCCAAAAGGTCTGCTGCCTGCCCTCAGCCCACACATTCCGAAGTCAGAGCAGTAGTTTATACAATTTAACCTGCTCTCGATAGACTAGACATGCAGGGGATTATCACACTATACAACTTACCATGAAAAGCGGTTAAAAACAAATTATTTATTTATATATTTTATTCTTTTGAGTAATACAATTGCCAACTGTCTTTGAGAGAGAGAGAGAGAGAGAGAGAGAGAGAGAGCCCAGACAAACATAATATACTTTTTATATAGCCTAGGCCTAACTGCATTATTTCCTACACGTGGGGTGATAGGCCTATCTTTCATCTTTGCTTATCAAAAGATAGGCTAGATCTAGATGACAAGAACTACAAATCTACGTAGACAGATTCTACCATCACCCTCCCCTCCACCACCACCACCCCAGGAACAGAAACTGTGACGTCGCCACACACATTTGATAACTTTTACCTTCTGCTCCCATTGCTGACGGAATAACTTAATAGATCTAGATTTCTCAGTGTTATTTCATTTGCAGAAGGTCGTCAAGCAACCAAATAATTCATATAGATCTAGAATCTAGTTTTAACTTCAAAAACACAAACCACATAATGGTACCGACTTTTTCTCAACAAAAAAAAATTTAAACCAACAAAACCAACTTCCACCCCCCCAAAAAAAACACCAATACCCCCCCCTAAAGCGGGACCCCCCCCCCCTCACACCTGAACTGAAAATACCTCATATCTGAGAGATCAGCCGCAGAGATTAAAAAAAATTATTTAAAAAAAGATGCTGTGAGAAATTTTAATAAAAATGCGCGTTAATACTGCACGTTCAACGACCCTTTCCATAATGTGTGTCAATGTGTGTGTGTGTGTGTGTGTGTAATTCCCCCATTTAATTTCTATGGAGCGTGGTCAAATCGGGAAAAGGTTGAACTGGTACTGGAGTAGCTGTGTGGCACATGGCCAAGCTATTTCCATATATATATACATTCACGCTCTGCACCGACTGGTTTGGAAACGGGGAAGGAATGGAAAGGCCGAATGGAGAATGAACCCCTACTGACCACTGTGACAGACAGGCAGGCTGCAGCAGATGCACTGGACATAACGCTTGCAACTTTTGCTGCAGACAGGTCGGGGTGTGGTGTCCCTAAAGTGGTTTTATTGTCCCTATGTGGTATTATTGTCGCTAACTGGTTTCAAGACGTTCAGCTGTACGAGTCTGGTCCTAAAGTAACTGGAAATTAAACTGCTTAGCGCTTTATATATATATATATAAACACGGATGAGAAAGCAAGCCAAAATAAAGGTATTAAAATGGTTTATTGATTTAGACAAAGATATCTGTTTAGTGCCGTTTTTGTTCGTTTGGGTTTTTTTGCTGTTTTTTTGTTGTTGTTGTTGTTTGTAGGGTGGGGGTATTTGTATTATCAAGCGACGAGCTAAGCAATTTAAGCATAAAAATACACGAGTTATTCAATTAATTTTTTAATTTCATTAATATCTTTTATTACCATTATTTTGATCGCATTTTTTGTCTGAATTTGATACAAAGCGATGTGCTATGGAAATTATTCCAAAAATAATTTTCAGTTACTTTAGGACCAGGTTCGCACAGCAGAACGTCTTGAGCCAGTTAACGACAAGAAGACCACTTAAGGACGCAACAGACGGAATATCCCTTCCACATAGTGGCTGACAGACAAATCAGATTATGTCCTCCTATATTAGATCTGGGCTGGGTCTGTTCCTATATATATATGTATGCCATTTTGCGTTTGTTTTCATTCCAAGTCCCTGATTGGAGTTTCTTCCTCTCTCTCCCCCTTCCATCTCCTACTTATTTGTTTTGTTTTGGTTTGGTGTGTGTGTGTGTGTGTGGAGGAAGGGGGGGGGGGGGGGGGTGTCTTTTGGTTTTTTTCGGGTATTTTTTTTGGGGGTGGGGGTAAAAGGAGAAACATTTGGATACAGACACTATTTCATATCGGCTTTCTCTTACAAATATCCCATAATACTTGCGTGTGTACACAGTAAAGGCTTCCACTTCACACCACAATATATGCTTCAGCTCTTGCATCACATTAAATATCCGTGAACAACGGATTAATTGAAATGTCCATGCATATGCATATCAGTGCAAAATATATATATATTTTTAAAAGTACAGTAACTTTGTATCTGGGTCACAAAACCATGGAAATTGACAAAAGACACCCAATACCTGACTGGGAACAGTAAACAACTCTAATACACATGAAAGTCCGTATGACCCGTTACTGTGAACGAAACTTTCTGTGTTATGCGTGGGCAGGTTTAACTTTCTAAACCAGCCAATACTTATGCCGACTGGGGCTTTCTGCCTGCTCAAGTCCGCTAAGACGACAACCAGTCATTTTCTGGTTGTTTTTTGGGGGTCCTTTTTAATTGCCTGTGCATTTCAATTAACTTTTTCTTCTGTGTGGAATTAGGGCTGCCTTCCATTTCATTTTCTTTGAAGGTCTGAGATAAGCTGGTCATGGAATCAGAAACACACAAGACAAATCTGATGACGACAGTTTTCCAGGGTTAAGGTTGAAGGCAGAAGGAAAAGACGCAGACCACTATTTATTTATTTATCACTGTTCACTGGTCCCGTAACCCGCCAGGGTCGTGGGGGCGCTGCATGGTGGACGAACGGTGGACCAGCTGGCTCCACTTAGCGCGGTCGTGGGCAAGTGCCTGGGTGACACTGAAGTCCTCCCCTGTCCAATCACGGATGTCGTCGGCCCACTTTCTCCTCTGTCTGCCCCGTCTTCTCTTCCCCTGGACTGTTCCTTGCAGGATGGTCTTTGCAAGTCCTTCTGAGCGTGTTACGTGCCCATACCATCTGAGTTTCCTCTTTTTCGCCGTGGTCAGTAGGTCTTCATAGTCCCGCACCTGTTGAGTGATCATTCTGCGGACTTCATTGCTGGTGACATGGTCCTTGTATGAGATGCCAAGGAGCCTTCTGAGGCATCTCATTTCTACTGCTTGGATCCTCCTTTGTAGGTCTGCGTTTAATGTCCATGCCTCACATGCGTAAAGCATGATTGAGGTGACTAGCGCGTTTAGTAACTTTACCTTGGTTCCGAGAGGGATGTTTCTGTCTCGCCATATGGTCTTCAGTCTTGCCATTGCTGCTGCTGTTTGTGCCGCTCTTGCTAGGATTTCGGTCTTCGATCCCTCCTCACTTATGATGGCTCCAAGGTACTGTCTCCAGTTCTTTTCCGTTGAGAGTGATCTTGGTGGTGATTGGCTGGGCACTGTTTGTCATGAGCTTGGTTTTCTCGGCACTGATTTCCATGCCGTATTGTGAGGATATTTCGTCCAGTTTCTTCACTAGGTTGGCCAGTTCCTCTTCATTTCCTGCCAGACCGTCAATGCCATCGGCAAACCTGAGGTTGGTGATTGTTCGCCCTCCAATGCTGACTGTTCCTGTGTGGTCTTCCAAGGCGTCAGTCATGATGCGTTCGAGGAAAATGTTAAATAGTGTCGGCGACAGCAGACATCCCTGTCGGACCCCAACTGAGGTACGGAACCATTCCCCTACCGTGCCCTGTACGAGTACTGCACTGGTGGCCTTTGAGTAGAGTTCCTTGATGGTGTGGATCAGCTTCTGGCCCATGTTGAATTTGTTCATGGTGGCCCACAGAGCGTCATGCCATACTCTATCGAAGGCCTTCTTAAAATCAATGAAGACGTGGAAGATGTATACCACAGTATAAAAGACAGTAACGCAGATTTCTTTGGGTGAAATTCGGGCTGCTCTCCCCGGGGAGAGCGCGTCACCACAAGAGCAGCGCCACCCATTCTTTTCCTGTCTGCAGCTGTATTTGTTTCCCTATCATCATACATTGCCAACATCACCGAGATCAGTGGTCTGGGAGGAGGGCTACAGGAGATGGTAGAACTCAGCAGAGACAGAGAAAGATGGTGAACCCTGGTGGTGGCATTGCGTGGAGCTCCTACCGATGATGGTGGCGATGGTGACTGTCGAGTTAGAGTTCATTGAAAATAGTACACTGTCAAAGTGCACGGCCATTTTCCTCCTTTGTCTATGTGAGAGTGAGTGAGTGAGTGTGAAAAATATCAAACTGTGTGTGGGGAGGGGGTGGGGGTGGTGCTTAAAATATCAAACCGTGTGCAGGTGCGCGCGCGCATGCATGTGAGTGTGTGAGAAAAATAAACTGGGGGGGTGCTTAAAATATCAAACTGTGTGTGCGCATGCATCTTGAGCGAGTGAGTGAGTGTGTGTGAAAAATATCAAACTCTCTGTGTGTGTGGGGTGGTGCTTAAAATATCAAACTGTGTGCGAGTGTATGTGCGCATGCATCTGAGTGAGTGTGTGTGAAAAATATCAAACTGTGTGTGTGGGATGGGGGGGGGGGGGGGGGTGCTTAAGATATCAAAGTGTGTGTGAGTGTGTGCGCATGCATTTGAGCGAGTGAGTGTGTGTGAAAAATATCAAACTGTTTGTGTGTGAGTGTGTGGTGTGTGCTTAAAATATCAAACTGTGTGTGGGAGTGGGGGTACTTAAAATATCAAACTGTGTGTGTGCGTGCGCGTGCGCGCATGCATCTTGAGTGAGTGTGTGTGTGTATGTGAAAAATATCAAACTGTGTGTGGGGGTGGGGCTTAAATTGTATGTGTGTGTGCGGGCATGCATCTTGAGTGTGTGTGTGTGTGTGTGTGTGTTTGTGTGTGAAAAATATCAAACTGTGTGTTGTGTGTGTGTGTGTGTGTGTGTGTGTGTGGGGAGGGGAGGGGGGTGCTTAAAATATCAAACTGTGTGTGAGTGTGCCTGTGCATGCATGTGAGTGTGTTGAAAAAATATCAAACTCTGTGTGTGTGTGTGTTGGGGGGGGGGGGGGGGTGGTACTTAAAATATCAAACTGTGTGTGAATGTGTGCGCGCATATATCAAACTGTGTGTGCGCATGCATCTGAGTGAGTGATGTGTGTTGAAAAATATCAAACTGTGTGTGTGTGTGTGTGTGTGTGGGGGGGGGGGGGGGGGTGCTTAAAATATCAAACTGTGTGTGAGTGTGTGCACGCATGCATGTGAGTGTGTGTGAAAAATAAACTCTGTGTGTAGGGGGGGGGGGGGGGTGCTTAAAATATCAAACCGTGTGTGTGCATGCATCTGAGCGAGTGAGTGAGTGTGTGTGAAAAATATCAAACTTCGTGTGTGCGTGCGCACGTGCGCGCTCTCACGCGTTGTACAAAGTACTATACTATACATTATCAAACTGTTAAACACTTCTTTAGCCGAGCTTCTGGCCCTGATCCGCCAAACGCAGCAGCCAGCGCAGAGCAGCGTGTGTGAAGAAGGCTTGGTCTCCTCATCACCCACCTTGTGCTCCTCCATGAGCTTGGTGAACTTGCTCTTGATCTCGTCCACCTTGGCGTCCTCCTTGCCCTTCATCTCCTGCACAGAACCCGGTGTGGGGGCTGCACACACACACACACAAAGGTCATCACACAGGTGAACGGGGTAGCCTAGTGGTTAGAACATGGCGCTCGCAATCTGACGACCCGGGTTCCATTCCCGTTCAAGGGGGGGATATTTTCCCCCCTGGAGTTAACAACATCAGTGCAGACTTCACTCTCTCTGAAAGTCTTTCGATGAGATTATAAACCGAGGAACGTGTGCGAACGCACGCAGAACATCTTGCTTGCGCCACACGTTAAATCCTGTTCCGCTTTTCGTAAAGAGTAGGCCATCCATTGTGTGCCGGTGGGAACAAGATGACAGAATTTACAAAACCGCATACACACGGGGATTGAGTGTAAAAGAAGCACATAAGTGCTTATTCCATTATCCTCGATATAAAAGAATAAATAAATAAATAAATGAATAAATAAAATCCTCGATATAAAAGAATAAAATAAAATAAATAAATCACACCCGGCCATGACTCGTCCACACTACAGGGACGTGCTGATGGTGCAGACTGCTGCGTGTCACATCACAGACTGTGTCCCAGGCCAAAATCTTCCTCTCAAATGTTGATAAAACCCCCAAGTCGGTATGCGGTACACACACTGCTGCATAATTATAACAATGTACAGAATGTATACAGCATATCATATATCACAGACTTGTGTCCTAGGCCAAAGTCGGTATGCGGTACACACACTGCTGCATATAATAATGTACGGAATTTATATAGCACATCATATATCACAGACTGTGTCCCAGGCCAAAGTCGGTATGCGGTACACACACTGCTGCATATAATAATGTACGGAATGTATACAGCATATCATATATCACAGACTGTGTCCCAGGCCAAAGTCGGTATGCGGTACACACACTGCTGCATATAATAATGTACGGAATGTATACAGCATATCATATATTACAGACTGTGTCCTAGGCCAAAGTCTGTATGCGGTACACACACTGCTGCATATAATAATGTACGGAATGTTTACAGCATATATATTACAGACTGTGTCCTAGGCCAAAAGCTTTTGTCTCAAATGTTGATATATCCCCCAAGTCGGTATGCGGTACACACACTGCTGCATAATTATAATAATGTACGGAATTTATATAGCATATCATATATATGGCAGACTTGTGTCCCAGGCCAAAATCTTCCTCTCAAATGTTGATAAAGCCCCCAAGTCGGTATGCGGTACATACACCGATGCATAATTATGATAATGTACGGAATTTATATAGCATATCATATATCACAGACTTGTGTCTCAGGCCAAAAGCTTTCGTTTCAAATGTTGATAAACCCCCCAAGTCGGTATGCGGTACACACACTGCATAATTATAATAATGTACGGAATTTATACAGCACATCATATATTACAGACTGTGTCCCAGGCCAAAGGCTTTTGTCTCAAATGTTGATAAAGCCCCGTAGTCGGAATGTGGCTACCTTGATGATGAGTGCAAAATGGTCGCATACGCACAATCTTACCATTGTCGAATGTCGGGAGATCTAGTCGAGGAACGCGAGAAAAATATTGTATATAGGTATGCATTACAATGTTGTTATGCTTTTAAATGTTGAGACTGTCTTCAGCCGTGATAAGCTCTTATCGTAACCACCTGCACTTTGCCGATATAATATAAACCTAGTGCCAAGACAATATATGCATTACAATGTTGTTATGCCTTTAAATGTTATGTCGAGATTGTCATCAGCCGTGACAAGCTCTTATCGTAACAACGTGCACTTTGTTGATGTATAAACCTAGTGTCAAGACAATATGCATTACAATGTTGTTATGCCTTTAAATGTTAAGTTGAGATTGTCTTCAGTCGTGACAAGCTGTTATCATAACAACCCCGCACTTTGCTGATATATAATATAAACCTAGTGCCAAGACAATATGCATTACAATGTTATGCTTTTAAATGTTGAGACTGTCTACAGTCGTGACCAAGCTCTTACCATAACAACCTGCACTTTGCCGATATAATATAAACCTAATGCCAAGACAATATGCATTACAATGTTGTTATGCCTTTAAATGTTGAGACTGTCTTCAGTCGTGACCAAGCTCTTATAACAACCTGCACTTTGCTGATATAATATAAACAACATTGTAATGCATTTAAATGTTATGTCGAGATTGTCATCAGCCATGACCAAACTCTTCGTGTAACAGCAACCCGCGCTCTTCTTTAAAAGGACAAAAATCATCTTTAGTCAGAGCACAGCTTGCCTGTGGCGAGGTAATTGAAAACGGTCACACACCGCAAAGTCAATCACAAGAACAACATTGCACTGGACCCCAGAAGGAAGGAGAAAGAAAGGAAGACCAAAAGCAACGTGGAGGAGGACTGTAGAAAGTGAGATGAAGGCCATGCAGCACTCTTGGGGATCAGTGACTAGGTTGGCCCAGGATAGGCAGGAGTGGAAGCGCTTTGTTGCTGCCCTACACACCGCTGGGTGTAATGGTTCATGATGATGACACACCGCAAACTTCTCACCCAGTGTGTACTTTCAATCTCACAGTGAATCAAAAAGTGCATATTCTGGAATGTCCCCCGAGGGTGTTAAGCTGGGGAACGCGCAACAACAGCAGCAACAACAGCAACATACAGACTGTCCACACCACTGAACCCTCTTGTCTGGATATGTGGGGACCGAGCTGATGCGGAACGCATGGTCTGTTCGAAGCACTGCATTGAATTCTTTTTAGTTTTTACCTTTCTAAACTCTACTCTCCTACGTCCTTCACAGTAACATCAGCACTTTGATTGATGTCTGAATTCTTAAGTTTACTGTGCGTTGCAAAAACCATGCTGCTCAATGATATTGCCTACATCTATCTGAATTACTCTCCTCCATCCCTCCTCCCAATTTTCCTTAAAGATTCTATAACTAAAAAACGTTTGTGGATGTTTTACAATCAGTTTTTTCAATACTGGTTTGCTCTTCCTTTGATTTCCACCAATACATGTTAAACTTAAAGCGCATGTCTGTCTATGATTCCTTTCCACACACACACACACGCACACACACACGCACACACGCACGCACGCACACACACACACACACACACACACATTCAAACACACAAAGAAGTCCAATTTTTTTTAAAGGTAAAAAACATTTGCAGATAGTTATACAAATGCAAACATAACACAGACAGGCAGGCAGACAGACAGACAGACAGACCCACACACAACACACACACACACACACACACGCTTACAGTCTTTCAGCTGGTGGCAGTGTACCCATGCTTCAGAACAGTGAATGACGTGCACCTTGTAATTCGGCCGGTGCACCTCCGTGGCATAATCTGAAACACGAAATGAAAAAGTGAAATACGAAATGGAAACCATCAAACCTGACATGGACAAGTGAAACAGAATGGAGAAGTGAAACATGAAATGAAAAAGTGAAACACGACATGGAAAACTAACAGGGACAAGTGAAACACGACATGGAATCGTGAACCTAAAATGGAAAAGTAAAACACCAAACAAAAAAAACACGAAACAAAGAAACATAAAATGGAAAATAGAAAAAGAAAAAAAAATGTTGACATATAAAAATGGTAGAGCTCGTGAATGCTCACAAATAAAAGCCACGAATTAAATGAATAGGCATGAGCAAACGTACACATTATCCAACAACATTCTGGTTCGTTATGGCTCAAAAGCAACGACACTGATTTCATGAATATGTAATGGGACGAAAGGAATCATTAACCGGAAACACTTTCTATCTGTAAAACACCTCAAAAGCCCTATTGTGTCTTAACATAGGTAAAAGGTAAAGGTAAAGGTGTCCCATAACCTATAAGGTCGTAGGGGAGCGAGGCGTCAGAGACCTCACTTCTCTAGGGCCAGCATATTGAGGGCGGTGCCCATCTCCTCTCCCTCGCTGCTTTACCTTCCCTGACCCTAAAGAGGGCAGGTACCCATTTACAGCTGGGTGAACTGGGGGAACTGTACTGAAGCCAAGGCGCGCAAACGGGCACCCATCCAAGTGGTAACCACGCTCGACGCTGCTTAACTTGGCTGGGGGAAAGCGAGTGCTCCGACCACTGAACTATCCCGTTGCCCAGCAATGAGACAGCAAGTGAATAATATGTGCATAGGGGAAAGAGAGAGAGAGAGAGAGAGAGAGAGAGAGAGAGAGAGAGAGAGAGAGAGAGAGAGAGAGAGGGGGGGGGGGGGGGGGGGGGGGCGAGCCTGTACGTGCGTGCATATGCTTTTTTTCTTTTTAAGATTTTTTTTTTTTTTACTAACGAAAAGGGAAAATAATCTAGTCCGGCACCTTTTTTCTCACCTGCTTTTCTTTTTTAAAAAAAAAACAACAACCAATTTTATTATTACTATTTTTTTAAAACAATTTTTTCCCCCTTTTAATTTTTTTCCCCCTAATCCCCCCCCCCCCCCCCCCCCCCCCCCCCTCCCCGCCCACGGCTTTCAAAATGCCGGTTTTAAACAAAAACTATGAGGGCCGGGAAATTTCGAAACAACGTTTTAAAACCCCTAAAGCTTCACAACAGGCGAGCCACAAAAAAATTAAAAACGAATGAAGTGACTGCGGGCCCAATCCTTCAGATGGCACAAACTTCTGCCGACACACCGCCCATATGGCGCAGAAAAACATTTTTACGAAAAACGAAATTAAAAAAAAAAAGGCGTCAGCCCCAAAACCCGGGACAAAGGGGAAAATTTCTCCCCCCCCCCCCCCCCAAACCCCCCCCCCTCTCCTTTTTCAC
Source organism: Rapana venosa (assembly GCA_028751875.1). Lineage (NCBI taxonomy): Eukaryota > Metazoa > Mollusca > Gastropoda > Neogastropoda > Muricidae > Rapana > Rapana venosa. Next base: position 39,357,644 of record CM054146.1, on the reverse strand, counting down.
ACAACCCCCCACCACTCTCCCACACAACCAGCCTCACCACACACACACAGTCACTCACAACACCCACACAAAACCACTCACTAAATCACACAAAAACACCTTTAAATACCGTAGTGTAAAATATAAAATAATTATATAAAAAAACCTCCCGGGGCATTTAAATTTTTAGATGACGGGTCACCCCCAATCTGTGAAACCTCCCATCCATCATTCACGTTTTCCCCATTTCAAAAACCCGGTTTCCTTTTGGTTTGTGTGTGGTGTGTGTTGTGGGGAGGGGGGGGGGGGGGGGGGGGGGGGGGGGGGGGGGAAGAGGGGGAGGGGGGGAGGGGGGGGGTTTCCCCGTTTCGCTAAAAGCTCCGGGGTTTCAAAAAAATTTAGGGTGAGATTTCCCGTACCAAATTTTGGGTTCAAAAGAAGGTACCCGGGTACCAAATTATTTTTCTTCTCAAACGCTCGGGACAGCAACATATTTTTTTTCATATGGCGAAAAGGGTTGCGCTGCCGAAAGCGCCCTGACAATCTCCCCCTTACCCGCTTCGGCACAGGAAAGAAATTGTTCCCTTTTTAAATTTTTAATAAAAAAAAGCAGGAAAGGCCCAAGACGGTAAAAAAAAAAGGTTACGGGTTAAAAAAACCAGGAACAAAGCAAAAAAAGGGGGGTAAAAAAAAATTTTAAAAAATTTTTTTAAGGGGGAAGAATTTTAAGGGGGGAGTTTTTATTTATTTTCTCCCCCCTCCCCTCCCCCCTCCCCCCCCCCAATTCCCTCGGGAACCCAACAATTCCGATTTTCCCCCGGTAAACTTTTATTTTGTGGGGGGGGGGGGGGGGTTTGTGTTTTGGAAAGGCCCTTGACGATTTCAATTTTAAAAGGCATATTGGGAATCTTAAGTGGGAAATAAAATTTTTTGGAGTTTTTAAACCCAAGCGGGGGTGCAATTTAAAAAATATTGATTCAAAAAAGGAAGCCAAAGATTGGGAGAGGAAAAGGTTTAAAGTTGGAAAGATTAAAATTTTTTCAGGGTTCAGGGCCGGTAGGGGGATAGAAGGGGGGTAAACCGGGGGGGGAAAGTAGGTAAAGGTTTGGGGTTGTATAGGGGGGGGGGGTAAATTGGGGGGGGGGTAGGGGGGGTTGGGGATTGGGGTTGTTTTAAAAAAAGGGGGAAAATTTTTGGGAGTTAACACACGCCCCAATTTTGAAAGTAGGGGGGGGGGGGGGGGGAAGTTTCAAAAAATTTGAGGAAATTTCTTGGGGGGAAAAAAAAACACAACATTTAAAGGGGGGGGGTTGGAGTTAAAAAGAATGGTTTAAGGGGGTTTAAATTTTTGGGGAAAAAAAAAAAAAAACAACAACTCTAAAACAACAGGAAACACACACAACACACACAAACACACACACACACAAAAGGGGGCCCAAAAACCCCCACCATAAAACCCTTTCGTTAATGAAGAAGGCCAGTTTTTCCATAGCATTGTTGCCCCAACATATAACCCGCATCAATCCTTCCTACCCGTGAAGGAATGAGCTCCGCTACTTTAAACTTCCCCCGCCATTTGGGACAGACAACAACAGTTGCTGCCCTGAGCGTTCGACGACAACGACGAAGAAGAAAACAGAAGAAGCAGAACCCAAAAAGCAGAAAAAAAGAAGAAGAGGAGGGGGAAAAAGAAAAAGAAGAAAAGAAGAAGAAAAGAGAAGAAGAAAAAAAAAGAAGAAAAAAACAAAAAGAAGAAGAAAGAAGAAGAAAAAAAAAGCAGAAAAAAAAAGCAGAAGAAAAAGAAGAAAAGGGAAGAAGAAGAAGCAGAACAAAGAAAAGAAAAAACCTGCCTGCACATACTCCCAAAAAAAATTTTCAGTACAGCCCCCAAAAAACCATTCGAAAAAAGTTTGGGGGGATCGGGGTCTAATTAAACAGTAGGGGAATACCGAAACCCGGGGATGAAATATTCATCATTCTAATTTTTTGTAACAATTTTATTTAAACCCCCCAAAACAGTTTAAAGGGGGTTAAAATGCATTGGGTGCAAGGAGAAAGCAAGCAAGCAAGCGCGTGCGCGTGTGGGAAGAGAGGGGAAAAGAGAAGAGGGGGGAAGAGAAGGGAAGAGAGAAGAGAGCGAGCGCGCGGGCAGAGAGAAGAAGAGGAGGGGAGGGGGAGAGAGAAAGAGGGGAAAAGAGAGAGAGATTAAAAACCATACTATTACAAATTGTGTGAAATCAGTTTTCATCCCTTTCAACTGCACTTTTAATCTATAGAAAGGGTTTTTTTCTAAGCAAAATTACCCCTATAATAAAGCCCCAACCCATTTTTTTTTTTCCTTTTGCAAAGTGCATTTTCCCCCCCCCCCCCCCCCCCCCCCCCCTTTCCCCTTCAAAGGAAAGGGGCATATATATAAATTTTACCCCAAATTTTGTAAGTAAAGGGCAGTTATCCCCTGCGGAAAATTCGGGCTGCTTTTCCCGCCCCAAAAACCCACGCCCCCCTTTAAACTTTTTTTTTTTTAAATATTTCTTTTCCGTCTGCTTGGTATTTTTTCCCCCCCACTTATGGGGGTTCCTACAGAATTTTCCCCCTCAGTCCGGGGGTTTTTGTTAACGTGCTAAAATTCTGTTCTTCAGGGGCCCCTCGGTTAATCGACTCTTTCCGAAAACAAAGCCCCCAAACCCCACCAATCTCACAAGTGACGGGGGTTTTAAAAGTTTTGGGGCAAAAGGGGAAAAAGGGAACCCTGGAATTTTTCGTTTTTCCTACAGGCGCTTTAAACCTCAAAACCACCAATCCATGTAGTTTTTCGTCTAGCTTCTCTTAATTTTTTTTGCCTTAAAAAAACCCCCCCCCCCCCCCCCCCCACTTCCTTTTTCAAATTTTATTTTTCATAAAACCCTTTTGGATTTTTTCCCAGTCATTTTTCTCTGTTTAAATTTAGCAACAACCTTGCCCATCTCCCCTTTTCCCCCGTCTCCCCCCCCGCCCCCCCCCAACCCCCCTTTTCCTCCCCCCCCCCCCCCCCAAGGGAAAAGGGATACCCCTAGGGGGTCAGAACATTGCGCTCGAAAACTGACACCGGGGTTGGGTATCCCTTTTTAAGGGGGAATTTTCCCCCTCTGGATTTAAACATCAGGGGCAGACTCCACTCTCCCCAAAATCTTTGGGATAAACCCAAAAACCCGGGGGCCCCGGTGCAACGCACCAGAACATTGGGCCCCACACTTAAAAACCTTTTCCCCGGCTTTTAAAGAGTGGGCCATTGGTCCCCGGTGGAAACAGATGACAAATTTAAAAAAACCGAAATACACAGGGGGACGGAAACAAAAAAAGAAACATAATGCTTTATTTCATTACCCTCGATAAAAAATAAAATAAAAAAAAAAATTTTAAATTCCACCAAAAACCACACACACACACACACATAATAATATAAAAAATTAATATTTTATAAAATATATATATATATATAAATATATATAAAAAAATATAAATATAATTATAAAAATATAAATGTGTGTGTGTGTCTGTGGGTGTGTGGGGGTTTTCCCCATCCACCCCCCCCCCCCACCACACACACACACTCCCCCCCATCACCCCTCTTCTAAATACCAAAAGAGGGCGAGATTCTTTCTCCTCTAGGGCTTTTTTTAAAATTTTTAAAGGAAAAAACCCTCTCTCTCTCTCTTCTTTTCCTTCCCCCCCCCCCCCCCCCCCCTCTCCTCCTCTCTTCTCCCCCCCCTCCCCCCCCTCTCCCCTCCCCCTCTCTTCCCTTTTCCCCCACTTTTTTCCCCCCCCCCCTTTCCCTTCCCCCCCTTTTTTCCCCCCCCCCTTTTTTATCCCCCCCCCCCCCCCTTCAACCCTTTCCCCCCCCCCCTTTCCCTTCCCCCCCCTTCCTTTTTTCCCTTCCCCCCCCCCAATTCCCCTCCCCCTTTCCTCTCCTTCTCTCCCCACCCCCACTCTCTAACCCCTCCCCTCTCTCCTCTCTCTCCCCTTTCTCTCCCCCCTTTCCCCCCCGGGGAGGGGCAGTCTGGGGAGGGCCCATAACCAATCCCTTTCGCTAATTCAACCTCCAAAGGGCACACTCCCAAAAAAACTAAATTTCCAAGAGGGGCCTCCCTTTGCCGACTCCTCGGGGAATTGCGGTTGAAGCCCAGTAAACCGAGATGGATGAAAATAAAACTGGAAGGCTGACGCCCTCGACCCAGCCCGTTTTATTAAAAATGCCCCCTTACAAAAAATAAAAAACCACGAACTTTTTTTCCTTGGCCTTAAAAAAAGTTTCAGCCCCCCCCCAAAACATGAAACACTTCTCTTCTTTCATAGAGAAGCTAAAGAATTTTATTCGGTTCTTTTTGACATCGGGGGTTGAGAGCCAAAAATCCGAGAGGGCGGTAGCTCCCATGCCCAGCAGGGCCCCGCGCGGGGCCCCACACACACAAAAAGGGAAATTTTCTTTAGGAAAAATAAAAAATTTTTTTTAAGGGGGTTTCCCTTTTGGGAACCAAGGGGGCCCCAGTTTTTGGGTTTTCCAGGGGAAGGGCCCCACACACACAAAGTATGAAATTATGTATGTTTTATGGTATGAAATTTTAAAAAATAAAAATATATTTATATACATCCCTTACTCCCAAAAGAAAAAATAAAAAGAGAGAGAGAAAAGAGAGAAGAGAAGATAAACCCTCCCCCCAAGATATTTATACCCTCCCCCCCCCACCCCCCAAAAAGAGATTATATAATTAAAAAAAAATGCACACGCCCCTACAAAAACACACCACCACCACACCAAAAACCCCCCCCCCCCCCCCACCCACCCCCCCCCAACCCCAAAAAAGTTAACCAAAGCACTAACAACGAACATACCACCCAAAATTTTAAACCCCAACCACATCGAAAACTTTTCCCTACTGAAACTTTTTCCCCCCTTTATTAGGCGGGGCGGCCGGGGAAAAAAAACGACAAAAGCAAAAGGGACCCAAGGTTAACAAAAACCAAAACACACGCACACACACACAAAAGCCACGCATGCACCACACACACCACACCCACCATGCCCCGCCACACACAAACAAAAAAAAACCAAAAACGCAAACCCGGGGCATGAAGGCATCGACTTTAAAGGGTCGAGGCCTTGGGGCTTTCCACCTTTTTTGGCTTCTTAATAAAAGGGTAAAGGGGAAACCGGCACAGCACGACAGTTTCCCGCTCGTGAGCCATCATTTTCTTTTTTTGGGAACGGTAATTTTTTTAAAAAAAATTTTCGTATGTAATAAACCCCCCAAAAAAACAGCTAGCTTTTTCCCGTGCAGTTTCCCACCCCCAAACCAATAAAAAAAAAAAAGCTGCTTCTTGCTCGTCATACGGGCTGGAAAGGGGCTATGTTTAAGAGTGCTTTCCTTTTTGGGGTTGTTTTGGGTTTGGGTTTTTTTTTCTTCTGTTTGGTTTCTTTTTTCATTGGTAAATTTTTAAAACCGTGTTTTTAAATTTTGGGTTGGGGGAAGGGGTTGGGGGGCCCCAGCAAATTTTTTTAAAGGGGGTTTTGTTGTCGAACTCGTTTTAAAATAAAAAAAGGAAATTTAACCCCCCCCCCCCCGGAAATAAGGGCCCTTTTTTTTAAAAGAAAAAGGGGAAAGGAAAGAAATTTTTAAAAAATATTTAAAAAGAGGTAAAATTCCCCGCCCCCAAAAACAAAACACGCAAACGTTGTGTGTTGTGTGTGTTGGTGTGGTGTGTGTGGTGTGTAAAGAGAAAGAAAAGAGAGAGAGTGTTTTGTTGTGTGGGGGGTGTGTGGGGTGTTTTGTGTGGTGTGAGAGAGAGAAAGAGAGGGGTTTTTGTGTTGTGTGGGTGTGTTTGTGTTGTGTGTTTTGGGGTTTTGGGTGTGTTGTGCGGGGCCGGTTGTTCATTTTTTGGGAATTTAACGTCTGTTCATTATTAGTGATGTAGGGTATGTTGTTGTGGTTTTGGGGGGTGTGTGTTGTGTTTTTGGGGTGTTGTTTTTTGTGTGTTGTGTGTGTGTTTGTGTGGGGGGTGTGTTTCCCAATTTTTGTTTTTTCACGCCCTTTCATTATTAGTTTGTTTGTTTGTGTTTTGTGTGGTGTGTTTGTTTTGTGTACGCGCGGGGTATGCTTTTCCTTTGTTTAAACGCCCTTTTCCCTTTTAATTATGAAAATAGGCGCGCCTTTCGAGCGTGGGTGGGGCGCGCGCGTGAAACTTTTTAAAATCTCAAACTTTTTATTAACAAGAAGGGGAACTGTTTAACGCTGGGTACTTTTTTTTCCCTTTCCGCCCTGGGCAACAACCCCTTTGCAGCATGACCCCCCCCCCCCCCCCCCCCCAACCCCCCCCCAAACCCCCCCCAAACCACCCCAAAAAACACGAGGGGCTTTTTTCCCAATTTTTCCTCAAAAATGAATTTCAACGTTCGTGAAAATTTTGGGGCGAACGTGACGTTTTACACTTACCCTTTTCATTCGCTTCCCTTCCTAGGATCTCCCCTCCTCACCCCTCCCCTCCCCCAATCACCTTACATCTGTCCCTACTTTCAACAGCCAAGTCTTCCTTGTCTTTTGTGCCTTCTGGGTCAATTCTCCTGCCTCCCCCCACCGAAACACTTATAATTCTCTCTTATGCCGAAGTCGGATGCGCTGGGCCTGACTTGTCAAGGCGCTTAACGGCAGCGTGATGTATTTTCGCTCGGCTTATATAACGGTCAACAATTATTGTTGTCTGAGCGTTCGACGAAGAAGGAACAATCCACCGTTGGTCGTCGTTTTTACCCTTTTATTTCCGATCCATCTAGCTGGAATGATATCTCCCGCTCTCTCCCTTCGCCAAGATCTTCCTTTGACACTTTCAAATCCAGCCTCATGACACTTATTTCCTTCCTAGGACCCCCCCCCCCCCCCCCCCCCCCCACGCCCCTATCACCTTACATTTGTCCCTTCTTTCAACAGCCAATTCTATATCCGTCACCTTAGTGCGTTACTCTATCTCTTGTGTGTGTGTGTTGTGTGTGTGTGTGTGTGTGTGTGTGTGGTGAGTGAGAGAGATATCGTGCGTGGTTTTTTCTTTTTAAAAATTCTTTTATATCGAGGATAATGGAATAAGCACTTACGTGCTTTTTAAAATCCAGTCCCTGTGTGTATGCGGTTTTGTCAATTCTGTCATCTGTTCACACCGGCACACAATAGCCTACTCTTACGAAAAGCGAAACAGGATTTAACGTGTGCGCAAGATGTCCTGCGTGCGTTCGCACACGGGGCCTCGGTTTATAGTCTCATCCGAAAGACTTTTGGGGAGAGTGGAGTCTGCACTGATGTTAACTCCTGGGGAAAATATCCCCCTTGAACGGGAATTGAACCAGGGTCGTCAGGTTGCGAGCGCAACGTTCTAACCACTGGGCTGTCCCGTTCCCGTGTGTGTGTGTGAGTGTGTGTAGGTGCGCGCGCGTGTACAACATGCGCAGGTGAATTCAACTTCAAAAAGAGTCATCACAGCTTTGCACTGCTGAAGGCCTGGGTACTTAATAAAGAGGGGAGGGAATAACTGTCTTCTCTGGGCCATAAAGTACGCCCGCCCCCATCCACACTTTCCCACACCCCCTTCTGCATCTTTAAAACTTGTCGGAACGTCGGGTTCGACTCACCTTGGGAGTTCAGTTCACCGACGTAACAGAAGAGTAACGCTACAGTGTAAACTTCGTTTGTGAGCGTTTCGGGCAAAAAAAAAAATTTCGGTATCGGAATTCTTGGTGGTCATCCTTTCAGATTCACCAATTTTTTGGCCTCGCCTCCCCCCCCCCCCCCCCCCCCATCCAACTTAAGATAACACATATCCAACAGATAGCGTTGTTGAAGATGGCGATTTTTATAATGGTAAGTGGTGATTTTTTGGCTACTCTGTGGCAACTGGTGAGTGGATAAATATAATGTTAACAAAAGAATGTTGTATTCTTACAGTTCCAGAAAAGAATAGAGAATACACATTTTATTTATATATACACGTCGAGCGAGAGAGAGAGAGAGAGAGAGAGAGAGAGAGGAGAGAGAGAGAGAGAGAGAAGGGAGGGGGGGGGGGGGGGGGGGGGGGGGGGGGGGGGGGGGGGAAGAGAGAGAGAGAGAGGGGGGGGGGGGGAGAGAAGGAGTTTCTCAGAGAACACACACGCACGCACACACGCACATATATACACACATGTGTGCGTGTATGAACTTGCATGCATGCACATGTTTGAGGAAATGTGCTTGTGAATATGCGTTGTGGTTAATAGGACTATGTATGTGTGCGTGCATGCGTGCGTGTGTGTGTGCGCGTGTGCATGTACCTGCGTGCGTGCGTGGGTGTATGTGTGGGTGCGTGCTTACGCGTGTATAGTCGGGTTGAAAACAATGCATACATTTACATGTATATAATTATATACAGACCACAAAACTAGGCCCTGTTAATGATGTGCACAATCATACCTATCCGAAGTGTCTATCTCCTCTCCTCCGGATAAAGTATCGGAAAGACCCCCCCCCAAAAAAAACAAACAAAAAAAAACAAAAACAAAACAAAACTAAGATAAAAATCCCAAACCCAAAGTATGCTCAATGGGATAAATCAGTGTGTGTGTGTGAGTGTGCGTGTTTGAGAGAGAGAGAGAGACACACAATTGACACACAATTTTATTGCTATTTAGCGATCAAGCCATATAGCGCTGCGGCGCGGTAACAACGATATCGAACGCGACGCGATTACAATGACATGGAAACCATGGCAGTGGTGGTATGTACATCAAGATTCGATACATTATTGTCTGTGTCTCAATTTTCAAACCAGCCTTTCCTTTTCCAGTCTACAGCCAGCAAAGTCAGCCCATGTAAGACCGGATCAGGTCCCGAAGATGATGTAACTCCTGCTCAGCACTCGCCACCACTGTCTCTGTGTGTTGTGTGTTAGTACACTGTTTCCCTTTACGAAGTCTGGCAAGCCTGACACGTTCTTCTGGCAACATGTTTTTCTCTTCTTGCTTGATGTACCAGAACACACACTTAGATTCCTCGCCAGGATCCCATTCCAAGAGTATTCCAGGATGATGTCATCTGATTCACACATCACAATGTTTTGATCAACCGAACTATGTACCACCACCTTTCGAAACCGTGTGTTTCTCTTGCTGTCCCTTAATCGACGCTGTAACACGTTGTCAGTTAGAGTAGACACATACTGTTTCACAATACCAGTATCAGTATCAGAGTCATCCACTGTGCAGCCAACTGTCAGCTCTTCCTGCACATCAGGGGCCTCCAGAAGACACACCGATCTTGTTGTCTGTTGCTGGATCACACAGTAGAACAAGTGAATCTGGTGTGGCTGAGGCATTCAATTCACTGCTGACACATAGTTCTGTGTACACACTGGTTTGTTTTCCTTCTGTTTCCACATCGAGCAGGGAGTCAATGTTACACAAGACCGGCTCTTCCAAGACACTGTTATTGTCACATTGGCGACTTGCCTGTCTTTCTTGGTGTTGTCTACTTCTTTGAACATCGCGACGTCTTTGACAAGGGGTTTCTTGCGATAGTACTGAACACGGGAGTTACGGTTCAGCACCGGGTCCGCCATTTCTGTTGACACTGGCTTGTCAGCTGGCTTCATTCGCAAGACGAACACAACACTGCCGCCTCTCCCCCGCGACTTTCCAACTCGATACGACGTTGTCGATCAGCAGGCGTTTAAAAGTTGTTATTACAGTAGCTGGAAGGCCAGTAACTGACATTTTGAAGCTAAAATCCAAAAATTTGCAGCAGCTTACTAACAGCACGCCCGTTCAGTTCTCGTCCCGTCACGTCGTCGAGAGAGAGAGAGAGAGAAGGGGAGGGTGGAA
>CM054146.1:39327794-39345294 GCA_028751875.1 Rapana venosa | reverse complement strand
AACCAAGAACTTTTTGCCCGTTGCAACCAAGAAAGCATGGACAACATCATCATGCATAGGCGATGGGGATGGATAGGGCATATCTGCCGTCGGGAACATGGAAACATCACCCGAACAGCCCTCCACTGGACACCAGAGGGAAAACGCAAACGAGGACGACCCAAGAACACTTGGCGTCGGACTGTTGAAGCAGAGCTGAAGACCTTCCAACATACCTGGGGAACCATTCAGAAGCTAGCCCAGGACAGACAGGAGTGGAGAACTTTTGTTGCTGCCCTACGTGCCAATAAGGCACAAAGGCATTGATGATGATGATGATAAAACTGATAATTTCTATGCAAAACCACATCTGAATCGGAAATATCCCCTGGGACTGTAAAATAATATATAATATAATACAACAAGCCAATGGAAGCATGGTTTCTTACAATACTTGCGAGAAACTCTGTGTATGTGAGTGTGTGTGTGTAAGTGTGTGCATGCACGCATAACTTCTTAAATACTTGCGATTAACTCTGTGTGTGTGTGCGTGCGCGCGCGCGCACAGCTTCTTAAATACTTGTGATTAACTCCATGTATGTGTATTTGTGTTTGTGTGTTGAGTGTGTGTGTGTACGCATTTGTTCGTATAATATCGCATTTAAAGTTATAAAACCACTTTGGGGTGACTCTGCCTATAAAGTGTGTTTCTTGATCGATAAAGTACAGCATACACAGAATATCAATCCATGCAGTTTAATAACATCACCACGGGAAAAGTTAACACTATAATGGCAACATCTGGAAAACCAATGCGTATTCATAATAACAGAAATCCACTGAATTTGTATATTCTGAAGAATCATTTTCCTCGAGAAAATGGCCAAGTTCGATGTTAGGCAATAGGCGCACTGACAGAAATAGGCACAAGCACAAATAAGAAAATGGAGATGAAAACATGACTGACACGGGTATTTCAATGTACAGAACTGTCCCAAAAAGTTACTGATTAAAAATCTATAATCACACGTGCACGCACATCGAAACACACACACACACACACACCACACACACAACACACACACACACACACACACACACACACACACACACACACACACACACACACACTCTCTCTCTCTCTCTCTCGATGTTTTCCAGTTGCTATTACACAAGCTAGGTTAAGTGTTTTACCACTTAATATTCGTAAATACAGTACTAAAGATCAAGACACTGTCTTTGTAAAACAAATTAGAAAATGAAGCCCATTTTTTGTTTGAACGCTCAGTTTACACCTATTTAAGGGTAAGTTTTAAACTGAATGTATTAATGTATAAATATCAGCGCTACTCAAAACATGAAATGGAGAACACAGACATTATCTATCCAGATACACATTTCATTCTATAGATAGAAGAAAGATTGTTGAGTCATAATGACTTAATTGATAGTGTGTCAAATAAGATATGTCTTTACAAATCACGTTTCTATCATCCTGAACTGTAATATGACATTTTGGATTTATATTGACTTTGATGTATACTATTAATATTCACGCAGTCTAATATCTTTGTTTATCAGGTTCATAGTCGAAGAGATGATCATTGCGGTCAGATTCACATGAATGGATTTTTGGTTTGTTTGTTAAGTTGTTTATTCCCTTCCATGTTCCACAGTACTCTACATACCAGAATGTCGATTCTCCTCCTTACCCCAAACTCCGTGTATTGTGGCCTAGGCCAATGTACATATTAAACACGTTCAGAGTTTCTCTCTCTCTCTCTCGCTCGCACACACATATCCCCCCCCCCCCCCCCCCCCCCCCCCCCCCACACACGCGCGCATCCCCATAATCACATTTTTACGAGACAATTTTGACGCCTGCAGGCGCCTTTGCCACCCACAGCTCGAAAATTGGTACCGCGCACGCACACATAACTGTATGACTAATGGAGCGCGTGCACGCGCAACAGATACACAGGCACAGTACAGTAACTTTCCGCACCAGGGGAAAATTTCCCCCCATAACATCATTTTCCATAAAACTCACTGTCATACGGCCGACAATATGTCTATAATGTGCAAAATTCTCGTTCTCCGGTAATCTTGCGTAGAGTAATGTCACACAATATTCAACGCGAATCCATTACATAATAGAGGAGTTTCAGCCAAATATAATTTCCATAAAAACTCGCACTGTCATACGGATGGCATAATATGTCTGTAAGGTGCAACGTTCTCGTTGTCCGGTAATCCAGTGAAGAGTAATATCACACAATATTCAACGCAAAGGCATTACATAATACTGGAGTTTCAGCTAAATAATTCGACAGGGACAGGGGGATGAGGAGTGAGAGAGAAGTGGTAAGAATCATCAGATGATACATAGCCCGAGAGATAGAGATAGAGAGATAATAGATAGAAGAGAGAGAGAGAGAGAGAGAGAGAGAGAGAGAGAGAGAGAGAGAGAGAGAGAGAGAGGGGGGGGGGGGGGGGGGTTCGAGTATCCTCTGAGTATCCATTTCAGGTCGATTTTCCTCATTTTCTTTATTATTTTATATCGAGGATAATGGAATAAGCACTCATGTGCCTTTAAAAAATTTTATTTTTTTTTTACATCCAGTCCCCATTTCTGGTCGATTTTCCTCATTTATTTTCTTTATTCTTTTATATCGAGGATAATGGAATAAGCACTCAAGTGCCTTTTAAAATTTTTTACATCCAGTCCCCATTTCTGGTCAGTTTTCCTCATTTTAATTTTCTTTATTCTTTTATATCGAGGATAAAGGAAGAAGCACTCGTGTGCTTTTTCTTTTAACATCCAGTCCCCGTGTGTATGCGGTTTTGTACACTTTGTCATCTGTTCCCACCGGCACACAATGGCCTCCTCTTACGAAAAGCGGAACAGGAATCAACGTGTGCGCAAGATGAACATACCCAGCATGCGATCTCGAGAGACATGGGCTCCATCAGGGTCAAACTGCCGAAGAATCTACTGAAAGCTTCAGTTCAGTGCAGTCAAGTCAAAAACACTGTAATCATCCCATGAAGGGCGATTACAATACTGACAGGCAAACTGATACGTATCATTATCTCGAAAAAGATACAAGAAAGCTTCTTTTCATATTGGTATGAACATTCCAAGATAACTTCAAATAAAAGTATCACAAACACACACACACACACGCACGCACGCACGCAACACACACAAACAATTTAATTTCTGTTCTTGATTTGTTCATGTTAAGATCACTATTTTTTGTGTGTTGGTTATTACTATTCAGTACACACATGAGCACGCACACGCATGCATGCAGGGACACACACACGCACATGCACTCACACAAAGTAGATCTCTCCCCCCCTCCTCTCTCTCTCTCTCTCCCTTTCTCTCGTATTCAGTCTCCTATTTTTTGCGCGCGCACACACACACACGCACACGCGCGAGCACACACACACCCAAAGTAGGAATACGTTATAAAAACCATCGACTGGAAGAGATATAAGCTTATTATTTACGCATACACGCACGCACTTACGCACATACACACACACCAATGTATGAATGCAACGTTATAAATACCATCGACTAGAAAAAGAAGCATACACTTTTACATGTAATTATGTCCAGCACAATGCTCAGCTTCTCCGCAAGGACTTATGTCCGGTTCGGTCCCGGGGTCGGGTCAGGTCAGGTCAAGCCACTCAAACTATACAGTTCCTCCTCTCTGACACAAAGATCTGTTCTTGAGACCATTTCCACATTCAGGTCAGTACAATTTCCATCGAAGACCGCCCCCCCCCCCCCCCCCCCCCCTCTCTCTCTCCGCCAAAAGCCTTCTTATGACACTTTTAAATCCAGTCTCAAGACAATTAGCGTATTTTCAAACCTAACATTTTCCTCTCCTGTTTCATCTCGAGCCTTTTCCCCTGCCTTCAACAGCCGAGATTCTATCGCCCTGCCAGGGTGTGTGACGTGTGTGTATGTGTGTGTGTGTGTGTGTGTGTGTGTGTGCGTGCGTTGCGTGTGCGTGTGTGTGTGTGTGCGTGTGCGTGCGTGTGCGTGTGTGTGTGTGTGTGTGCACATTTGGACTAGTTGGAACTATTGTTTACTGGTTGTATGGCTGTGTAAGAATGAGTTGACTGCAAGCGCTTTGATTTGTCTCTGCAAGATATAGCGCTATATAAATTCCATTTATTATTATTAACATCATTACTTCCATGCCGTGGTTCCATGAAGTCGTGGGTTCGAGTCTCAGCAGCGACCCTTTGGCGAATTAAGGAAGTTTTGGGTTGAAAAAAAAGAAGTTTTACGCTCTCCCGTGTCAATTCAAAGCGCGGACCTGCCAGTGACTAAATTTCCTTTCTATATAAACACGCATGCAGATTTTATTTTATTCTTTTATATCGAGGATAATGGAAGAAGCACTTTTTTTTTTTTTTTTTTTACATCCAGTCCCCGTGTGTATGCGGTTTTGTAAATTCTGTCATCTGTTCCCACCGGCACACAATGGCCTACTCTTACGAAAAGCGGAACAGGGTTTAACAGATCACATAACAAGCACGCTGAAAAATCCAGTCATTCATTTCGGCGTTCGTTCCGTTAAGTTACGAAAGCGTGAATTTTCTCTGCCTCTGGGGTAATAAGACTGGTTTTGAATTTGAAGCACGAAAACACCCAGCATGCATCCTGTACCTAGAGAGGAATGGGCTCCGCCAGGTTCAACTGGCCCAAGAGACACGAAACCTGAAATGTGCAGTGCAGTGGCCCCCCCCCCAACGACTCCAGAGATAAAAGGGAAGAAAAGGAGTGTCTTCGTTTCTGCTTTACACGTAAGGCACAATCTTGTTTGTTAGCTGTCGAACATTTGAACCAAAAAACAAGAATGTTGGCACGCTCTAGAACTAACTACACGTAGGCGGCAGGAAACCAAAGGTGGTTTGAATTAAGCTTTAAAGACAAGTTATGGTGTGTGTGTTGTTTGTGTGTGGTGTGTGTTGTTTGTGTGTGTGTTGTGTGTGTGTGTAGTGTGTGGTGCGTGCGTGTGTGTGTGTGTGTGGTTGTGCGTATTTTGTGTGGTAGGTGTGTGGGTGTGTGTGTGCGTGTGTGTGTGTGTTGTGTGCAACATGTCGAGGTGATGCGTGTGTGTGTGTGCGCGTGTGTACCCGCCAGCTTGTATGTGTGCAGTAACACGCGTTCTTGTAGCTTTTTAATAATTTTTGTTAAACCAAACTAAAAATCTACAAAATCGCAAGCCCCCCCCCCCCCCCCCCCACCCCAGCATGCACCATTCGGATGAGACTATAAACCCGAGGCCCCGTGTGCGAACGCACGCAGAACATCTTGCGCCACACGTTAAAATCCTGTTCCGCTTTTCGTAAGAGTAGGCCATTGTGTACCGGTGGGAACGGATGACAGAATTTACAAAACTGCATACACACGGGGACAGGATGATGTAAATAAAAAAAAAGCACACAAGTGCTTATTCCATTATCCTCGATATAAAAGAATAAAATAAAATAAAAAAAAAAATAGTTTGACCTTCCTCGCGACAAACTTCTGAAAACCTGGGGGTGACGCTAACTACTCCAGAAGAAGTTACTGGAGAAGTCAGCTGCTCTTTGGGGAGTGGGGGGAGGGTTTGGAGGGGTGGCTATTCTGTTTAATACTTTGCTTATCATGCTACCATGGTTTTTTTTGTTTTGGTTCCGAGGCTGAGTTCCGAGGCTGACCAATGGAGCGATTTTTGCGTACGCGGCTTTTTGTTTTCTCCTTCTCTCTCTCTTAACGTCACCGTTCACCTATACCCACATTTGGACTTCAGCGATGCTACAAGTTATGTCTCGTTGCTCTTAGTTTCAATCCCTAAACGAATCGGAAAACTCTGCTTGGGACTTTAAAAAACAATTACACAATTCACCGCCCCCCCCCCTCCCAAAAAACAAACAAAAACAAACCAACAACAAAAACAACCAAACCCCCCCCCCCCCCCCCCAAAAAAACCCAAACAAAAACCCAAACGAAAACAAAAAACAAAAAAACCACAAAAACCCAAACAAAAAACCTCGACAAATTTTCAGTTCATCAAAAATATTGGAACGCCATTTTCTGGACGTGGTAGCTCAGTGGTCGGAGCACTCGCTTTCCCCCAGCCAAGTTAAGCAGCGTCGAGCGTGGTTACCACTTGGATGGGTGACCGTTTGCGCGCCTTGGCTTCAGTACAGTTCCCCCAGTTCACCCAGCTGTAAATGGGTACCTGCCCTCTTTAGGGTCAGGGAAGGTAAAGCAGCGAGGGAGAGGAGATGGGCGCCGCCCTCAATATGCTGGCTCTAGAGAAGTGAGGTCTCTGACGCCTCGCTCCCCTACGACCTTATAGGTTACGGGACTCCTCCTCCTCCAGTGCTGCCAGTCTCTCCCGGTCATTCATTTATTGCACCGGTTCTCACGTTGTTTGTTTACAACAGCGGCCCCCAGAGGGGAAAAAAGAGTGAACAGAATCGTGCCACAGTAAACCTCTCAGGTATTTAGATAATTTGAAGGGGAAGGGTTGGCAGGCAAGGTAGCAGCTCCTTGTGTTAAGTAAATCCAGGCCCTCTTCTTTTTTTTTCTTTTTCCCCTCACAAGACAGTAACTGCTGTAAGATACAGACGGGTCAGGTAAACGGATTTAGTGATGGAGGTAGCTGGAGGTTGAGTGTAGTGTGTAGGTGGCTGGTTGTGAGTGTGATGTGGCCGTCTTCGTTATGCTGTGTTTTGGAGTGTTTGTTTGCTGCTCCGGGAAGTGGTGTGATCTCGGTAGTTTGTATTTGAGTGAGTGTGTGAGTGTGTTGTGTTAGTGTGGGCCTCTGTGTCTGTGAAGTATGCGTGACAGATGGCGTAACTGGTGTGTGTGTGGAGTAGTGTGGTGGGAGTGTGTGTGTGTGTGTGTGTGTGTGGGTGTGTGTGTGGTGTGTGTGTGTGTTGTTGTGGTAGCTGGGTAGATTGAGGAGATGGGGTTTGTGTGTGTGTGTGGAGGGATGTGGGTGGTGGGGTGGTGATGTGGTGGGGTAGGTGTGGGGGTGGTGGTGGATGTGTGTGGTGATGAGAGAGAGAGGAAGGGATGTGGATGTTGTGAGTGATAGTATGAGTAGGGGGGGATGAGAGAGGAGAATGGGGTGGGATGAGAGAGAGAGAGAGAGAGAGAGGAGGAGGGAGGGAATGAGGAGAATAGAGAGAGAGGAAGGGAGGAAAGAGAGAGAGAAGGAGGGAGAGAGAGAGGAGGAAGGAAGAGAGAGAGAGGAGAGGAAAGAGAGAGAGAGAGGAGAGAGGGGAGAGGAGAGGAGAGAGAGGAAGAGAGAGAGAGAGGGAGAGAAGAGAGAGGAGGAGAGAGGAGAGAGAGAGAGGAGAGAGAGAGAAGGAGAGAGAGAGAGAGAGAGAGAGAGGAGGAGAGAGGAGAGAGAGAGAGAGAGAGAGAGAAGGAGGAGGAGACAGAGAGAGGTGTCCCCATCTTGACAATCTCAACGTTCTTTTTCGGACAAGGATCATCCATCCCCTATGGACAACATGATTTCTCTAGACAACTACCCCTCCCCACCTGTACCGCGTTATCCTACCTCTGCCAGACACCTTGCTTACCTGCTGGACAACCAACTTTACTCCTCTTTTAGAATATGATTTGCTCTAGACTTCATTATTCCTCTTCAGACAACTATATCCCCATCTGAACATCCTCCTTGTCCCTATTCAAACTATTACACCCCTCCCTTTGGATAACTTCCATTATTCCTCTTGAGATAACTATCCTTACCATCTTAACAACCTCATTATTTCTCTAAGTATTCCTCTTTTAATAATTATCTTTTCCATCTTAGCAACCTCATTATTCCTCTTTTGATACTATCTTTCCCATCTTAACCTCATTATCTTTAGATAACTTTTCCATCTGAACAACCTCATTATTCCTCTCTCATTATTCTTCTTTAGATAACTATCTTTTCCATCTGAACAACCTCATTATTCCTCTCTCATCATTCCTTTTGATAACTATCTTTCCCATCTTAACCTCATTATTTATCTTAAGATAACTTTCCCATCTGAACCACCTCATTATTTATCTTTAGATAACTTTCCCATCTGAACAACCTCAGTATTTCTCTTGATAACTATCCTTACCATCTGAACAACCTTAGTATTTCTCTTTTGATAACTATCTTTACCATCTGAACAACCTCATTATTCCTCTCTAGATAATTATCATCCCCAAAGGATAACCTCAGTATTCCTCTTTAGATAACTATCCTTCCCATATTAACCTCAGTATTCCTCTTTAGATAACTATCCTTCCCATATTAACCTCAGTATTCCTCTTTAGATAACTATCTTTCCCATCTAAACACCCTCATTATTCCTCTTTAGATAACTATCTTTCCCATCTGAACAACCTCATTATTCCTCTTTAGATAACTATCTTTCCCATCTAAACACCCTCATTATTCCTCTTTAGATAACTATCCTTCCCATCTGAACAACCTCATTATTCCTCTTTAGATAACTATCATCCCCTCTTGAGACAACTATTGCTCCCCTCCCCCCCCCCTCGAACCCCCCCCCAAAAAAAAAAAACCCAACAAAAACGAGACTCTCCTCCCCAAAACAACAAAAGCCACGTTGCTGATGGAGACATAACATTTTGGTTCCTAAGTCAAGCCAAATTTTTATTTCCAGATGGTACATTGAATAAACAATGCAATAGCTTTTTTTTTTTTTTTATCAAGCCATCTAAGAGCAAATTTCTTAATGATTATACTGAAATACATTATTGCAACCTTTACCAATAAATTAAACCAGTAAAAGGAGAAAAAATCGATAATACATTGGAAAATACAAATTACACACACATAAAATGGATAAAATAATACATTGGAAAATACAAATTACACACACTTATAAAAACAACAACAGCAACCCCAGTCTTATTCTTGTCCGATACACAGAACTTGCACAAAGAAGATCAAAAAACGGGAAGGTCGGGCAATAGCCGCGTGCTTTTATGCAGATCCTCCCATGACCTTTCCGCTAGAATCGAAGAGGCGCTTTTGAAAAATCGAAAAAAGAACCGGAAAGAGGTTCAAAGAAAGTTTGTGTTTGTGTATGTGTGTGTGTGTGTGTGTGTGAGTGTGGAGAGAGAGAGAGAAGAGAGAGAGAGAGAGAGAGGAAGTGTGTTGTGGAGAGTGAGAGAGAGAGGAGTGTGGTGTGTGAGAGAGAGGTGTGAGAGAGAGAGAGAGGATGATGAGAGAGTGTGTGAGAGAGAGTGGTAGGAGGTGAGAGAGAGAGAGAGAGAGAGAGAGAGAGAGAGAGAGAGGGTGGTGAGAGATGTGGAGAGGTGTGTGTGAGAGATGTGTGTGGAGAGAGTGTGAGTGGAGGTGAGAGAGAGAGAGAGAGAGAGAGAGAGAGAGAGAGAGAGAGAGAGAGAGAGAGTGAGTGAGGTGAGAGAGGTGTGTGTTGGAGAGAGAGAGTGTAGTGAGAGAGTGATGTGTGTGTGTTGTGAGAGAGGTGTGTGGTGAGAGAGAGAGAGAGAGAGGAGAGAGAGAGAGAGAGAGAGAGAGAGAGGGAATGTGTGAGAGAGAGGTAGTGTTGTGTGTTGAGAGAGAGGTGAGAGAGTGTGTGGAGAGAGTGAGTGTGTTATGTGTGTGTTGTGAGAGAAGAGAGAGAGAGAGAGAGAGAGAGAGAGAGAGAGAGAGGAGAGAGATGAGAGATGAGAGTGTGTGTGTGAGGAGAGAGTGAGTGTGTGTGTTGAGAGGGAGGGAGTGACTGTCAACGAAGAGAGTGTTGCTGTTTACTTGTGTTTTGGGATCACGTCCGAAAGCAAGAGCAGAAGCAAGAGACTGTTTTCAGAGAAGAGACTTCTCAACGGTTGGTGATGAAATTACGATGAAATAGCAGAGTCGTGTGGCGGAGGGGGCTCGGATCTTGTTCGTCTTAATTTTGCTTGCTAATCTTTCTGTGCTGATACACCAAGCCTGAACCCAGCCTGCGACATGCTTTTTTCTTTTCCTCTTAACATTCCTTCAAACGTACGATTGTCGAAATATACATACTTATACAGACGTCTTGCAGGGTTTTTCGGCTGAATCTTTTCTTCCGTCTGATCTTCGAACTCTTTAAATCATTTTCTTTCGTGCGATACAACCAACGCCCGCGCGCTTGCGTATCTTGCTTTTTTTTCTTCTTTTTTTTTTTAATCGATTCGTTAGCGAAACAAAGAACGCGAGCATAGGCTAGCTGAACTTGTTCAGGAGCAAGATTGTCGGGGTTGTGCTCTCGCGCTTGAATCGTGTCTTCTGCACATGGCTATGAAAATCCTCGAACACTGATAAAAATGCAGAGTTTTGTACGTGTGTGTGTACGTGTAGTGAACGGAGCCTTACGGTGTGTGTGTGTGTGTGTGTGTGTGTGTGTGTGTGTGTGTAAACTGCTGTTTACATCATGCGGTGTTGTACTTTTTCCTCAAGTAGTATAAACTTGTAAAACAGAGTTAAAGATAGTCGAACTTTATACCAAGTTATACCCTTTTTTTTTTAAAACAACGTACGCACAAGCACTCTTTTCAAGGAGAAAGTTTCACTAACAAACTTAGTTTATTTATTCTTTTTTTCGTGTTAACGGAATAAGCACTTATGTGCTTTAAAAAAAAAAATATTCAGTCCCTGTTTGCATGGGGGTTTGTTAACTTTAGTCATCCATTCCCATCAGGCACACAATCCCGAAACGCGCCAACTGGTTTACATATATGCGTAAGATGTTCTGCGTGCGTTCACACACGGGACCTCAGTTATGGTTATCATCCTGAGGATTTTCGGCGGGAGTGGAGTCGGCGATAGCCTACTGATGTTAGGGCCTAGGGCCTAACTCCAGGGAGGAAAAATCCCCTTGAACAGGCGTCTCGGTGGTGGCTCGAACCCGGGCCGTCAGATAGCGAGCGCAACGCATAACGTTCTAACCTCCATGTCATCCCGACCCCCTTTTTTAAACCCTACAAGCGTAATAAAAAATATCCAGTACTGGTGACCAAACAAACGCAACAAGCATCTAGAACATAACCCACTACTAGCATGCGTCACCTAGTAGGTCTAACACTCACACAGACCATGTAATGCACAATCCGGGGTGCATTCACACAACTTTGCAAACAAAGCAGCAGAAGGGACGCTCAACACACAGTTCAAACTCCCACCACCACCGCAACAACAAACAACAGAAAAAACCACCACACAACAAAAACTCACATTGGAAAGCAAATTCACTGTGGACGCTGTTATCCACAGCGATGACAACGGTGAAATGTCCGTCTGGATTTCCGCTGGCCATTTTCTCCAATTCCTCTTCGAAAAAGTTATGGTCGACGCCGGGAATAATTGTCGTCTGCTGCTGCTGCTCCGACCTCCCTGCGTTCTCTCCCTCCTGCTTCGCCGCGTCAGCCAGCTTGGAAGTTGGGGTTTGCGCGTGCGCAACTCAGTGGGGGCTTCCAAAAACACTTGCTTCACCGAGATATCGTGGGAGCTGGTAAGGGGGTAAAAAAAGACACAAAGCAATTTGTTAAAGAAAGCAGTGCATGCAGCACGGAAATTCTGGGCTGCATTATGTGCGCCCAAGTTTTACACACACAGAAAATAAGGTATCTAGGCAACTAAAACCAGCACTTGGTGTAAAGCGTTAGTACCATGGCTTTGTTGGCATAATCTACTGACAGGAGTGGCGGCATTTGGCAGTGCCAACAGCTTGTCAGCGTAATCTGACATGACTGCTATCATGAGAACGAACGAACGATTACCTGATAAATGACGAGATTCATCATGAACGATGATACCAGGCACTCTCGTGCGTATCAGAAGATGAATTAAAGTAGCAAGAGTGCTTACACGTGTGTGTTTATGCCAAGTGCCAGTGTTCTCTCTCTCTCTCTCTCTCTCTCTCTCTCTCTCTCTCTCTCTCTCTCTCTCTCTCTCTCTCTCTCTCTCTCTCACTCTGTGGGACCTACATTATTCTCTGTATAAATCAGTTAGCTAACTACATAGATGCTAGGGGGAAACATGGCATCCAACTTTAACCAGGTCAAATGGAAGTGTTTATCCTACTTTTTGCTGACGATGTAGTCAACAACTGCAGGTGGTCTATAAAATCAGTATTATACAGGTGTTGTAATGAAGTGAAACTAAATGTAAACACTGACAAAACAAAAGTATTGGTATTCAGAAAGGGAGGATATTTAGGTCGACATGAACAATGGAATTTCAATAATAAAAAAGCTAGAGGTAGTCAATAGTTACTGTTATTTAGGGTTTCGGTTTACAACAATGACTAGTATGAAGAGAGGCACTAAATACTTAGTAACTAAGGGTAAAAAAAAGCAGTTGTACAATTAAAAAGAGCTTTCCAAAAGTATAAAGAAATGACTGCAAATATTTTCTTTAAGATTTTTTATGCAAAAATGCTGTCTATCTTGCTCTCTTCATCAGAAATATGGGGGCTATCAAAAGTAGATCAGGTAGAAAAAGTTATATGTTGGCATGCAAACGGTTCCTAGGTGTCCCAGTCAAAACCCCAAATAAAATGGTTTATGGCGATTTGGGACGATACCCTCTATATGTGAATTCTTTTGTCTCTGTTCTAAGATATTGGTTTAAATTACTGCATATGTGTACTGAAAGATTGCCATATAAAGCATACCAAATATTGTTTGAACTGGACAGAAATGGAAAATATTGCTGGGTGTCCAAAATTAGACAAATTTTATCTGAGACAGGATTTAATTTTGTTTGGTTACAGCAAGGAGTAGGTGATGTTAAAATGTTTTTGAAATTATTTAAACAAAGACTCATTGATTTTTTCATTCAAGAATGGACAGGCACAATAAGAGATCGTGAAAGGTATGACTGTTACCGGTCCTTTAAAATAATCTAGGAAAAAGAGAAATATATTTGCGATGCTGATACGTATTGTTTTAGGGTTGCTATATCGCAATTAAGATTTAATGCCCTCCCATTGAATGCAAATGCACACCGCTTCAGTAGTTTAATGCAGAAGAAAGCTTGTCCATTTTGCAGGACAGCAAGGAAAGATGAACAGCATTTTCTTTTTGTTTGCCCTACATACTCCCATTTACGGGACAAATTCCAGAAGGACTTACTTAGAACCCCGATCCACCGATTGCTACAGGTCAAACTCATAATGAAATGCATAAACTATCCAAGTATATTTTCCATTCTATTAACTTAAGAAAAAAAGCATCTGATTGTATTGTAATTTCTTTTCAAAATGAATGGGTTTTGTATAATATTGGCAAGATAGCTTGGTGTGTGTTGCTTTTTGAATGATGCTTACTTGTTAAAAACCTATTGTTTGATGTGTGTTACAGTTTTTAAAGAAAAGGGTTATCAATTAAGGCCACGGTATATGACAGAAATTTACAATGTTTTCACATGTGTTAACCGAGATGAGGTATCAGTCTATGCTCAAAGATTATATACGTGCGTGCGTGCGTGCGTGTGTATATATATGTGTGTGTTTTTGTGTGTGTGTGGTGCGTGCGTGTGTGCGCGCGCGTGTGTATCTGAGTGTTTGTTTGTGGGTGGGTGTAAATGCGCATGCGTGTGTGCGTGCGTGCGTGCATGTGTGTGAGTGTGTGTGTGAGTGTGTGTGTGTGTGTGTGTGTGTGTGTGTGTGTGTGTGCGCGCGCGCACGCGAGTGCGTGCGTATGTATATATTTCTCTTGTTAACTTCATTATAACTGCCATTATGATAACAAGATGGAGATGATAACTGGGTCAATGATAATAATAATGCTGCTTATTGTGCACAACTATGTGTACCTGTACACGTTAACAGTTACTATGATATGAGTGTCACCCCACCCCACCACCCACCCTCTTTATTTTTGTTGTTTGTATTATGGCCCATGGCCGAAGTACATTAAAACATTTCAGAGTTTCAGAGTTCAGAGTTCTCTCTCGGGGACTGAATGTAAAAAAGTACATAAGGGCTTTTCATTAACATCGAAATAAAAGAATTTCTGTGTGTGTGTGTGTGTGTGTGTGTGTGTGTGTGTGTGTGTGTGTGTGTGTGTGTGTGTGTGTGTGTGTGTGTGTGAGTGAGTGAGTGGTGTGTGGTGTGTGTGTGTGTGTGTGTGTGTGTGTGTGTGGAGTGAGTGAGTGAGTGGTGTGTGTGTGTGTGTGTGTGTGTGTGTGTGTGTGTGTGTGTGTGTGTGTGTGTGTGTGTGTGTGTGTGTGTGCGTGCGCGCGTTATTCTTTTACTTCGAGGATAATGGAATAAGCACTGGTATGCTTTTTTTTTTTAAAACCTCCAATCCCCGTGTGTATGCTGTTTTCTAAATTTTCTCATCCGTTCTCACCGGCACACAATGGCCTACTCTTCCGACGAGCGGAACAGGTTTTAACGTGTGCGCAAAATGTGTGTGTGTGTGTGTGTGAGAGTGTATGTGTGTGTGTGTGTATGTGTGTGTGTGTGTACGCGCGCGAGCATGTGTGTACAGACTGCACGTGCACTCCCCTCCTCTGTGTGTGTGTAAGTGCATGTGCGCGCGCACTCTCTTCCTCTGTGTGTGCGTGCGTGTGTACGCGTGTGCATGTGTATGTGAGCGCGCACGTATGTGTATGTGGGAGGGAGAGAGAGAGAGAGAGAGAGAGAGAGAGAGGAGAGAGAGAGAGAGAGAGAGAGAGAGAGAGAGAGAGAGAGAGAGAGAGAGAGAGAGAGAGACTGACAGGCAGACAGGCAGGCAGGCAGACAGACAGACAGACAGGCAGGCAGACACTGATACAGACAGACGGTCATTGACAGTGGCAATGGCCTTGATGTGATATGCATTTACGCCCATTCACGTGGGGGTCAGTGTGAGAAGAGGGTGGGCACACAACACACACAGCTCAAGGGAAACTCAATACACAACACAAAGGTAAAGGAGTCCCATAACCTATGTGGTCGTAGGGCTAGCGAGGCGTCAGACACCTCAACTTCTCTAGGGCCAGCATATTGAGGGCGGCGGCGCCCATCTCCTCTCCCTCGCTGCTTTGCCTTCCCTGACCCTAAAGAGGGCAGGTGGTACCCATTTACAGCTGGGTGAACTGGGGGAACTGTACTAAAGCCAAGGCGCGCAAACGGTCACCCATCCAACTGGTAACCACGCTCGACGCTGCTTAACTTGGCTGGGGGAAAGCGAGTGCTCCGGCAACTGAGCTATCCAGTCCCCTTGAACATAGGTGAAGAGAAACTCAAGACACAACACAACCCAAAATTAATTAGCAACAGAGCTGTAATTGTAGAAACATGGATATGGTAACAGGCCGATATCATCCCAGGAACACACATACACGCGCGCGCACACACACACACACGCACGCACGCACACGCAAGTAAGCACGCACACACGCAAGTAAGCACGCACGCACACACGCACGCACGGATGCACACACACACACAACGCACACAATACACACAACACAAAACAACACACACACACACACACACACACACACACACACACACACACACACACACACACACACACACTCCTTTGGATGAGACTATAAACCGAGGCCCCGTGTGCGAACGCACGCAGAACATCTTACACACACGCTAAAACCCGTTCCACTTTTTGGAAGAGTAGGCCACTGTGTACCGGTGGGAACGGATGACGAAATCTACAAAACTGCATACACACGGGGCCTGGATGTAAAAAAAACGCACATGAGTGCTTATCCCATTATCCTCGAAATAAAAGAAGAAATCAAAACAAAAACAAGCATGCACACGCACATTATCCTCGATATAAAAGAATAACAAAATAAATAAATAAAATGTGCGCACAAAAAAATCTTCACGTTGCACACAAGTGGACCCCAAATGAAATCTGTCACCATACATCTGTGTGAGAAATTCCTCCTTCCACAGCTGTTGTACGATCCAATATAACATGCCCTGGGCTGTATATCCTGTATCATGAAATGACAACTGTCCGCTTTCTATGTCATTCTTACACACACACACACACGTGCGCGCGCGCAGCCCGCACACACACACATCATCAACACCACACACACACACACACACACACACACACACACACACACACACACATGTATAACTGTTTGTTGCTTAGGTCAGTTTATTGGCACACCCGCGCGCGCGCGCGCGCACGCACCAGCACGCACACAGCAACACCCACACAACTGCATCTCACACACCAACAACGCGTAAACTGTTGTTACTAGCATTTATGCTACACACAAACACACACATACATACACCGCACGCACGCAAGCCTCACGCACACACGCAGCACGAGACACAGACCCACCACACATACTACATTTCTCTGATACATTTATTACAGCCACGCACACACACACTAAATGCTATACACACAAAACTAACACAGAATAACAACACACACACCAACCAACACTCACGCACACACTCACACACGGCACACACACACACACACACAACACAATTCTATAAATTATTCACACGCAACAAACTTTGTTGATATCATTTTTTGGAAGTCTCGCTTAAATGAAGAATCGAACGAACACACTATGTCTTAACGACCACACACACACAACACACGCACGCACGCACGCACACACACACACATTCTATATATTCAGCAAAATCTTTTGAATTAATTTCTTTTTCGGACTTCTCGCTTCCAATCGAATCGAATCGAATCTTATTGTTTATAGCTCTGCCGATCACTGGCTGTAGCAGGGCTGCCACCTTCTGATCCAATCCAATCTTGTTGCTGAGTTTTTGCTTGTGTTGTTCACGTGCTCGTCATGTTGTGTTGTGCTGTGTTGTGTGTGTGTGTGTGTGTGTGTGTGTGTGTGTGTGTGTGTGTGTGTGTGTGTGTGTGTGTGTGTGTGTGTGTGTAAGTGAGAAGAGAGAGAGAGAGGGAGAGACAGAGAGAGAGAGACGCTTTGACCAATTTATTGTCATTACACAATGTGGCCTATTGACAAGGGCGGTTACCGCGACTTTCTTTTATAAATACAAATAAATACAAGAAAAATTACATGATGCATTTAACGTAATCGAAAAAAAAAGAAAAACAAAACAAAATAAGAGCTCTCTATAAACGGATACGACTTTAAGCTCTGGTGTAAACTCATCTTCAAACTGAACACAATGTCAAGGATAAACAACAGGAACCAATAAATAAAAACTAAACTACTAACAAGAACATTCTAGAATGCTATATTAGACCATCCGATCAAATTCTATGTAAAATTTTCAATAAAATTTAATATTCTTGCTGGAGATTACAGCTTAATTATATACATGCTTCTTAAGGTGTGTCACAAAATGTTGCTAGAGATTACAGAATATAAATGTTTCTTTAGTTTAGTCACAAAAGTTAGACTAATTGGTGTTTAGCTGTGATTGTCGTAGTTAATAATAATAATAATAATAATAATAAATGGAATATATACAGCGCTATATCTTGCAAAAAAGAAATCAATGCTTCAAC
>CM054146.1:39307794-39317794 GCA_028751875.1 Rapana venosa | reverse complement strand
AAAAAAAAACCCCTAAAAAACCAAAGCCAGCCCAATTGAGAGGATGACCAACCAAAAAACCCCCAAAAAAAGAAGGGGGGGTTTAAACCCAAAAACCCATTGCAACACCAGGGGAGAAAGAAGGGGAAGCCCCAAAGGCCCAAGGGAGAAAGTAGGGGACCCCTTTACACCCCCCAACAGGGGGGCCGAACAGAATGGGGGGGGAAAAGCCCAAGAGCCCGACGAAAGGGGCGACAGATGGGGGGGGGGGCCCGTGGGGGGGGGTGGAGTAACGAAGGAAAAAAGGCACAGGGGGAGGGGGGGGGGGGGGGGGGATTTAAAGGGAACAGGGGAGGGGGGGGGGGGGACAAAAGGGAAGGGGAAAGCGGGGGAAAGGGGGGGGGGGGGCAAAGGAGAAAAGAAAAAACGGGGCTTTGGGGGGGGGGGGGGGGGGGGGAGGCGAGGAAAAAGAAAAAACGAAGGGGGGGGGGGAATGGGGGGTTTAAAAGGCGGGGGAAACGGAGGGAAGGGAAAAAACAATTTTTAACGAAACGGGTTTTTTGGGGGTTTTGTGTCCTTGGTGGGGGGGGTTTTTGGGTTGGGAAATTGGTGGTGTGTGTTTTGTTGGTGTTGAAGGTTTGTTTGTTCGTGTTTGTGTTTGTTATTTTGGTATTGTGTGTGTTTTATTTAAAAAATGGTTGTTGTGTGTGTGTGTGGGTGTGTGTGTGTGTGTGGTTTTGGTGTGTATTTTTGGGGATTTGTGTGGTGTGTTTTGTTGTGTGTGTGTGTGTGGTTGTGGTTTGTGTGGGTGTGTGTTGGGGTTGTGTGTGGTTGGGGTTTGTTTTGTTGTTGTGTGGGAGTTAGTGTGTTGTGTGTGTGTGGGTTTTGTGTGTGTGTGTTGGTTTTTTATGTGTGTGTGTTTTGTGTGTGTTTTGTGTGTGGTGTGTTTTTGTGTGTTTTGGGGGTGTATGTGTGTGTGTGTGTGTGTGTGTTGTGTTGTGTGTGTTTTGTTTGTTTTGGGGGTGTGTGGGGTGTGTTTTTGTTTGTGTGTGTGTGTGTGTTGTGTGTGTGTGTGTTGTTTTATGTGTATGTGGGGTGTGTGTGTTGTGTATGGTTGTTGGATTTTTTGGTTTGTGTGTTGTTTTTGTTGTGTTGTGTGTGTTGTGTATGTGTTGGTGTTTGTGTATGGTATGTGTTGTGGGGTGATGGTATGTGTTGTGGTGTATGTGTATGTGTTGTTGTTTTGTGTGTGTTGTGTTGTGTATGTGTGGTGTGTGTATGTGTATGTGTGGTGTGTGTGGGTTTTGGGTTTTGGGTTGTGTTGGTTTGTGTATGTGTGTGGGGGGTTGTGTTGTTTGTTGGTTTTGGTTGTTTTTGGTTGTGTGTGTGTGTGGTGTTTTGTGTGTGTTTTGTGTATGTGTGTGGTGTGTATGTTTTGTGTGGGTGTGTTGTGTGTGTGTGGTGGTGGTGTGTGTGTTGTGTGTGTGTGTGTGTATGTGTGTGTGTGTGTGTGTGGTGTGTGTGTGTGTGTGTGTGTGGTTGTGTTGTGGGTGTGTTGTGTGTGTGTTTTTGGTGTGTGTGTGTTTTGGTGTGTTGTGTATGTGTTGTGTTTTGGTGTGTGGTGTGTTTGTGTGTGTGTTTGTGTATGTGTGTGTGTGTTGTGTTGTGTGTTGGTTGGTGTAGTTTGTGTGTAGTGTGTGTGTATTGGGTGTGTGTGTGTGTAGTGTGTGTTTTATTGTGAGTGGGGGTGTGTGTGTGTTTTGGTGTGTGTGGGGGTTGGTTGTGTGTGTTTTGGGTGTTGTGTGTGTGGGTGTGTTGTGTGTATTTTGTTTTGTGTGTGTGGTGTGTGTGGGGTGTGTTTGTTTTGTTGTGGGTGTGGTGTGTGTTGTGTTGTATGTGTTTGTGTGTTGTGGTGTTGTGTGTTTGTGTGTGTGTGTGTGTGTGTGTTGTTGGGGGGTTGTGTGTGTGTGTGGTGTTTGTGTGGGTTTTTTTTTTGGGTGTGCCTATCTGAAAACCCAAAACCCCAATTTTTTCAAAACTAATTTCCCACACACAACCCCCAAAACCCCCCCCCCCCCCCCACCCCCACAACACCACTACACACACACAACACCCACCCCCCCCCAAAACAAACCCCCACAACCCCCCAACAAACCACACACCCCCCACCCCCCCACTCCCCCCCCAAACACCCCACACCACCCCACCCCCCCCTCCCACCCCCCCCACCCACACACCACACACCACACCCTCACACCCCACACCCACCCACCCCACACCACCCCCAACACACCCACCCACCACCACACCACACCCCCCACACCCCCAAACCCACACCAAAACACCCCAAAACACACACCACACCCCACAAAACCCACCCCACCACCCCACCCCCACACCCCCCTCACCCCCCCCCCCCCCCCCCACCCCACACTCTCAAAAACACAAAACCCACCCCCACACACCCCCAAACACACCCCCCCAAAAACCCCACACACTACCACACAACCCCCACACCACCCCCACAAAACCCCAAAAAACCACACAAAACAATCACCAACACACACACACTACCACACCCCCACACCCCAAAACCCCACCACACACCCACACTCACCACACCACCACACACCCACCACCACACACCCCCACAAACCCCACAAACACACCACCCCAACCCACCACAACACAACAACTCAACACAACACACTCACACAACTCACCCACACACACCACACACACACACTCACACCACACACACACACACACACACAAAACACACAAAACCCCCAAACACTCACAACAACTTACACACACAAAAAACATCACACACACCACACACACACAAACATACACACACTAAAACCCACCCACACTCACCACACACACTCACACACACTACCACTCTTTACCACACACACACCTCACAACAACACACACCCCAAAAACCACACTATCACACACACACACACACCAACACAAACACCAACACACACCACACCACACACACACCAGGATGGACTATAAACCGTGGCCGTGTGCGAAGGACGCAGAACATTGCGCACTTTTTAAAATCCTTTTCCCGCTTTTCTAGGTAGGCTCGTGGCCGGTGGGATAGATGACAGAATTTTACAAAAGCTTTACCCCCGGGGAGGGATGTAAAAAAAAAGAAATATGTTTTTCCATTATTCGATATAAAAAAAATAAATAAAATAAATAAAAAAATAAAAAAAAAACACGCACACACGCACGCAAAACACAAAAAACCACTCGTCAGATTTCTTCAAACCGGGTGCATTCGACACAGGACGGGTCTTTCCAAAAAAAAAGCTTTTTTTCCCCTGAAACCTAGCAGTCTTGTGGGTTTAGAGTCAAAAGGAAAATTGTGTGGCTGGAATCCAAAAGCAAGCTGTGGTGTGGGGCCGAGAAAGCTGTAAAAACCCTTTTTTCCCGTTTGTTTGGTTAGTAAAAAAGCTTTTTTCATTTAAAAGGGATTTTTTTATTTGAAAAAACCGGTTTTTTTTTTCTTTGAAATTTTTTTGGGGTTTTTTTTTCTTTTTTTTTTTAAGACGAAAAATGCCGGGGTTAAATTCTTTGGGGAGTAAAAGGGGGCAACAGGATTTATGAAAATGGAAAACGTCCCAAGGGGGAAGATGTGCTTTGGTTCCCAAGGGGACCCGCGAAGATTTGGGGGTTATCTAAACACAAAACCAAGGGGGCATTTACTAAAAAAAAAAAAAACCCCAAAACAAAGATTAAATCCAAAAAAAATTTTTTATTTTTTTTTGTTATGTTTAAAGTCTTCCCCCCAAAAATACCGGGGGGGGGGGGGGGGGGGTATCGGGTTTTTAAACGTTCGAAAATAAAAATTAAAGGGGTATCAGGTCACTAAAAAGGGGGTTTGGGGTTTTTTACCAAAAGCCCCTTTTTAAAAACCAAATTTTTTCACCAGCAACCAAACGCGCCCCGTTATCAGTTAAAGGGGGGCACCCTTTTTCCCCACGCCCCAAAAACGCAGACGAGTCTGTTCCCCCAGCGATAAAGGTTTTCCCCTTCATTTAAACCCCCTTTTAAAAGGCTCGAGGGGTTTATCATGGTTTAATTTTCATTCATTAAAAACCCCCACACCCCTTCTCTTCCCCCAAACCCCCCCTAACTTTATTTCCCCCACCCCAAAATAAAATTTTTTTTTTTTTTTTTTCCCCCCCTTTTTTGGGGGGAGGAATAAGGCGGGGGAAAAAAAGGGGGGGGGGGGGGGGGGGGGGGGGGGGGGGGGGGGGGGGGAGGGGAAAAAGGGGGGGGGGGGGGGGGGGGGGGGGGGGGGGGGGGGGGGGGGGGGGGGGGGGGGGGGGGGGGGGGGGAAGGGGGGGGAAAAAAGGGGGGGGGGGGCGGGGGGGGGGGGGTGGGGGGGGGGGGGGGGGGGGGGGGGGGGGGGGGGGGGGAGGGGGGGGGGGGGGGGGGGGGGGGGGGGGGTTTTGGGGGGGGGAAAAAAGGGGGGGGGGGGGGAAAAAAAAAGGGGGGGGGGGGGGGGGGGGGGGGGGGGGGGGGGGGGGGGGGGTTGGGGGATTTTTTGGGGGGGGGGGGGTTTTGGGGGGGGGGAGGGGAAAAAGGGGGGTTTTTTTTGGGGGGGGGGGGAAAAAGAATGGGGGTTTTTTGGGGGGGTTTTGGGGGGGGGGGGGGGGGGGGGGGAAAAGGGGGGGGGGTTTTTTTTTTTTTTTGGGGGGGGGGGGGGGGGGCCCGGGGGTTTTGTCCCGGGGGGGGGGGGGGGGGGGGGGAGAAAAAAAAAAAGGGGGGGGGGGGAAGTTTTGGGGGGGGGGGCGGGGGGTTTGGGGGGGGGGGGGGGGCAGGGAGGAAAAAGGGGGGTTTTTTTGGCCCCCGGGTTAAAGGGTTTTGGGGTTTTTGGGGGTTTAAGGGGAAGTTTTTTAAAGAAAAAAAAATTAAAAAAAAAAATTTTAGGAAGGAAAAGAAAATGTTTTTTAAAACCGCCGAAAAGGGGTTTTAAAGTTTGCCCCGGGGGTGGTTTTGGGAAAGGAAAAATTTGGGGGCAAGAAGGGGGCTCTTACCAACCTGGTTTTGTTTTGGGGGTTTTGGGGGGAGGGGGCGCAAAATTTTTCCCAGGGGTTTTTGGGGTGGGGGTGTGTTAATGTTTGCCTGGTTGTTTTTTTTTGGCCCTGTTGTGAAGGATAAAAAAAATTTTTAAGATCAGGGTTTTTTTTATTCTACGTCTGCATATACATTATCTTTTTTTTCTCGCTTTTTTTTCTTTTTTAGATAGATGGCTTGATGAAAAAAAGCAAATGCACTGCTTATTCAATGCACCATCTGAAAATAAAAGTTTGACTTTGACTTTGACTTTGACAGGGTGTCCAGCTTACATAACTATACACAGAGGGGTGGGGCGCTATAGGAAAAACGAATGTTGCTGTGAGTGAATCTATGTGGGTTTGCGACACCTGAAAGTCTACTCCTTTAAAGCAGGCGAGGAATAAAAATGTGTCCTTCATTTGATTTTTAAAGTATTCTCACACCGAGACGCCCGTTCAAGGGGATACATTTATCCCCCAGGAGTTAACATCAATACTGACTCCACTCTCCACTCTCACGCAGAACATCTTGCGCACACGTTAAATCCCATTCTGCCCTTTTATTATTATCATTTATTATTATTATTATTATATTCTTTTTATATCGAGGACAATGGAATAAGCACTTATGTGCTTTTTTACATCCAGTTCCAGTATGCGGTTTTGTAAATTCTGTCATCTGTTCCCACCGGCACGCAATGGCCTACTCTTACGAAAAGCAGAACAGGATTTAACGTGTGCGCAAGATGTTCTGCGTGCGTTCGCACACGGGACCTCGGTTTATAGTCTCATCTGAAGGACTTTTGGGGAGAGTGGAGTCTGCACTGATGTTAACTCCAGGGGAAAATATCCCCTTGAACGGGATTCGAACCCGGGTCGTCAGATTGCGAGCGCAATGTTCTGACCACTAGGCTATCCCGCCCTTTGAAAGAGTAGGCCACTCGTGGTAGTAAGAAGGATGACAAAATATATAATAATAATAATAATAATAATAATAATAAAATCAAACCCACATGCACACAGCTGTCGTGTTTAGACATCCCCGACGTCGGAATGCGGCTACCTTCATGGTGGACACAAACGGTCGCATACATACGCAAAAAATCTCACCACTGGTGAACCCGGAAACTCTGACCGAGGAACAACAATTAATAACAACAAAAATATATAAAAAATGTATTCCGAGGGGTCAGCTTTGCCTGGTTTGATACTTAAAACAGCACAGTTTAAAATAATATTCCGGGACCAACCCTCAGACAACCTTTTTAATAAAAAAATTTTTCCAAAAAAGTTCTCCTTTGTTATCTAAAGAAAGCAAACGCCATTAGACAGAGAAGAGTGACAATAATTTAAAAAAATAAAATAAAATAATAATAATAATAATAATGTATGGAATTTATATAGCGCTGAATCTTGTAAAGCAACAAATCAAAGCGCTCTGATTTTTCTTTTTTTAATTTTTTATCGAAGATAATGGAATAAGCACTCATGTGCCTTTTTTTTGTTGCTTTTTTTTTAAACATCCAGTCACCATGTGTATGCAGTTTTGTAAATTTTGCCATCTGTTCCCACCGGGACACAATAGCCTACTCTTTCGAAAAGCGGAACAGGATTTAACGTGTGCGCAAGATGTTCTGCATGCGTTCGCACACGGGGCCTCCTCGGTTTATAGTCTCATCCCAAGGACAAGGGTCAGAAATGAAGATGACGGCACAGAAGACAACAGAGGAAAAGGATGGGAAAAAAAAGGAAAAAAAGGAGGAAAGTGGAAGAAGGAGGAAAGTACTTGCAGACGATGACAAAAAGACTGATGGAATCAAGAGTAGGAGCAAACAAGTTAACAGCTACAATGGGAAAGCACAAGCAAAAGGAGGGAACTTCTTCATCGTTGAACGCTCAGACAGCAACTATTGCTATCTGTCACACGAGCGAAGCCGTTAATCGCCCGACAAGTCAGGCCCAGCACATCCAACTTCAGTGCGGGAGAGAATTATCATCTTTAAAGTCTTTCAGGTAAAAAACAAACAAAAAACAAATAAACAGGAGAATGGACCAAGAAGGCAGAAAATAAGGAGGTGACGGGAAGAAAAGGAACAAGGTATTTATTCATTTTATTCTTTTATATCGAGGATAATGGAATAAACACTTATGCGCTTTTTTTTTACATCCAGTCCCCGTGTGTATGCGGATTTGTGAATTCTGTCATCTGATCCCACCGGCACACAATGACCTACCTCTTACGAAAAGCGGAACAGGACTTTAACGTGTGCGCAAGATGTTCTGCGTGTCGTTCACACACGGGGCCTCGGTTTATAGTCTCATCGGAAGGACTTGGGGGGAGAGTGGAGTCTGCACTGAGGTTAACTACAGAGGAAAATATCCCCCTTGAAAGTCGACATTAAGAGAGAGATAGAAAAGAAGGAATTGCTAGCATAGTATTTTAAGAAGGTGGGGATGCTATATTTACTGACAGAACCCCTGGCATCCTCACCGGGAGGGAAAATTGGGAGGAGGGAACAAGGACTAGGCCTAGTTGCAACTGAAGAACGGTCCACTAATAATCTTACAACACGGGACAAGGCGGTCAGTCCAACTACAGAGAGACACGTTCAGTGGGAGAGGGAGGGAGAGAGAGGGAGGAAGGGGAGAGAGGGAGGGAGATAGAGAGGGAGGGAGGGAGAGGGAGGGAGGGAGATAGAGAGGGAGGGAGGGAGAGGGAGGGAGAGAGAGGGGAGGAGGGAGAGAGAGGGAGAGAGAGAGATAGATAGATTGATGTAGACAGACAGACAAGAGAGGGAGAGAGATAGATTGATTAATAGGACAGACAGACAGGGGGGGGTAGTGGAAAGAGAGGGGGGAACAAAGAGAGAGAGGAGAGATGAAGAGAGAGAGAGAGAGAGAGGAGAGAGGGAGAGAGATGGAGAGAGAGGAAAGAGAGGAAGAGAGAAGAGAGAGAAGAGAGAGAGAGTGAGGAGAGAGAGAGAGAGAGGCGACAGACAGACAGACACTCAGACAGACAGACAGAAACAGACAGACACGCACATCGTCATGCCTAGCTTCGGATGACCTTCAAAAGAACTTTCGGTTTACTGACAATCCTGCAGCGCCGCGGAAATTCAATCGATCTTGCTGTGACAGAGTAGAATAGAATAGGATAGAATAGTATAGGGTAGGATAGAATAGGATAGAATAGTATAGGATAGTATAGGATAGAATAGATAGGATAGGATAGGATAGGATAGAATAGGACAGGACAGGATGAGGATAGGATAGAATAGAATAGGATGGAATAGGATAGGATAGAATAGAATAGGATGGAATAGGATAGGATAGGATGAGGATAGGATGATGATGGGATAGAATAGAATAGGATAGGTGAATAGGAATAGGATAGAATAGGATAGGATAGAATAGGATAGGGTAGAATAGGATAGGGTTTGAATAGGATAGGATTAGAGAGGATAGAATAGGATAGAATAGAATAGGATAGAATAGGATAGGATAGAATAGGATAGAATAGAATAGAATAGGATAGGATAGGATAGGATAGAACAGAACACAATACAACACGATAAAACAAAGTGGAATATGAAATCTAAAATTTATTTTTAAAAGGAAATAAGTACAATAACATAAAAACAAAATACAAATAAGATATGAGAAAATGAAATTTACCTTATATAATACAATAAATAAAACAACAAAATGGAATATGAATTTTAAAAAATTGAAATAAAGTAAAGTAACACAAAACAGAAATAAAAAATAAGATATGAGAAAATGAAATATACAATACAATACAATAAAAGAAACTGGAATATGAATTTAAAAAAATGAAATAAAGTAAAAATCAAACAAAATAAAAGACACGAGAAAATAAAATAAAGTTTTTATTTAAAAAAAAAATTCACACATAAGATAGGGTTTTAAAATAATTATGACACTATGAAACAAAACAAAACTTAAACAAAATAAAATCAAAGTTTTTGTTTGTAAAACTTCACTCGTGAGTAGCTCAGGACCAACCACTATATAACCAACCCATTGTCACAACTATCTCTATACTATCAATCTCCCCTCAAGCCTGCCTTCATAAACGAACTCAACCAGTGATAAGTCGAACGACATTTGAAAAGGATGAGGTGGCAGTAGTGACGGAGGTGGTGGTGGTGGTGGGGTGGTGGTAGTGGTGGTGGTGGTGGTGGTGGTGGTGGTGTTGGGTGGAGTGGTGGTGGGGTGGTGGTGTGGTGGTTGGTGGTGGGGGTGGTGGTGGTGGTGGGTGTGGTGGTGGTGGTGGTGGGGGTGGTGGTGGTAGTGGTGGTGGTGGTGGTTGGTGGTGTGGTGTGGTGTGGTTTGGGGGGTGGTGGTGTGGTGGTGTAGTGGTGGTTTGGTGGTGGTGGTGGTGGTGTGGTGGTGATGGTGGTGGTAGTGGTGGTGGGTGGTGGTGTATAGTTGGTGGGGTGGATGGTGGGGGAGTGTGGAGTGGGGTGGTTGGTGTGGGGAAAGGTTTGGGTGAGTGGGTGTGGTGGTTGGTGGTGGTGGTGGTAGTGGGGTGGTGGTGGGTGGGTGGGTGGTGGTGTGGGGGGGTGGTGGGGGTGGTGGGGTGGTGTGGTGGTGGGGGTGTGGGGGGTTGGGTGGTTTTTGTGGGTGGTGGTGGTAGTGTTGTGTGGTGGTGGGTGGTGGTGGGGGGTGGTGGGGTGGTGTGGGGTGGGGTGTGGGGTAGGTGTGGTGGTGTGGTGGTTAGGGGTGGTGGTGGTGGTGGTGGGGTAGTGGGGTGGTGGGGTGGTTGTGTTGGGTTTGGTGGGTGGATGGGTGGGGGTTGGGTTTTGTGGGGTGTGGGTTGTGGTGTGAAAAGGATAAGGGTTAAAGGGGTCAGCGCCTTTTATATAACCGAGGGAAAGAAAAACGTTACCTTGTCCGTAGACCGGGTTTAATAA
>CM054146.1:39292794-39295294 GCA_028751875.1 Rapana venosa | reverse complement strand
TGTTGAACTGTCTTGGTTTTTGTTTTTATCTTATATCATTGTAAGGTCTGGATTTTTCCCCCCTCATGTTTGTTTCCAGTCTTTTTTTTTTTAAACATATATTAACATTGTCTTTTGATTGCTTTTAAAAGTCAGTTTTCTTGATTTTGTTGTTGTTGTTGTCGTGAGGGCAGGATGAAAAAATGTTGTGTAAACTTAATCTTTTATGTTTTACCCTCGATACCGACCGTTTTGACTTCACACTCGCATTCACATTCACACCACAACATCCCCCCCCCCCCCCCCCCCCCCCCCCCCCCCCCAAAACACACACCACTACACACACACTGACCGCGACAGAAATTTGTCACTAATGAATTGTGTTTCCAAATCTTACATTCACCGCCCCATTGTCTACAGGGCTTTATTGTAATGCTGTATGGGCAGTTAAAAACCTTTGTCATTTGTCACGGACAGAAACAGACAGACAGGCGGACAAACAGGGAGACAGCAAATCGGCCCAACGCTCTGGAACAAAGAACAGTAACTCGAACTTGCTAGGCAAAACTAATAAAAAGGAAAGAGGGGAAAAACTCCGCTTCTCTGAAGGGACTACATACATACACGTATGTACATGGATACGTACATACAGGAAAATGGCCTTTCCCTGTCCAGTAGTGTTCGGT
Organism: Rapana venosa; assembly: GCA_028751875.1. Lineage (NCBI taxonomy): Eukaryota > Metazoa > Mollusca > Gastropoda > Neogastropoda > Muricidae > Rapana > Rapana venosa. Next base: position 39,294,629 of record CM054146.1, on the reverse strand, counting down.
GGATGGATGGTCAGGAGTCAGATTAGCAAAGGATTGAATTATCCTCCTGACAAGACCATTGTTGCTATTGTATTCACGTCCCAGCGGACATTGACCACTGAGCTGTATGGATGGATGGATGGATGGATGGATATATATATATATATATATATATATATAATATATATAGAGAGAGAGAGAGAGAGAGGAGAGAGAGAGAGAGAGAGAGAGAGTGAGACTCAGAGAGAGATGCATAATATATATATATATATATATAATATATATATATATATATATATATAAATATATATATATATATATATATAGAGAGAGAGAGAGAGAGAGAGAGAGAGAGAGAGAGAGAGAGAGCGAGAGATAGATGCATAATATATATATATATATATATATATATATATATCTCTCTCTCTCTCTCTCTCTATCTCTATCTATATATATATCTCAATGTGTGATGACGATGATGATGGTGATACTGATAATGATACCTAATATTAATGATAATAATAAGAAGAAGAAGAATGATGATGATGATAATAATAATAATATTATTATTATTATAATAAATGGTGATGATGATGGTGATAATGATAACAATCATCATCATCATGTTAATATTTTTAATAACTACAATAATGCTTATAATAATAATAATATTTATGATGCCCATGAGAATAATAATGGTGATGATGATAACAGTAATAATGATAAGAACAATAATGATGATTATAATGATGATGATAATAACAATAATAACGAATATGAGTGTACTGCGTGCATGAATGCTTGCGCGTGTATGTGTGCATGGGTGTGTGCGCATGGTGTGTGTGTGTGTGTGTGTGTGTGTGTGTGTGTGTGTGTGTGTGTGTGTGTGTGTTTTCACACTCACTTCAACCAGTATTTGTGTGCATGTTGGTGTTCGTGTATAATTCTCACACACACGGGTGAAGACCTCGCGTTACAATAATGTCCTCTTTGTTATTCTATGATAATAACAATGCCTAATTCTTACCTTTCCTCTTTCTAGTAACATCAAGAACAACAATAACAACACACACACACACACAGACATACACGTACTTACTCACATACACGTACACACAGATACATACATGTACATACACACACTTACACATACTTACACACACACACACACTTACACACACACACACTTAACACACACACACACACACACACACACTTACACACACACACACTTACACACACACACACGCAGATACATACATGTACACGTACACACATATACACACACTTACACACACACTTACACACACACACACACACACACACACCACACACACACACACACACACACACACACACACACACACACACACACACACATGGTGTACATAACTATATGCATATTCTCATGCCCGTGGGCGGAGACCTCGCGTTACAATGTCCTGTTATGATAATAATAATGCTTTTCCATCAAAATTCACTGACAACACACACACTTTTTTTTCTCTCTTTCTATGTCTGTCTGTCTCTCACTCACACACAAACACACATACAAACACACACACCACACACACACAAACAACCCACCCCCATCCCCTACACACAGGCACACATACACACAAACACCAACCCACACCCATCCACCACACACACACACACACCCCACACACACACACACACCACACACAACACACACACACACACACACACACACACAACCACCACCACCACACACAGACACAAACACGCCACCTCGCCCCCACCCACGCACACTACACTAACCCCCCCCCCCCCCCCCCCCCCTCCCCCAACTCTCCACACACACACACTACACTACCCCCCACCTCCCTCTCTCC
>CM054146.1:39275294-39280294 GCA_028751875.1 Rapana venosa | reverse complement strand
TACATCAAGTCCCCGTGTGTATGTGGTTTTGTAAATTCTGTCATCTGTTTCCACCGGCACACAATGGCCTACTCATGATTTAACGTGTGCGCAAGATGTTCTGCATGCGTTCGAACACGGAGCCTCGGTTAATAGTCTCATCCGAAGGACTTTGACTTCATATTGACACTTCATATTGTGAATAGTCTAGCAATTTATACATGCAAAAACTGGCTGCAGCTGAACAAAGTTGCGCCAAATAGATAGATAATAGATGTCTGTATATGAGAAATGATCCTAACAACACTATTACATAATCATAATATACATTATTTCTTCATGGTGATTTTTTTAAAAACACCTTCTTTAAAACCTAAACCGTGTTGATGAATAACTTGGCTAACTTTATAGTCTACCCTCCTCGTCTACGTCTTCTCCAAACTTAACGCCCGTCGGTCTCAATGACAATTATAAACCTTAAATTCAGGCACAGACAAATGTACGGTATTGTACTGTACTGTCCCCAAAGTCGAAATGCGGCTACCTTAATGGTTGCGGGTGGGTGATGGTGGTGGAAACGGTCGCATAGGTTACCCAAAACTCGCACCATTGGTAAACTTCTGAGCTCTATCTAAAGGAACGAAAAAGAAACCCAACCCTAACTGTATTGTAGTTATTCCACACACACACACACACACACACACACACACATCTAAAAACTTTGTTTTAAAAAAAAGTTCTTGTATTTTCATGAATTTTTAATTTTTTTTTATATTTACTCCTTTTCTCCCTGACATGATTATGTACCATCCCTCCCTTTCAGTCCCCCCTCCCCCCCCCCCCCCCCCCCCCCCCCCCCCCCCCCCCCCCCCCCCCCTTAATCCAAGGTAACTTACGGAGCAAGCTTTGAGCACGATAAAAGCGTTAAGCTTGTTGCTGATATGTATTGTTCACATGATTGTGTTCATTGTGCTCCGCTCAATACACACACCTGTTTCTGTCAACTTACCACCCTCTCTCCTTGCTGAACAGAATAATTGTGTGTGTGTGTGTTTGTGTGTGTGTGTGTGTTTGTGTGTGTGTGTGTTTGTAGTGTGTGTGTGTGTGTGTTTGTAGTGTGTGTGTGTGTGTGTTGTTTGTAGTGTGTGTGTGTGTGTTGTGTGTGTTGTGTGTGTGTGTGTGTGTGTGTGTGTGTGTGTGTGTGTAGTGTGTGGTTGTGTGTTGTGTGTTTGTGTGGTGTGTGTTGTGTGTGTGTGTTTGTGGTGTGTGTGTGTTGTTTTGTGTGGTGTGTGTGTTGTGTGTGTGTTATTGGTGTGTTGTGTGTGTGTGTGTGTGTTGTGTGTGTGTGTGTGTGTGTGTGTTGTGTGTGTGTGTTTGTAGTGTGTGTGTGTGTTTGTATGTGTGTGTGTGTGTGTGTGTGTGTGTGTGTGTGGTTGTGTGTGTTGTGGTGGTGTTGTGTGTGTGGTTGTGTAGTGTGTGTGTGTGTGGTTTTTTTGTAGTGGTGTGTTGTGTGTGTTGTGTGTGTGTGTGAGTAGTTGTGTGTGTGTAGTGTGTGTGTGTTGTGTGTGTGTGTGTAGTGTGTGTGTGTGTGTGTGTGTGTGTGTGTGTTGTGTGTTGTGTTGTTTGTAGTGTGTGTGTGTTGTGTTTGTAGTTGTGTGTGTGTTGTGTGTAGTGGTGTGTGTATGTGTAGTGTTTGTAGTGTGGTGTGTTGTGTGTGTGTGTTGTGTATGTGTGTTTGTGTGTGCTTCTGTATGTGTGTGTGGTGTTGTAGTGTGTGTGATTGTAGTGTTGTGTGTGTTTGTAGTGTGTGTGTTTGTGTCGTGTGTGTTGATGTGTGCTGTTTGAGTGTGTAGTTTGTAGTGTGTGTGTTGTGTGTGTTTGTGTGTGGCATGAGTGCGTGCGTATGTGTGTGGTGTGTGTCGACGCGTCCGTGTGCATGCGTTGGGACGTGGTTTGTGTAGTGTGATAGTGTTTTTAGCCTCTGTGTAGTGTGCACGTCCCTGCGCTTGTGTAGTTGTGCACGTGCGTCTGCTGTATGTGTGTGCTAAGTGAGAGATGTACGTGTGAATGTGTGTTGGTTGCGCGCGCTCCCCTCCTCAGTGCGCTTGCGCCCACACGCACGCACGCATGCGTTATGTTGTAAATTCAAAAAGTGCACCCATTTTTATACACCTCTGATATTGAAGGTCACGAATCACCTCCCTTCTTTCTCCCAGACCACAAAGCTTTGTCAGTTATATGCGTAACGCCTACATCAAACTATTATTTATTCATTTAATCATTTATTTCGTGACAATGGAATATAACGTTAATGTGCATTTTTACACCCAGTCCCTGTGTGTATGCAGTTTTGGAAACGTTGTCATGAAGATTTTATTTCAAGAAAGCCCCCAACGGGTACATGAAATTTAACAAAGCCACATCCGTTCCCACCGGCACACAATGACCTACTCTTCCGAAAAGCGGAACGGGTTTAACGGTGTGCGCAAGATGTTCTGGGTGCGTTCGCACACGGGGCCTCGGTTTATAGTCTCATCCGAAGGACTTTGGGGGAGAGTGGAGTCAGCACTGATGTTAACTCCAGAGGAAAAATCCTCTCGAACGAGATTCGAACCCGGGTCAGCGGATCACGAAAACATCACTTCTAACCACCAGGCTATCCCGTACCCCCAGTATTAGGTTGAGACTGTATTCATCCACAATAAGCTTGGAGATTGTATTCATCCACGATAACTTGGAGATTGTATTCAACCACGATAACTTGGAGATTGTATTCATCCACAATAAACTTGGAGACTGTATTCATTCAAGATAAGATATTGTATTCATTCACGATAAGAGATTGTATTCATTCACTAAAAGCTTGGAGACTGTATTCATTCAAGATAAGAGATTGTATTCATTCACAATAAGCTTGGAGATTGTATTCATTACGATAAGCTTGGAGATTGTATTCATTCACGATAAGAGATTGTATTCATTCACTATAAGAGATTGTATTCATTCACTCAAAGCTTGGAGACTGTATTCATTCAGGATAAGCTTGGAGATTGTATTCATTCGCCATGAGCTGCAGGCTGTATTCATTCAGATAAGAGATGGTATTCATCCAGGATAGGCTTGGAGATTGTATTCATTCACGATAAGAGATGGTATTCATTCACGATAGGCTTGGAGATTGTATTCATTCACGATGACCTTGGAGACTATTCATTTTAGGATAAGAGACTGTATTCATTTACGACAAGAGACTGTATTCATTCACGATAAGAGATGGTATTCATTCACGATAAGAGATGATCTTCATTCACAATAAGAGATGGTATTCATTCACCATAAGCTTAGAGACTGTATTCATTCAAGATAAGAGATTGTATTCATTCACGACAAGAGATTGTATTCATTCACGATAAGCCCCAAGCATAATAGTCTACATTCTCCATTACAGGGCAGAAGAAATCCTCCGAAGTCGGAGTGCAGCTGTCTATATGGCAAGGTATCTTGCATCCATACATGCAAATTTGTGTCTGGAAGGATATCACAGTACGTGATCTGTAAAACACAGTGCGTTCGCTGCCTGTCGTGATGATTATATGTCCTGAGCGTTTCAGTAGCAGATGTTTGATGAATATGCATTATGAATCAAGGGTCGTGCATATAGTTATTAAGGAACTCCCATCGTTCTTGAGCGGTTAATGAATATGCAATGAGATAGGGGTTACTAATAGGTTTCGAATACGTGTCATCTGTTTTGTGTTCTTCATAGCACTTGTGGAAATGTCCTTCCAGAATGACTTGAATTCTTCTTTAACTCCTCATGAAGTCATTGCTGTACTCCTCCTGTGAGGATGCCGGGAGCCTGTCAGTATAAACAGTATCCACACCTGGAAAATCTGTGCTAGGAATTCCCTCTTTTCTATCCCTCTCTTTCTGTCTGCCTTGTTCCCGTTCCTCCTGTCGCCTCTTTCTGCTCTATTTTCTGCCTTCTTGGTCCATTCTCTTGCCTTTTTCCCCCCAGAAAGACTTAAAAGATAACAATTCTCTCCCACGCCGAAGTCGGATGCGCTGGGCCTGACTTGTCAGGCGCTTAACGGCAGCGCAACGCGTTTTTGCCCATATAACAGACAATAGTTGCTGTTTGAGCGCTCGACGACGAAGCAGAAGAATTGGTGTACTGAACTAGAACTTTTGGGCAGTGGGTTTTTAGACAAGTTGAATTATGGCGGAGTCTATTTCTGTCCAGGTCACGAATTGCATGCTGGACCTGTGCACCCATGCCATCCATACCGTCAACCATAGCTTGCCTGCTTTTTGTTTTGTTTTTTGTTGTTGTTGAGAAAACATGGACTTGGATAAGTTTTTAACGAGTATATCAAGAATGTGCTAAATATTCTTTTGGGTATGAACAGAGTATAGCAAGAATTTGCCAATTTAATATCATTTTGGGTACGTATGTACAGACCTAAAATGAAATTAAAATGTTATCGCTAGTTTTACTGTTACCCCGACTCGCGTTGTCAAAACTCTTTCACATATACGAATATTTTGAATCACGGGGCCTTAAGTCAATAAGTATAACAGTGACGTATTCAAAATGACGTATTTTTTTCTTCTTCCAAAAACATTAGGCTACTTCCTTGTTGCTGTAAACGCTGATTACCGTTCATCGCGTTACGCTTATTCCACGCTTATATTAATTCATTTAAACCCAAAATTGTCTCTCTTTTTTCTCTCTCCAGAAGAATTCTCAGCAAAGCAAGTGGATTGGTTGGTGAACTTCCTCATTACATTACTACGTATCTACTGTTGGCCGCCGCTCTTTCTCTATTTCAGGTCCATCGACCTGGAATGAGCTCCCTCTCTCTCTTCGCCAGAAACCTAGCTATGACACTTTTAAATCCAGCCTCAAGACATATTTATTTCAAACCTAAGATTTCCCCCCTCCTGTCTCATATCAGAACTATCCCACCCTTCACTAACCCATGTCCTATCACCTTGCTAAAGTATATGACCTGTGTGTG
>CM054146.1:39227794-39252794 GCA_028751875.1 Rapana venosa | reverse complement strand
CTTCTCTCTCATCCTCTCTCTTCTCTCTCTCTCTCTCTCTCTTCTCTCATCATCTCTCTCTCTCTCCAACAAAACAAGTGCACAGTGCATTTTTTCAAACTTAACAAAATCTCTGAAAATCACCAAGATTTTTTTTTCCGACTCGCACTCTATCTACACGACCCCCAAATTAATACCAGTGTCTTAAGCCAGGAGTCACAGCTCAGTTCCTGTCTGAAACCAGACTCCCCCCCCCCCCCCCAACCCCTCCCACACTTGACTGACCATGAGTAGAAGTCTGAATGCTAGCTAGCCTCTTGAAAGAGACAATAAACTGAAACCATAATTATGTACTATAATGTACATTCAGCAAAGCCCCTCAAGAAAAATTGTCACTGACTTTCAAACAAGTGTTTAAAAAGCCACTATTTATTTATTTATTCTTTTATATCGAGGATAATGAAATAAGCACTCATGTGCTTTTTACATGCAGTCCCCGTGTGTATGCGGTTTTGTAAATGTTGTCATCTGTTTTTAAATGTTGTCATCTGTCATCCACTAAGGGAAACAAGCACACACCCCAGACAGGAAAGGTAGAAGAATAAAGAAAGATAAAAACGAAGGAAAAGAAGAAAGTAATGGTGTTCTATTATGTGGCAACACGCTCTGCCCTCCGTGGAAAGAGCAGTTCAAATTGTACACAGTGAAATTTGCCGTGACTGTTAAGTGACATACAACACTACCACTTTTCGCTTGTAAGCAGTGTTTCAGTTTCTTGTCTTCATTCCTGTATAAGTATATTTTTACGTACACAAACACTTGCGTTCTTTCATTAATCTACCCACCCCTTCCCCAGTTACCCAGTTAGTTATAACATAATAATAATAATAATAAATGGAATTGATATAGCGCTGTATCTTGCACAGACAAATCAAAGCGCTTGCACTTAACTCATTCTTACACAGTCATGCAACCAACAGCAAGTAATAGTTCTAACAAGTCCAAATGCACACACACACACACACACACACACCACACAGGTTATATATTATTATTTATATATGCTTTCTTTGTGCCTTCAGTGCCTGGGCTTTATCACAGTTCTTGATTAAACCATTGACGCTGGGGGCAACAGCAAAGTGAGAGGCTGTAGTATGATCTGTGGCTATTCCACTCATGATCGGTGGTCTAGAGGTAACGCGCCTGTCTAGAAAGCGAAAAGTCCGGGTCTGAAGTGTGCGGCGGTTCGTACCCCGTTTGGACCGGAAACTTTTCCCCCATCCATTAGACCATGAGTGGTGGTCTGGGCGCTAGTCTTTCGGATGAGACGATAAACCGAGGTCCCGTGTGCTACACGTAATTATTTAGCGCACATAAAAAAACCCACGGCAACAAGAGAGTTGTCCCTGGCAAAATTCTTAGAAAAAAGCCACTCTGATAGGGAATCAAATACAGTTGCAGACATGAAAAAAAAAAAAAAGGGTGGCGCAGCGCTTTGTGGCGACGCGCTCTCCCGCTCTCCCCGGGGAGAGCAGCCCGAATTTCACGGAGAAATCTGCCGTGACTTAAAGTGGTATGAAATGAAATCTGAGCGCTTTGATTTGTTGCTTTACAAGATTCAGCGCTATATAAATTCCATACATTATTATTATTATTATTATTATTTATGAAATTCCACTTTACAGCTTAGTCTTTAGTGATCGACCATGACTCTCTGACTAGGAGGCTGACTTGCACAGTCATGCGCTGCAGCCCTGGGGGCTGGTTGGCCTTTGGAGAACATCTCCAACGCTGACTGTCCTATGCCGTCTTGGTCGAGAGAGTGGGGGTGTTCTGAGGGCAAGGCATCTCCACTATAATCAAATGTCTGCCCAATTTCTGAAATAGCAGCTGCCTCCTTTGTTGTTTTGGAGGTCATCCTCGAACACAACGACAAACATCTATATTTGTGCACTGGGCCTGACTTGTCAGGCGCTTAACGGCAGCGCAACACAGTTTCACTCATATAACAGACACCAATAGTTGTCTCAGCGTTCCAAAAAGAATTTGCCTGAAAAACTAAATGCAGAGCCCCCAAACAACCCATCAGGGACTTCATTGGGAAGTCAAGTTATGACCTCAGTATAATAATAATAATAATGATAATAATAATAATAATAATAATAATAATAATAATAATGTATGGAATTTATATAGCGCTGAATCTTGTAAAGAAACAAATCAAAGCGCTTTTTTTTTTATTGCATGATGATCAATGACAATGAGGATGATGTAATATAGTATCAACAAGATCAATACAGAAAAGTGAGTTCTCTTTCTCCGCTGAGGTTATCTCCCATTATCAAATCCTTGCCTTCTGATCCTTTCACTGTTGGCATTGTCCTTGAAAACGGAACAAACTGAAAGGCGTTGTTCATATCCATATTGCAAAATTATTGTTCTCTGTAGAGAAAGAAGCTAGCTTCACAGAAAATCATATTGATAAAGTATTTTATGGATACGCAGATACCCACATCTGAGCTGGAAATTTCCTCTTTTCTATCAATCCCTTTGTTTCTGCCTAGTTTCTTTTCTTCCTGTCACCTCCTTCTTGTCTATTTTCAGCCTTCTTGGTCCATTCTCCTGTATATTTTCCCAGAAAGACTTAAAAGATACCAATTCTCTCATGCTGAAGTCGGATGCGCTAGGCCTGACTTGTCAAGGGGCTTAAGGGCAGCGTGACGCATTTTTGCTCATATAACAGACAACAATAGTTGCAGTCTGTGGGATGAAATGAAGAAAAACAAGACAGACATACACACAATCAAACTAAGGGGAGAGAGTATAGCTTCTCTTTTGTGTGCATAAGTCGGTTTTAAAAGAAAGAAGAAAATATGTACAAAAAAAGATGGAAAAGACAAAAAGAGAGAAGGAGAGAGAGAGAGAGAGAGAGAGAGAGAGAGAGAGAGAGAGAGAGAGAGAGAGAGAGAGAGAGAGAGAGAGAGTGACAATGACAATGACAATGACAAATTCTTTTATTTCGAGGATAATGAATAAGCACTCATTTGCTTTTTTTACATCTAGTCCCCGCCCGTAGAGATACATCTTTATAATTACCCAATACTCATACTCTCACACAGTAGCAACAAAGGGAAATAATCCTTTAAAAGGCAAAAAACAAAACAAAAGAACCAAAAAAGACCAAACAATTAAAAGAAAACCCCAAAACACCCCCCCCCCAAACTCCCCCCCCCCCCAAAAAAAAAAAAAAAACAACAACCCAAAAAACCCCAACAACAACAACAAACAAACAATAGAAAAAACAACAAAAAGACCCTAAAAAAAAAGAAGAGAAAAACAAAAACAAACAAAAAAAAAAACCCAAACAAAAAAACACATCAAACTTACATAGTCATAAAAATTAACATATACTCAATGGGAAATGGTACACATAGTTGTTACAAGTATCAATAAGATATCGAAATAGGACATTCATTGAGAGAGAGAGAGAGAGAGAGAGAGAGAGAGAGTGTGTGTATATGTGTGTGTGTGTGTGTGTGCGCATGCGCACGCGCACCTGCGAGCGCCTAACCTTTTGCAATGTAAACAGAAGATACCTCCAACTGTAAGATCCAAAGTTTAAACCTGACAGCAGCGTAAACACCTCCCTTAAAAAAAATATTTATACCTTTCCTTCCTCACCTTGTAAACACTGCCCACTCTGCCGTACCTGTACTGCTGTACCTGTGTAATACCTGTACAGCTCTACCTGTGTAATACATGTACTGCTTTACCTGTACCGCTCTATACCTGTGTAATACCTGTACAGCTCTACTTGTGTAATACATGTACTGCTCTACCTGTGTAATACCTGTACTGCTCTACCTGTGTAACACCTGTACTGCTCTACCTGTGTAACACCTGTACCGCTCTACCTGTGTAATACCTGTACTGCTCTACCTGTGTAACACCTGTTCTGCTCTACCTGTGTAATACCTGTACTGCTCTACCTGTGTAATACCTGTACAGTTGTACCTGTGTAATATATGTACTGCTCTACCTGTGTAATACCTGTACAGTTGTACCTGTGTAATATCTGTACTGCTCTACCTGTGTAATACCTGTTCTGCTCTACCTGTGTAATACCTGTACTGCTCTACCTGTGTAATACCTGTACTGCTCTACCTGATTAATACCTGTGCCACTCTACCTGTGTAATACCTGTACCACTCTACCTGTGTAAAATCTGTACCGCTTTACCTGTGTAATACCTGTACAGCTGTACCTGTGTAATACCTGTACTGCTCTACCTGTGTAATTCCTATACTGCTCTACCTGTGTAATACCTGTACTGCTCTACCTGTGTAATATCTGTACTGCTCTACCCGTGTAATACCTGTATTGCTCTACCCGTGTAATACCTGTACTGCTCTACCTGTGTAATACCTGTACTGCTCTACCCGTGTAATAATATCTGTAGTGCTCTACCTGTGTAATACCTGTACTGCTCTACCCTTGTAATATATGTACTGCTCTACCCGTGTAATACCTTTACTGCTCTACTTGTGTAACACCTGTACCGCTGTACCTGTGTAACACCTGTACCGACTGTACCTGTGTAACACCTGTACCACTCTATACCTGTGTAACACCTGTACCACTCTATACCTGTGTAACACCTGTACCACTCTATACCTGTGTAACACCTGTACCACTCTATACCTGTGTAACACCTGTACCACTCTATACCTGTGTAACACCTGTACAACTCTACCTGTGTAATATCTGTACCACTCTACCTGTGTAATATCTGTACCGTTTTACCTGTGTAATATCTGTACTGCTTACCTGTGTAACACCTGTACTGCTCTACCTGTGTAATACCTGTACCACTCTACCTGTGTAATATCTGTACCGTTTTACCTGTGTAATATCTGTACTGCTTACCTGTGTAACACCTGTACTGCTCTACCTGTGTAATACCTGTACCGCTCTACCTGTGTAATATCTTACCGTTTTACCTGTGTAATATCTGTACTGCTTACCTGTGTAACACCTGTACCGCTCTACCTGTGTAATACCTGTACCGCTCTACCTGTGTAAGACCTGTACCACTCTACCTGTGTAAGACCTGTACCGTTTTACCTGTGTAATACCTGTACCGCTCTACCTGTGTAATACCTGTACCGCTCTACCTGTGTAAGACCTGTACCACTCTACCTGTGTAATACCTGTACCGTTTTACCTGTGTAATACCTGTACAGCTCTACCTGTGTAATACCTGTACCACTCTACCTGTGTAATACCTGTACCGTTTTACCTGTGTAATACCTGTACCGCTCTACCTGTGTAATACCTGTACCGCTCTACCTGTGTAATATCTGTACCGTTTTACCTGTGTAATATCTGTACTGCTTACCTGTGTAATACCTGTACCACTCTACCTGTGTAATACCTGTACCGCTCTACCTGTGTAAGACCTGTGTAATATCTGTACCGCTCTACCTGTGTAATACCTGTACCACTCTACCTATGTAAGACCTGTACCACTCTACCTATGTAATACCTGTACTGCTTTACCTGTACCACTCGATACCTGTGTAACACCTGTACCACTCTACCTGTGTAATACCTGTGCTGCTTTACCTGTACCGCTCTATACCTGTGTAACACCTGTACCACTCTACCTATGTAATACCTGTACTGCTTTAACTGTACTGCTCTATACCTGTGTAATACCTGTGCCACTCTACCTGTGTAATACCTGTACTGCTTTACCTGTACCGCTCTATACCTGCGCAATACCCGTACTGCTCTACCCGTGTTAACACCTTTTCCACTCTACCTATGTAATACCTGTACTGCTTTACCTGTACTGCTCCATACCTGTGTAATACCTGTACCGCTATATACCTGTGTAACACCTGTACCGATCTACCTGTGTAATACCTGTACTGCTTTACCTGTACTGCTCTATACCTGTGTAATACCCGGCCTTTCCCTCTATACTCCCCCCCCCGCAGTGTTTCAATAATAATAATATACACGCCAGGGTGTAGGAGGATGTGCCTGTGTAAACAAGGCACCTTGACTGAACAACAGGGCTCCCTGTTGAGACTGTGAATCCAATCAACAAGGTCGGCCAGGCCTGTCACTATGGTTAATGAACTCTTGACTTCTTCTGGGTGGAAGAGGTATAAGGGTGAGGTGAGTAGGGGGAGGGGGGGAGGGGGAGATTGGAGAAGGGGGGGGGGGTTGGGGTGGGAGGGGGAGGGGGGGGGGCTGGGTGATGTGTCCCTAAAGTGGGTTTTTGTTTGTTTGTTGTAAAGTGGAGGGGTTCATGGAAGATTTGAACTTCTAGGGTTTGAAGACTTTTTGTGGACAAGAACAAACAAATCACCTTCCCTCCCTTCCCTCCCATAACAACAATAACAACAAGAACAAACCCAAACAAAAACCCACCCACCCACTTTATCTCTCTTTCTCTCTCTCTCTCTCCAACACACACACACACACACACGCACACACACACCACACACACACACACACCCACACAGCACACACACACACACACACACACACACACACACACACCAATCAGCCGCATCACCCACACACACAGAAGAGACATAAAACCCTAACAGAACCCACCCACCCACCCACCCACCCAACAACAACAACAACAAAAATCATGTCATCTGAGCGCTTTGATTTGTTGCTTTACAAGATTCAGCGCTATACAAATTCCATACATTATTAACAACACAACAACAAACAACAACAACAACAACAACAAACAACAACAACAAACAACAACAACAACAACAACACTAAAACACTTCTTCTCCTTTCCTTCATCAGGCGTGGGCTGCCAACCCACAGACTGTAAATCGCAAAAGACAAACGATTCCTTAATCTGACAATTCCTACTGTCATCGTTGTGAACGCCGGAACGGAGAAAAAACCCAACAGATTTTCCCCAGGGAAAGTTAGGGAGTACTCGTTTTACGTTCGCAGTCTCGACTGAGTTCTTGTTTATATTCTATGCCCTCAGTGCCTGGGGTTTATCACAGTTCTTGATTAAACCACTGACGCTGGGGGCAACAACAGCAAAGTGAGAGGCTGTATGACCAGTGACTTTCTTTCCCACTCATGGAATTCCACTTTACAGCTTAGTCTTTAGTGATCGACTTTGACTCTCTGACTAGGAGGCTTGACTCGCACAGTCCTTATGTGCTGCAGCCCTGGGGGCTAGCTGGCCTTTGGAGAACATCTCCAACGCTGACTGTCCTTATGCCCACTTGGCCGATAGAGTGGGGATGTACTGTGGGCAAGGCATCTTCACTATAATCAAATTTCTGCCCAATTTCCGAAACAGCAGCTGCCTCCTCTGCTGTTTTGGAGGTCATCGTCGAACACCACGGACAAACCTACACTTATTGCCATTATTTTGGTTCGTGTTTTTACGTGTGTTGTTAAAAAACAATGTGAAAAGCATTTAAAAACTAGCTTAAAGTAACTTTTTCATCAGGTTCCTGTTTTTTTGTGTGTTGAGAGAAAACGACGTGGAAAGCATTTAAAATCTAGTTTCAAGTCATTTTTGTGTGTGACCGGTTTCACGCAGTTGAACGTCTTAATCCAGTCAGTGACAAAAATCCGTTAAGGACACCACAGCTGGGAAGAACACAATTTACTGTTGTGCATGGTTAAAGCTGAGTATAACGCTTAAGTGGGGGAGGGGGGGGGGGGGGGGGGGCGGTTGTTTAGTGCTTTGTCATAATTATTGTTGTTTTTTCCCCTGGCTTCTCAACACCCCACATCAGAATTTCATACTGGAATCAATACACAATACAATACTGGAACCAATACACAATACAATACTGAAATCAATACACAATACAATACTGGAATCAATACACAATAGAAAACGATTTTGTTTTGGGGGGCAAGTGCTTGTTTTATATAGATAGATAGATAGATAGATAGATAGATAGATAGATAGATAGATAGATAGATAGATAGATAGATAGATAGCCTAGTGGTTAGAACATTGCGCTGGCAATCTGACGACCCGGGTTCGATTCCCTTTCAAGGGGGATATTTTCCCTGGAGTTAACATCAGTGCAGACTGCACTCTCCCCAAAAGTCTTTCGGATGAGACTAAAAAGCAAGGCCCCGTGTGCGAACGCACGCAGAACATCTTACGCACACGTTCCGCTTTTCGTAAGAGTAGGTCATTGTGTGCCGGTAGAACAGATGATAGAATTTACAAAACCGCATACACACGGGGACAGGATGTAAAAAAAAAGCACATAATTATGTGCTTATTCCATTATCCTCGACATAAAAGAATGAAATAAATTAAAATCAATAAAGGGGACAGGATAGCTCAGTGGTCAGAGCACTCGCTTTCCCCCAGCCAAATTAAGCAGCGTTGAGCATGGTTACCACTTGGATGGGTAACCGTTTGCGCGCCTTGGCTTCAGTACAATCCCCCCAGTTCACCCAGCTGTAAATGGGTACCTGCCCTCTTTAGGGTCAGGGAAGGTAAAGCAGCGAGGGAGAGGAGATGGGCGCCGTCCTCAACATACTGGCCCCTAAAGAAGCTGAGGTCTCTGACACCTCGCTCCCCTACGACCTTATAGGTTATGGGACACCTTTACATATCTATCATATGCATTACAGGGGACGGGATAGCCTAGTGGTTAGAGCTGCGCTCTCGATGTGACGGCCCGGAATTGAGTCCGGGTTCGAGTCACAACTGAGACTTCTATTCCATGGGATTTTTTCCCCCAGTGCTGACTCCACTCTCCCTGAAAGTCTTTCGGATGAGACAAGAAACCGAAGTCCCGTGTGCGAACGCACGTAGAACACCTTGCGCACACGTCAAAAACCCTTTCCGTCTTTCGGACGAGTAATATTCATGCCGGCAAGAACGGATGACGAAAGCAAAATACAACACCCCCCCCCCCCCCCCACAACAACAACAACAACAACAACAAAATCCAACCCCCCTCCCTCCCACTCCACACACACACCAACCCCCCCCCCCCTCCCCCCCCAAAAAAAAACACACCAAAAAACAACCACCCAAATAACCAAAACATTAACAACAAACAACAACAAAACCCACCACCACCCCTAAAAAACCCTCAAATAAACAAACCAACACCCCACCACCCAATAATAACAACAACAACAATAACAACAACAAGAAAAAGCCCACATGCACACTAGTAGTGTCCTGATCAGACATCATCCCCGAAGTCAGCATGCGGCCACCTTAATGGTGGGCAACAAAAAACAACAACAACCATGGCTTACACACAAAATAATCTCCACCACTGGCAAACCCCGCACTGCTCTCACATACCCACCATCACATTCAAGAGAAGACATCCCGTCTCAGCACTTTCGCAAGCAAGTAGGCCTGAAAATCAGTCAGAAGAAGACAGAGGTGATGACACTGAACGTTCAGAACCCCTCACCGGTCACAGTGAATAGAGAAGATTTACCAACAACTGAAGAGTTCACGTACCTCGGGAGCACTGTTAGGCATAACGGCGGAGCAGGCAGCGACATCAAGAACCGGATTAGCAAAGCAAGAAATGCTTACAGAAATCTGAACAATGTGTGGAAATCGTCCCAGTACAGCACCAGGACCAAACTAAGACTATACCAGAGCTGTGTACTTTCCACCCTTTTGTACGGCTCGGAGTGCTGGAGGATGACTGAGAGTGACCTCGACAAACTATCCACATTCCACACGAAGAATCTCAGAAGAATCTTGCGCATCTTCTGGCCTGAGACCATCTCCAACCAAGAACTTTTTGCCCGTTGCAACCAGGAAAGCATGGACAACATCATCATGCGTAGGCGATGGGGATGGATAGGGCATATCTGCCGTCGGGAACAGGGAAACATCGCCCGAACAGCCCTCCACTGGACACCAGAGGGAAAACGCAAACGAGGACGACCCAAGAACACTTGGCGTCGGACTGTCGAAACAGAGCTGAAGACCTTCCAACATACCTGGGGAACCATTCAGAAGCTGGCCCAGGACAGACAGGAGTGGAGAACATTTGTTGCTGCCCTACGTGCCCAAAAAGGCACAAAGGCATTGATGATGATGATGACTGGCGAACCCCAGAGCTCTCTCGCCGAGGGGTGAAAGTTAAACTTGACATTTTCCAAGGGAGCAGTATTTGCAGTGTAAACAGAGGGTGTTACGTTCAGGGGGTAAGGTTTGCAGTATCACAGAGTTGTGTATTGAAGGTGGTGCTTATTTCGGTGTAGTAACGTGTGTGTGGGCTTATGGTATTATAATCTAGGCCATTGTGTGTGTGCCGGTGGGATCGGATGACAAAATCTACAAAACTGCATACACGCGGGGACTAGATAAAAAAAAACCCCACATGAGTGCCTATTCCATTATTCTCAAAATAAAAGAATAAATTAAAAATAAAACTGTAAGAAATATATCGGTTTTTTGGTGTGTGTGTGTGTGTGTGGGGGGGGGGGGGGGGGGGGGGGGGGATGGTGGTTATGGTGTAATATGGGTGGTCTCATTACAGAGTGGTGTTGATAATTATTACTGTACGTAGTCGTATTGCAGAGAGTTATGTTTCAGAGTCGGTAGAGTATGGGCGTTATAGACCGTTTAATTTCATAGGGTTAAAGTACATTAGGTGGTTTTATCTCAGAGGTGGTGGCTATTGTATGATGGAAATTAGTCTTTATTTCAAGAGTGGCAGCTATAAGGTTGCCTGCTTTACAATATTCAGCTCTATGAAAATTCCATTTAATATCATTGTTATTTTTTAAAATATTTATAATTATCCTTTCTTCTTCTTCTTCTACTTCTTCTTCTTCTTCTTCTTCTTCTTCTTCTTCTTCTTCTTCTTCTTCTTCTTCTTCTTCTTCTTCTCATCATCACTATCATCATCATCATTGTTATCATAATTATCATCATCATTGTTATCATCATCATCATCATCATCATCATCATTATTATTATTATTATTATTATTATTATTATTATTATTATTATTATTATTATTATTATTATATAATTAATAATAATAATAATTAATAATAATAATAATAATATAATAATAATAATAATAATAATAATAGAAGATGGTCAGCTTATGTCAAAGGTACTGATATTGTTTGTTATAGATGCTTTTACTTCATCAAGATGGGGCGTTGTTGAAACGCCATTCAAGACTGACAACGTTTAGACTATCATGAAAAAAATTCCGGCATTTTTCGTGAGCTGAGGTCAAACATGGCTTTTCGTTTTGTAAGCTTGTTGTAGTGTTGTGGATGATTTTATTTTAGTAGTGTAGTCCTGGTGTCATCAGGGTTTTATTTTAGGGGGCGGTGATTACAGAATAGGCTACTATAAATCTTATCGCAGAACATCTTGCACACGCGTTAAATCCTGTTCCGCTTTTCGTAAGAGTAGGCCATTGTGTGCCGGTGGGAACAGATGACAGAATTAACAAAACCGCCTACACACGGGTACTAGATGTAAAAACAAGCACATAAATACTTATTCCATTATCCTCGATATAAAAGAATACATATTTAAAAAAAAAAAGAATTTTAGGTGGTCATCTCAAGGTTACCAATGTGTGAAAGGTTGGTGTGTCTGAACAAAATTATCTTTCTCAAGGGGGTGACAAATATATGATCTACATCTATACCATTCAGCCAGTCAGGATGAAAACCAAACCAAACTGAGTCTGCATTTTTTATTTATTTTATTTTATTCTTTTATATCGAGGATAATGGAATAAGCACGTACGTGCTTTCTTTTTTACATCCAGTCCCCGTGTGTATGCAGTTTTGTTAATTCTGTCATCTGTTTCCACCGACTCACAATGGCCTACTCTTACGAAAAGCGGAACAGGGTTTAACGTGTGCGCAAGATGTTCTGCGTGCGTTCGCACACGGGGCCTCGGTTTAAAGCCTCATCCGAAGGACTTTTGGGGAGAGTGGAGTCTGCACTGATGTTAACTCCAGGGGGAAAATATCCCCTTGAACGGGCATCGAACCCGGGTCGTCAGATTGCGAGTGCAATGTTCTGACCACTAGGCTATCCCATCTCCCGGCATCTCAACAACAAACAACGCCCCGAAGTTAGAATGCAGCTATCTTAATAGTTGGGGGGAAAAACCCCAGTCACACACGCAAAAATCTTATATAAGTAGTAAACCTTTGAGCTCTAGCTGATGAACACCCTGCCCCCTCAGCCCCCCAAAACAAAACAAAATAAAACAAACCAGACCCGGTACCCAAACAAGAAGTGGCAGAGACGTGAAAATACCTAATTTCCTGAAAGACTATGTGTCTAAAATCCAGATCAAAGTCAGAGTCAAGTCAAAAACACTTTAATAATAATAATAATAAGTAACAATAATATATGAAATTTACATAGCCTTGAATCTTGCAAAGGAACAAATCATCCCACAAGGGCAATCACAATACAGATGTTCAGTAAAGTGCGCTTAATCAGCTCCAGTTACTTTTAGTAATCTTTAAAAAAAAAAAAAGTTGCTATCAATATTTTCCAACTGTTTTGAATGTTTATATATCAATCTACAAGTTTTTGATGTTGACACTGATAGTTGAGCTATAACTATTTTGGTCATCATAGCATTATTATACTTATAAGGAAATGGGTTTGAGTACATAGTATTGGTTGTATCCAAGGATGATAGCCAGCAAAGATTATTGCTTTGGCATCCTGCTTTGATTTGGTTTATTTTGCAAGATATAGCGCTGTAAAAATGACATGTATTATTATTATTATTATTATTATTATTATTATTATTATTATAATATAAGCTAAGATCAAACAAACAAGTTGCCCCCCCCCCCCCCCCCCAATTTTAAAAAAGAGAAAAGTTCTATTTCATACTATCAGGTGTGTCTTGCGCGCCAACATACTAAAGGGAAGTAACTAGTATCTAGAGTATTGTTTTTAAAGATTTATGTACCTTTGATTGAAACAGTAACCAACGTCTGCAGAGTTTTCACAGCGCAATATGGTTTATCAAAGGATATGCCTAGGCCGGTCTATCAGGAAATTAGATAGCGTGTATATGCATGTTCAATGAATTTAGAAAGGAGTGAACAAGAAAATATAGGCATAATAAGTCCGGACGTCCGTTTTTGAAATTATGTTATCCTCCCCGATCCCCTCCTCCCCTCCCCCAGCACCACTCCTTTCCAGACAGAGTAAGATACATGCTTTTTTTAATTTTAAAGAAACAGTTGGTGAAATTAGATCGTGAAGGTAGGAAAATCAAGAACACAGTTGGCTAATCCAAGCATTGGCAAAGGATAGAAATAATTATGTCAATGCCAAGGCCATGAGATCAAGTTCAAGGTCAAGATAAACACGATAGAAGAGAGGCAAGATTTGGCCTAGTTACGCACACATGTTTCTTCACACGGCAGACTGTGTAGTTTTTGTTTGAGAATACGTGTGTACTGTGGAATATGTTATGCGGTAACTTGCAGTATGATTTATACCTCAGTTGACTAGGTCGATTTACAAGTTAAGACGAAACTTGTTAGAGGTGATTTTGAAAGTACAACTCAAAACTGCCAGTCCGTTTCCTGTTTAGATTTTGTTACGATTGAGGATCTTCTGCTTTCGAGTGTGATGAACCCAGAAGACATGTCCTAGGCCTACCGCTGACCCGATTTAGTAGTTTCAGTTGATAAGAAGCTTTCGTCCAGTTTTATTCTGACGCGTCAGCTTAGATGACTAGTTTGACAGTAGTTGCAAGAACCTTCACTTGGAGAAAGTAGCGATTGTAAATGAAGAACTAGCAGTGGAAAAGCTAGCAGAGGAAGGAACTACTGAACTAGGCCTTAGGCTATCGTGATCCACAAACTAATGAAACGTGTGTTGTTTTTTGATTCAGTGTCCACAGACTCGGATAATTCTTAAGATTGCTGACATAGAACACCGGCATCACTCTGGGGTTGTTCTAGGTTTGTAAGCTAGACCTGTGTGTTACAGTATTGAAATATTTTAATTCCGTTTGATCGTAACAAAGCCAAAACAAAAAAATGGCCCAGAAACTTGCACTGATTCTAATCGTTGTGGCAGTGATAACTGGAATCTTCACTGAAGAAAAAGTGGTGAAGTCTGTATTTCCTAGCAGACTCAAAGGCCCTGGTTTAAAAGCCACCAGAAAATGTTGGTGGGCCAAAGAAATCACTCCAGATTTTCATGTGTCTGGTCGACTCACTGAACGACAAATCAAATATGCTGCTGATGCTGGTTTCAAAAGTATTCTGTCATTGTTCACCTACCCTGATGATGAACCCAGGCAGAACTTTGGAGGAGACAGTTTACCTAACACAGTCGAATCCAAGAAAATTGTGGAAGAAATTGCTGGGCTCAAGTTTGTCAACCTGCTGGATCCGATGGATGAGTGGGCTGGTGTTGAAGCTGTTGAGAAGATGACGAAGGTAAACAATACAGTTTGTTAAAGGTGTACTAGCTATCTGGTAAGTTTTATTTTAAAGCAAAATGTTAAGTATTAAATTTAGTTTACGAAATGTTCTCATCTGTGGCTGTCAAGCTATTTAGTTTATGCTATAGCACCCCGTCCTCCCCACATGCACACACTCACATCACACACATACACATACACACATGCATCCACCCATCTACCCACCTACATACACCCCCACCCCCACATGTCAGTGTTTCCTTGTCTGGTTTTTAGTTCAACCAATCGCAAAACTGTGACAAAATCCACACTGGGGTTGTCACCTCCTTCATTTCAAAACTGGAAAAAGCTCACATGAAGTAATGATGAATAGCCACCAAAGTTCAATTTCAGCAATATCAATCCCCCCAAAATATTCAACATGTCAACCTGGAAACACACACAGAGATATGTCACACACAAATATGTCATTTGAACAATTATTGGCCGATAATGTGGCTATGTTGGAGATAGTTGTTTAGTTAGAAGCCCTGTTGGCAAACTTTTGTAATTGTTCTTGCTGCAGTTTAAGCTGTTCAGTGCCCCCCCCCCCCCCCCCCCCCCCCCCCCCCCCCCCCCCCCCCCCCCCCCCACCCCCCCCCCCCCCATCCCCGCCCTCTCCTCCCCCAAAAATTCTTAGTTTTTTTCCCCCTTTTATCTCGTGCACAGACACTGATAGTGATAGGTAAATACACACACACATGCACACACACACACACACACAACACACACACACACACACACAGACACACACACAACACCACACAACACATACACACACACATAGACACACACAGTTCTCTACATATTGTAACTCTTTATCTTTCGTCTAATATCACCTTGAGTGAACAGACGTTAAATTAAAGAAAGAACACACAGAGTCACACACACACACATGCATGCACATACATATACACACAGTCGTACATGCATACACACACACACACACATGCATGCACAAATGCACATGCACACACACATACACGCACAGAGTACCTTAATTCGTGTGCTGAAAACATCAGCCATTCTGCTAGATTGAATCATCCCCAGGTGGTAAATAAAAATCTGTGTTTAAAAGACCCAATTCATTTAACTTAAGTAATGAAAAATACATCATGAAAAATGTCATATATGCGCAAATAACAGTGCAGGTTGAACATCCTGTGCCCATCCCAGTATTCACAATTTCACAACCTGATTGCCAAAGCAAAACAATAGTATAATACACTATACAGGCAAAATGTCTTGTAAAAAATAATAAAAAAACAAAAATCCTGTCCTTAATTTATAATAATCAATATTCAACTTTGACCAGGTACTCCCAGACCTCCCGAAACCAGTGCTGATGCACTGTGACCGCGGGTACACCATCACCTTCGTCACCCTGATGTACCTGGCCAACCAGACCCGCCACGACCCGACCTTCACCCCTCGCATCAGCAGCCAGGACGTCTACAACATTTCCGCCGCCATGGGTCTGGACTTCATCTCCAGGATCCCTCAGGAAACCGTCTCCATCATCACCGGCGAGCCGGTACCCAAGAATCCTACCAGGTGGGTGGAGGAGGATGGGAGGGGGATGGGTTGAGTTGTGTTGCCCATGGGCTGTATTATTTATTTGCTAGTGTTCTGTACAGATGTGAATGCTGGACGCTGACAAAAGACCTCGAAAGAAGACTTGAAGCAGCAGAAATGTGGTATATCAGAAGAATTATGAGAATATCATGGACTGAAAAGAAGTCAAACGAAGAAGTAATGGAAATGGCCGGGTACAAAAGATCCCTACTCAAAACCATCAGAAAAAGACAACTACAATTTTTTGGGCACATAAACAGAGCTGATGGAATAGAAAAGCAAATATTGTGTGGAAAGATTTGTGGTACCAAAGACAGAGGAAGACAACGCACAAAATACACAGAGAGTCTGAATAGCTACGCAACGAGGAAAGAATCCCCCAACAATGAACTCATCAGGAGAAGTGACAACAGAGAGGAATGGAAGGCCATGATTGCCGATGTCTGCAACAGACCTGGCACATGAAGAAGAAGAAGTGTTCTAGGTCAGCTAATCATGTAGGAGGCATAGTAGGATAATATGAGCTGCTACTGCTTAAAGTCAGGTTCTAAAATATCAGAAAAAGTGTTTTAAGATTTTTGGCGCAGTGTAGTTTTATTTACTGTAAAAAGAATAGAATAGTTAAAGTACTGTGTGTGTGTTTGTGTGTGTGTGTACACACTAACATGTGTGTGTGTGTGTGTGTTTGGTGTGTGTTGTGTGTGTGTGTGTGACTCTGTGTATGTGTGTGTGTATTTCAAAATTGATGTTGGATATATTATATTTGAGGGGTAAACAGGTACCTTCTTGAAAAATAGTCATTCCTGAGGTATGTCTATGACAGTATGACTATGAGCACATGTATGTGTATTGTAAATGCTGTTTCAACCTTCATGCTCAGAAGGTATTGAAACAACTCTGTTCAGCTCACTGATGCCAAGCACCTTCCCATCTTTATGTGTACTCACAAGAGCTGAAACCCTGCATTTACAGAATCTTTAATAACATTTTTGTTCTTTTATTATTTTTTCATTCATTCATTATTATTATTATTATTATTATTATTATTATTAGTAGTAGTAGTAGTAGTAGTAAATCTCGATCCAGAACATACAGTTTAACTAAACTTTGGAAATAATACACAAAGCTAATAATGATGAGACAGAAAAATATACAGGAACTTGAAGCATTTTTCTCTCTCTCTAACCAGGATGATGTTACTTCTGTACTGTTTTGCACCTTCAGCTGCATTCTCCTTCCGCTTCAGTTCACTGCATTCGTTGAACAGCTTTACTTTAGTAATAGTATGTTTCTGTACCGGTTTGGTAAGTTACTGTACAGGATTGGTATGTTAATGTACTGGTTTTGTACATTACTGTACTGGTCTTGTGTGCTTTTATACAGGTTTGGTATGTTAACTGTACTGGTTTGGTATGTTGCTGTACCGGTTTGACATGTTACTGTGTACAGCCCTACTGGCTACAGGTTTGGTATGTTACTGTGTACAGGTTTGGTATGTTACTGTGTACAGGTTTGGTTTGTTGCTGTGCTGATTTGGTATGTTGCTGTACCAGTTTGGTTTGTTACTGTGTACAGGTTTGGTATGTTGCTGTACCAGTTTGGTATGTTGCTGTGCCAGTTTTGTATGTTACTGTGCCAGTTTGGTATGTTGCTGTACCAGTTTGGTATGTTGCTGTACCAGTTTGGTATGTTGCTGTGCCAGTTTGGTATGTCGCTGTACCAGTTTGGTATGTCTCTGTGCCAGTTTGGTATGTCACTGTGCCAGTTTGGTATGTTACTGTACCGGTTTGGTATGTTGCTGTACCAGTTGGTATGTTGCTGTGCCAGTTTGGTATGTTACTGTGCCAGTTTGGTATGTTACTGTACTGGTTTGGTATGTGTTGGTATGTTGCTGTACTGGTTTGGTATGATGCTGTGCCAGTTTGGTATGTTGCTGTACCGGTTTGGTATGTTACTGTGTACCGGTTTGGTATGTTGCTGTGCTGGTTTGGTATGTTGCTGTACCAGTTTGGTATGTTACTGTCCTGGTTTGGTATGTTACTGTCCTGGTTTGGTATGTTGCTGTGCCAGTTTGGTATGTTGCTGTACCAGTTTGGTATGTTACTGTGCCAGTTTGGTATGTTGCTGTACTGGTTTGGTATGTTGCTGTACCAGTTTGGTATGTTACTGTACCAGTTTGGTATGTTGCTGTACCAGTTTGGTATGTTGCTGTACCAGTTTGGTATGTTGCTGTGCCAGTTTTGTATGTTACTGTGCCAGTTTGGTATGTTGCTGTACCAGTTTGGTATGTCGCTGTGCCAGTTTGGTATGTCACTGTGCCAGTTTGGTATGTTACTGTACCGGTTTGGTATGTTGCTGTACCAGTTGGTTTGTTGCTGTACCGGTTTGGTATGTTGCTGTGCCAGTTTGGTATGTTACTGTGCCAGTTTGGTATGTTACTGTACTGGTTTGGTATGTGTTGGTATGTTGCTGTACTGGTTTGGTATGATGCTGTGCCAGTTTGGTATGTTGCTGTACCGGTTTGGTATGTTACTGTGTACCAGTTTGGTATGTTGCTGTGCTGGTTTGGTATGTTGCTGTACCAGTTTGGTGTGTTACTGTCCTGGTTTGGTATGTTACTGTCCTGGTTTGGTATGTTGCTGTGCCAGTTTGGTATGTTGCTGTACCAGTTTGGTATGTTACTGTGCCAGTTTGGTATGTTGCTGTACTGGTTTGGTATGTTGCTGTACCAGTTTGATATGTTACTGTACCGGTTTGGTATGTTGCTGTGCCGGTTTGGTATGTTGCTGTACCGGTTTGGTATGTTACTGCGCTGGTTTGGTATGTTGCTGTACCAGTTTGGTATGTTACTGTGCAGGCCAAACGCAGTGCCAGAGGAGTGGATGGACTACTGGATGGCTCACCCAGTGTACAAGAACTGGTACACGGCAGGGCAGATCACCAGGTCCCACCTGCCGGTTCTGGATGAGGTTGGCTTCAGGGCCGTCATCAACCTGCGCTCTGGCATCACCCTGAATGGGAAACCCAACCAAGAAGAGGTTTGGGACATTTTTATGATTTTCTTTTGTCAAATGTGGTTTTTGTTTGGTGTAGGTCTCTTGTAGAATGAACAGGTATTATGAAGTTATTTGATAGAACCAGTAGAGTTTGATGTATGAATTTACTTACAATATTGAATAGCTTAAGAAGCTTTGAACAGAAGCAAGTGATGAGCTCTTCATTCTTCAAAAACTTCAAAAAGAGATTTAAAATTTTAAAAAGTCAGAAAGTTGACAAGAGTTTCAAGAGTTCATTTCGATGCCTTTTTCTTTTTTGATAGTCTAACACTTCATTATTGGGGATAGTGTGATGTTTGATCATTGTGACTGGGGAAAAGCATCAACAGCAGATTGTAAAGACACACTCGCAAACTCTCTTTATATTATTTCTCTCTTTCACTGCCCCGCTCCCCCCCCCCCCCCCCCCCCCCCCCCCCCCCCCCCCCCCACACACACACATACATGCATATATACACAACACACACACACACACACACATGCATGCACCCATGTATATACATACACATCCAATATCAGATTCATTCAGCGTGAGAAGACATTAGACTGAAGAAGCTACACACTTTCTCTCCCTCTGTTCTCTGTCTCCCTCCCTCTCTCACTATCAACATATCACCAACTCTATCACTACTCAAGATATAAAAAATATTTGGAAAAACCCGAAATAAACTGGAAGCCTGTATTAGTAAGCCAAGTCCATACATACTCAAAACTAAAACACAATCGTAACCTTTTCCCTACGGGCAACCCGCTATAGGGCAACCAACCAACCATCTACTAGCCCTTCCCTCCGTATCACCCACTACTGGGTTACGGTTGCACACAAACGTCCACAGTGCAACTGTACTGGAAAAGAGGGGTTCTCTCCCTGAACATAGGGATAGAGTTAAGCTACCATCCAGACCCTGGAAACTATATCCTGCTACTGCACAACACAGGTGAACCTGCTGAACATCAAACAAAACACGGGCACCTACGCCACCGAGACCCAAGAGCCGCGCCAGTGGAAGAAGAGGCTGGAGGAGACGCGCATCGACCCCAGACGACCCAGTCGCTTCATCAGCCCCGACTCCAAGGTGAACTACGAATCCACAAACTCGGAGGAGTTTGGCGACGAGGTGGGCTATCAGGAGAAGCTGGAGGAGCTGGCTTTCAACAGTTCTCCTCTGGAGTACTACCACTTGCCCATTGGTGAGTTGAAGTTTAAGGGGGGGTGTAGGGGAAGGGGGGAGGGAAGGGGGGTGTGGGGGGAAATCAGGAGAAACTGGAGGAGCTGGCTTTTAACAGTTCTTCTCTGGAGTACTACCACTCGAGGGTGTGTGGGGGGGGGAAGGAGGCAGGGGGAGGGGGGGGGGGTATCAGGAGAAACTGGAGGAGCTGGCTGTTAACAGTTTTCCTTTGGAGTACTACCACTTGCCTGTTGGGGAGTTGATGTTTAAGGGGGGGTGTGAGGGGGGGGGAGGGAAGGGGGTGGGGGGAGGGGGGGTATCAGGAGAAACTGGAGGAGCTGAGTTGAAGTATTTTAAAAATATTTTTATATATTTTTTATTTTATTCTTTTATATCAAGGATAATGGAATAAGCACTTTTAAAATTTTTTTACATCCAGTCCCCGTGTGTATGCGGTTTTATAAATTCTGTCATCTGTTCCCACCGGCACACATTGGTCTACTCTTTCGAAAAGCAGAACAGGATTTAACATGCGCGCAAGATGTTCTGTGTGTGTTTGCACACAGGGCCTCGGTTTATAGTCTCATCTGAAAGATTTTTGGGGAGAGTGGAGTCTGCACCGATGTTAACTCCAGGGGAAAATATCCGCTTGAACGGGAATCGAACCCGGGTCGTCAGATTGCGAGCGTAATAGGCTATCGCATCTCCCGTGTTGTTGGGAGGGTGTGTATGTGTGTGTGTGGTGGGGGGTGGGTGGAGGGTGGAGGAGGGGGTTAATTGGGGAAATATTAGAGGTGCGGGCTTTTAGTAGTTCTCCTCTGAAGTACTACCACTTGCCTGTTGGTGAGTTGAAGCTTAAGGGGGGGGGGGGGGGAGGGAATGTGTGTGTTTTGTATGTGTGTGTGTGTGCATGCATGCATATGTGTACAATTTGTATGTGTGTGCATTTGTTTGGATGACGTGTGCGATTTAAAAATGATTATTGTTCAGAGTCTACTACTGTATATGGAGTGTATTGTCTTGAAAGCATGAATTTGCATGCACATACACATACGCATGCACTCGCACATACATGCATGCATGCAGGCATGCATGCAAGCACACACATACACAGAATGACACACATTTATCACAAATTGTATACTTTAGTTATTTATCAACATAACAGCGAGTACATACACTGTATAAAAAGCAGAATATTTGCAGAGAAAAAAGCACACACACACACACACACACACACACACACACACACACACACACACACACACACACCACACTCTCTCTCTCTCTCTCTCTCTCTCTCTCTCTCTCATCTCTCTCTCTCCTCTCTCTTCTCTCTCTCTCTCTCTCTCTCCCTCTTAAATCATAACACACAGGATGTATACAGTAGCTACTTATCATCATAACAATGAATATATGAATACAGTATAAAAACCAACATTATAAAGGGGTGGAAAAAGCAACCAACAAAAAAGCAGCTGTATCCATCAGAACAGGACAATATTGTGAAATCTGTCATCACTTTCACAGTGGTAACAGCTTGCCTGGATCACACACTCGGTGTGACAAAACTCCGCATGCTTGAATTGTATCTGTCTGTCTCGTTGTATGTATACCATGGCTTGATAGCGGTCACGGCCAATTTCTCACTGAAATTCAGGATGCTCTATATGAGGAGAGCATGTTTCCACAAGAGCAGCTCTAACTTTACCCTCCTTTTATTGGTTTTATTGTTTGGGTTTTTTTTGGTGTTTTTTTTTCTTTCTGTCTGCCTGTGTATTTCGATTTGTTTGCTTTACAAGATTCAGCGTTATATGAATACCATACATTATTATTATTAATATTATTATCATTATAATCATCGTCATCATCATCATCATCATCATCTTTGTCGTCATTGTTGTCGTTGTTATCATCATCATCATCATCATCATCATCATTATTATTATTATTATTATTATTATTATTATTTGTTTCCCTATGAGCGACTTTTTTCTGTAGAACTGTTTCCATGGATTAGTTTGTGTGTGTGTGTTTTTGTAAAAAAATGTCTACATGTGTATTTGTTTCCTTAATATGAAAGTGATTAAAAAAAATTTTTTATAGAATTTTGTCAGGGACAACTCTCTTGTTGCTGAAGGTTCTTTTTACGTGTGCTGAAATATGTAGCAGAAGGGCCCTCAGCATCCTGTGAAAGAAAAGTATATAGACCATCTCTCATGGTTTAGTGGACGGGGAGGAAAGTTTATATATTCAGGTGGGAATCAAATCCACAGTGTGTACCTTTCTAGACAGGCAGGTAGATCACCAGTTGTATCATCATTTCATATCATATGGCTCTGTATGAATATTTGTATACAACCGTCACTGCGTCAGTCTCAGCAGATTTTCTTATTCTTCCATTTTTTGTCATGTTTCTCCCAGGGGAGGTTTGACATTGATGAGCTTTCTCCATCTCTCTCTGTTTTGAGCTTCCTCCTTATTTATGCCCCTTTCTCTAAGATCAACTGCAATACAGGCAGCCCAGGTCTTGCTAGGTCTTCCCTTTGGTCTCTTTCCATCCACTACGAAGCTCATTGCTCTTTTTTTATGATGTGGTGGTCTGCTTTCTGTTGAACGTGCCCAAACCAGTGCAGTCTATTGGTACTAGCTACAGACTTCAGATCATCTGTCTCAGCAGATTTTGGTGTATGAAATTCAAAGCTTCAGTCCCCAGGGAGAGTATGTTACCACAAGAACAGTGCTATCCGTTAAAAACATGTTTTGAATGAAATTTT
This sequence comes from Rapana venosa, assembly GCA_028751875.1. NCBI lineage: Eukaryota > Metazoa > Mollusca > Gastropoda > Neogastropoda > Muricidae > Rapana > Rapana venosa. Next base: position 39,229,740 of record CM054146.1, on the reverse strand, counting down.
TCTGTCTAGATATCTCTTTGTTGCCCCATGAGTGTTTTAAAAAATAATAATTTTTTTTTACAGAATTTTGCCAGACGCAACTCTCTTGTTGCCATGGTTTTGTTTTGTTTGTTTGTGTGTGTGTGTGTGTGTGTGTGTGCTGAATATTTGCGTTGCACACAGGACCTAGGTTCATTGTTTCATCCAAAAGACTACCGATGCTGTTTTATGTAGAATATTGATAACAGGAATCATGTGACAAGTGTTAATGTATTGTGTACATACTCTCCCTGGACAGCTGTCATCATCATGTTTTTTTTTGCCTCTGCTGTCAATATCCCATAATTATGTCTTTGCATATATATATATATCTGTACATCTTTTGTTAGTGGCTGAAGTGTCAGTTTCTGCTTTGATGTATTATTCATACTGCAGTCAGTAGTCTTGCTTATCTGTTGTTGTGTGTCGTATTTCATCCTGTTATTTCCTTTGTTTTACTTACTGTGCACAATATTTTGTTTTTTATGTAGTTGGTGGAATAATATTGATTGCATGAATGGTGGGGGTTTTTTTGTTTTGGTTTTTAACACATGCAGGAAAACACATGCATCTATAGACATGTGAACACACATTATCATGCATCTGTACATGCACACATCACACAAACTGACCTTTATAAACTGGTTGACTTGTGTAGACTTACAAGCCCTCTGGGCTTCTTTGGCAATAACGGATATTCTTGTTCTTGTTCACATGTTTGCATACACATATGTTCACACACACTCATGCACAACACACTCTCATGCACAACACACACATATGCACGACACACACAGACACGCATTTTTGCAGGCATACAAAGGCACACAACAATTACAAGTATACTGTACATGCATACGATTATAGAGAGAGCGAGCAAATGCTTTGCAGTTTGCACACACACACGCACGCACGCACGCACGCACGCACAACACAACACAACACAACACAACACGCACACACACACAGCAAATGTATTGCTTATTCAATGTACCATCTGGAAATAAAAATTTGACTTGACACACACACACACCTTTTTTCACCCTGCCTACCACAGAAAACCAAGGCTGCTGCAATGAATGGAAAATGTATTTAGAAGACAAACAGATCCATTCTTTGTTGTTTTTATAGAATTGATGATACCCAGCAGGAATATTGAATCGATAATTAATGTGATATTCATTATGACAGGTTGTCAGCAGGGAAGTTTCGAATCCATAAGAACTTACTTTGCCAAGAGGAATACATTTTGAAAGTGAAGATGTAAAAATGAATAAACTATTTTTGTGACTGGATCCTTCCCCCAAAATGTAAATAAATACACTTTTTTTTTTACAAAGTACAAATGGGACGGGACAGCTCAGTGGTCGGAGCACTCGCTTTCCTCCAGCCAAGTTAAGCAGCGTCGAGCGTGGTTACCAGTTGGATGGGTGACCGTTTGCGCGCCTTGGCTTCAGTACAGTTCCCCCAGTTCACCCAGCTGTAAATGGGTACCTGCCCTCTTTAGGGTCAGGGAAGGTAAAGCAGCGAGGGAGAGGAGATGGGCGCCGCCCTCAATATGCTGGCCCTAGAGAAGTGAGGTCTCTGACGCCTCGCTCCCCTACGACCTTATAGGTTATGGGACTCCTCCTTTTACAAATGTGAACATGTGACTACTATAACTTATTGATGATACGCTTTTGTACAATAAACTATGGACAATCATTATGAAGTATATTTTAATCCTGATACCATTTTGTTATCTCTATTCTTACTATTACAAGTTTGTAATCATATCTTCATTCTGTGTTGTTGTTTTTTTCTTCTTCTAGCCATTTAGTGTAAGTTTGCACCTGCCTTTTTTGCTTAAGAGGAGAAAAGATAAAAACAAAAATAATAAAAATCAAACACTGCCCCTTCTCTTAACATCCCCCATCTCCCCCAAACCA
>CM054146.1:39212794-39225294 GCA_028751875.1 Rapana venosa | reverse complement strand
CCTGCCCTCCATAATAACAACAACAACAGTAGCAGCAGTTACAAAACCCCAAACTCCCCCCCCCCCCCCCCCCTCTTGCTCCACCAAGGTTTGGAGTTCCTTTTGGTTAATGCCATATACCCAATGAATGTTAAGCAGCATCGAGCATGATTACCAATTGGACGGGTGACCGTTTGTTTGCACACCTTGGCTTCAGTACAGACCCCCCAGTTCACCCAGCTGTAAATGAGTACCTGCCCTTGTTAGGGTCAGGGAAGGTAAAAGCAGCGAGGGAGAGGAGATGGGCGCCGCCCTCACTGCTGGCCTCTAGAGAAGCTGAGGTCTCTGATGCCTCACTCCCCTATGACCACGTAGGTTATGGGACTCCTTTACCGTTACTTTTTATATACCCAGAGTCTTGTGAAAACCCCCCCACACTGTTACCCTTATGACAGGTATAAATTAACTGACAGGCTGATCATATCAAAATATTACACAAATATTTTTCCTGTGGGAAAAAAAAATCAGTGTAGAGATACGAGTTTGTTTGTTTTCTGTAATGTACAGTTTTGTCTGTTGTTGATATTTCATACATTTTTAGCCAAATTTGTTGTTGTTGTTGTTGTGGATCTTTCTTTTTGATAAATAAGTAACAATGCATAAACGGATAATAAATGTGAATGCTGCATAAATGGTATCCAGTAATTTTGTAAGGATGTACCTATTTTTCTTTTTCTTTTTGTCTCCCTTTTCATTTGATTCTTTCAGAAAAGAATAAAAGATTGAATATTTCTTTTCATTTAATCACTTCTGAAAAGAATTTAAAAAATCTTCAGATTCTAATCAAACAAAACGTTTGTGTGTTTTCCAGCATACATTGCAGTGTTGGCGTCAGCAGTGCAGTACGACAAGGATTTGGACTGGGCTCTACGACGATCGCGGGAGTTAGGCTTCCACGTCACCGAATCTAAAACGCCGGAAATTTACAAAACTTACGTCAAGTGGCTTGTGACCAAAAGGCAGTCCAAGGACGAGTTGTAATGATGTATATATGTATGTTATGTTTTCTGTTGTTTTGTTCGTTGTTGTTGCTGCTGCAGTTTTTTTTAATCACACTGCTGATGTTGAAAGGAAAGCTTGTTTTTTTTAAACATTTCTGTTACTTAATCTTTTTTATATGAAAAGGATACTTAACTTAAAAAACGTTTTTGGGTTTTTTTTCTCATAATTTTTGCTTTTATTATCTTCTTTAGGTTCTGGATTCAAGTGAGCTGAATCCATTCTATTCTTGCAAAAGTCTGATGAAAAAGATAAGCAAGCGTTCCCATTTAGCCCAAATTCTGTCTGTCTGCCTGTTTTGTTTTTAAGCCTTTCCACACATCGTGCGTATGACGTAGAATCTGATGTGGATAAGCTTTAGCTGAACCAAATTCACCCCTGTCTCTGATTTTATAATTTTATTTTTATTCTTTCTTTTATTTCGAAGATAAAGGAATAAGCACTCATATTTTTTTTTATAATCCAGTCCCCGTGTGTATGCAATTTTGTAAATTTTGTCATCCGTTCCCACAAGGGCCAACTCTTCTGAAAAGCGGAACAGGTTTTAACGTGTGTGGGATTTGAACTGTTGATCTCCCATCCAAGAGCTCTTTTTTTTATTTATGTTTTTAATATTCTTTTATATGGAGGATAATGGAATAAGCACTTATGTGCTTTTTTTACATCCAGTCCCTGTGTTATTGCGGTTTTGTAAATTTTGTCATCCGTTCCCACCGGCACACAACGGCCTACTCTTACGAAAAGCGGAACAGGATTTAACATGTGCGCAAGATGTTCTTGGGGTTAACCACTACGCCATGTCTGCAGGGGCAGTTTTTATTTCTTATCTGATGAGTGAAGTAGTGAGAAAACTGAAATGATCACAGATTTTCTTGGGAAACAGAAAAACCTTTTGCGACAAGACTGCTTAACGATAATGTAAACACAGCTTTGGAATCAGTGAAACAAACAAAGTGCATCGTGTAGGCAGATTAATTGTGTACTGTCGAGATGTGTGTACAACGTTTACAAAATGAATTTGCCTTTGCATTTTTTTTTAAAAACACTCTTCTATCCGTATGAATTTTTGGCACTTGAAGTGTCATAATGATATGCATACTTTGGAATTGCTTACATTACAAATCTGTTGTCTGGTGAGTTTAAATAATGATGTATGGACTGCTGATAGAAAGACAAAATAATTATCAATTTTCACAAAGCATTTAGTATGCTGCACCTTAATGTGGTGTTTGTGGTAAAGTGAAGTTTTTGCAACTGGACTTTATTTCTGTTTGAAAACAGTACAGTCTTGGTGGAATTTGAGCAGCTACAAATAAATTTTTATGATTTGTGCTGTTCATGGCCCCCCCCGCCCCCTCCCCCCACCCAGCCCCCTTCTCTCCCCCCCCCTTTCCATTTAGTATTGTTAGTAATGATTGAGTGTTGGAAAACGATGGCCAGAATTTATTCTATGTGAAATCTTATTGTCATCATTTGGTACATGGAAACAGCATTTGATGTAGTTGTTGGATTTAGTCACATACAAATGATAAAAATCAGGGAGGGGGGGGGGGGGGGGGACACAACCTTAAACCACGAGAATCTAGCGCAGTTAGGAAATGGAAAAGCATTTAATGTAAGACTATGATTTTTAAAAACAACTGCTCTTTTCAGAAATAGTTACGACGGTTTAGAAATAGTGTATCTTTCAGCTACCTACATTGTATCTGCACCACCAGTATGTTTCATATAATTATAGGCTATGTTTTATGTCCGGGGATTGAAAATCTAATGCATTTGTTTTATATGGTGCTCTGTCCTTGGATAAAATGTCGGAATTCTTGTTAATTTATTGCAGTTATTTCAGTCAATTCGCTAAAACACTTTTCTGATATTAACCAGAAAAAAGCTTACATGGTTTGAGATAATGAAGTATTCATGTCTGTGACTGCTTTCTCAAAGTCTGCTTCGGCTTATCACAGAAAGCATTGAATGTTCACCACAGTGAGAAAATCCATAACAATAGTAGTATGACTGAACTGAACAAGGCATGTTTAAATGTAGTCGGGTTATTACAGTTTTCTCATAATATGTTTTCATATGAATAGGTAAAGCAAGCACACATCTTGATGCTCTTGGTCTTCTGTTTATAACAGGCTGATTTTGTGGTCAGGGGCCAAAAAAAAAAAAGAAGCTGTTGATTCTTTTTCTTTAGTCAAAGAATGGACTGTATCGTTGAAAGAATTTTAGATTTACATGCATTAACTGAAGAACCTTTGTTTGATTGTTTATATCATATGTTTATACACAGTATTGGAGAAAGTCCATGGTAGTGCCATGATGGCTTACTTTTTTTTTTTTCAAAGAACAGTTCATTTTGTGTTGATTTTTGTCTTATTGATTTTTGATGTTTTGAATTATTGATGTGTTGTTTGGAGAGGTTGTTTGTTTGTTGTCTGTTGATGATAAATTCATTCCTGGTATTGTCATCAAAACAGGCTTTTCTATCAGATCAATGCTTTTTGGGAAGGGAGACAATCCATCATCCAATTTTGGAACATTTTGTATTTTGCTCCATTTGTAGACGGATGTGATTATTGTTTAGTCTTTATACTATTTCCAATTCTGGTTAAAAGCAAAAAGTAAATGGCTGATGTTTTAGAGAGTGGGGTGGTGGGGGGGGGGTTGATTTATAGTGGAGAAATGATTTAGTGGCTTTTTTTGGTTGTTACTAGTTGTTTTGTAACTGTTAATTTTTGGTCTTCTTTTGTTCATATTTTTCTTTGGTCGGCAGGGTTATCAACAAGATTGGATTGTATTGTTCATATTTTTGCTTTCATTGCTTTGAAATAATGGTTATATAGGTGAGTTATCTTTGGTTTTATTCTTCTGCACACAAAGGGTTGTTGGTTTTCTTTTTATAATGAAAAAAATTCATAAAAGAGTGGTAGATACATTCCTTTCTTTTCCCAATCATATATTTCAAGCATAAAAAAGAAATAGATACAGACTTTCTCAGCAGACCATTCATGAAAGTTTTGAGGATAACCGGTGAGTTTCTTAAAGAGAAAATTACATGGTGATATTGCTGGTTAAACAACACTGATTGTTCTGTTTACCTGTACATGTTTGTGTGTGTGGTTTTTTCTTCTTTTTTTTGGGTGATGGAGCAGTTTGTTAAAGCTTTCTAGTTTTGTTTCTTTGTTGTTGTTTTGATCTGATTCTTTTGAATCATTTGCTTGATAGGTTTAGGTTTTGTTGTTGTCATTTTTCTGGATTGCAGTGTGTGTGTTTGTGTGTGTGTGTGTGTGTGTGTGCACATGCATGCATGCACACATGCATGCATCTGTGTGCATGTAGTTTTTTTCCCTCAGTATTTATTGTAGCTATTTATTTCAAACTTTTTTGACCATGCCAAAAAATAAATATTCACATGCTTTTATTTATTCATGCATTTTTGCTCACTCGTTTACCCCCCTGCTTGTCATAGTGCATTTGTTTGTGGACCAGTGCATCAGCTGTTGATTCATACTTTCTTTCCTGGAGAGGAAAGGATGTACATTGTTATTGTTGATATCAGGTTTTCTAAAAATGAAAAAAAGGCTTAAAGGAGTACAACCCATAGTAATCATAAACGATGTAAAAAGTTGTTCGTTACAAGTGATACAGCATGAACTCACCACAGTAAAGCACCAAAAAAGTGCAAGATTGTGATAGGAGTCTAACAGATGGAATTTAAAAGAAAAATGTCCCAGTTTTTAGCACTGTATTGTACAGACTAGATAAAAAGTTGTCAGAAAATCTACTTTGTAAGCTGCTTTGGAAAATGAGGAACAGACTCAGTTACCATAGATACATGCTAAAATGCGCATAAATTGCTATGTGCGCCTGATTTGACTTTTTAAAGTTTGATATGAATCGTAGAAGAGTCTGGCTTAAAACAAAACAAATATATAAGCAAAACAAAACAAAACAACAACTGCTGCAAGTTTTTGAGCAATTCATTATGGGCAATAATCCTTTTTCACTGACTTTAGGAATGGTTAGTTTGTGTGTTTGTGTATGTGTGTGCGTGTGTTTAAAATAAAAGACAAGTGCATGCCATTGACTTTTAAAATTGTTTAAAAATTGTTCTTAGATGGTCAGACTAATACATAGATTTTAGCTGAAAAATGATTTGACGTATTGTAATAAAGAGTGATAAAAGTGCCATCGAGTCAGTAATCATAAGATATGACCAATATCTTAAATGCCATTTTTTTGGTACCTGTCTGTTGATACCAATTTTTGATTGATTTTTTTCCACTAAAGTGATTCTTTTTACATGATTGCTTATGCCATAATTTTTCCATTGCAAATAATTTTTGAGAAACAACTATGAATGTTGTAACATGCTATCAAAAACGGACAATCTTTCAATTCAGCTCATCTGGTGCTCTTTTGATTTTAGTGGAAAGTCACGGCATACAGTTCTTGACCACAGTATATTTCTTCCCTTTTTGAATTTTCTGCTTTTCTTTTTTCTTTTTCAGAAGGACAGTGTTTGATATTTGAAGGTTTTTAGGAGGTATTGGTTTTGGATTTGAAGCGAAAGTTACTGGGGCGACTGAAACTGAATAAGGTGACAGCCCTGATGTGGCTTTCGTGGTCGGTAGGGCTGTAAACAATATGGAATGGAATGAATGGAATTTTTGCTTCTCTGCCTACACTTAGTGCATTTCTGTCAGTACAGCGCCGCTTTTTGTTTGTGCGTGTGTAATCTTAATGTGTCATTACTAAGTTTCGATTTTTATTTTCACATTTACATGGGTTTTAAAAAAGAGGGGGGGAGGGAGGAGGGGAAAGGTGGATGTCCTTTTTTATGGGATGATGGGGGAGGGGGGGGGGGGTTGAGATTTAAAAGTTGACAAGGTGACAGCCCTGATATGACCTCTGTGGTCGGCAGTGCTATAAACAAGAAGATTGGATTGGATTGGGAGGTGTGGTTTTACATTCCCTTTGTCCCCCACTGTAATGTGAGTTGAAATGTGTATAGTGCTATACCTTGATACAGCCCAAAGTGAATTGTCTGCTAACACACAGTGGCATACTGAAACCTTGGTTATTTGTCTGTCTAAACGACTTATTATACACAAGACGACCAGTGACATTTAATGAGGAAAATGTGTGATTTTAGTCATTGATTTTTTTTTTTTTTAATGTTTCCTAGTCAAATATTGCTCTCTACCAAAAAAGGCATTCCTTTTTAATCTGTGTACATGGAATGGTGAGCTTCGTGTAAGTTGAGGCAGTATCACCTGACAGAGGCGTAGAATTTCTGGGCTGAAACTTGCTTTCAGGGGAGTGGAGTTGGCACCATGCCAATGTTAACTCCAGGGGGAAATGCCCTTGAATGGGTGTCTTAATGGTGGCTTGAGTCTTCTGTGCCAATGGTGGCTTGCCTGTCTGTGCCAATGGTGGCTTGAGTCTGTGCCAATGGTGGCTTGCCTGTCTGTGCCAATGGTGGCTTGAGTCTGTGCCAATGGTGGCTTGAGTTTATGCTAATGGTGGCTTGAGTCTTCTGTGCCAATGGTGGCTTGAGTCTGTGCCAATGGTGGCTTGCCTGTCTGTGCCAATGGTGGCTTGAGTCTGCGCCAATGGTGGCTTATTTCTGTGCCAATGGTGGCTTGCCTGTCTGTGCCAATGGTGGCTTGAGTCTGTGCCAATGGTGGCTTGAGTCTTCTGTGCCAATGGTGGCTTGAGTCTGTGCCAATGGTGGCTTGAGTCTGTGCCAATGGTGGCTTGCCTGTCTGTGCCAATGGTGGCTTGAGTCTGTGCCAATGGTGGCTTGAGTCTGTGCCAATGGTGGCTTGAGTCTGTGCCAATGGTGGCTTGAGTCTTCTGTGCCAATGGTGGCTTGAGTCTGTGCCAATGGTGGCTTGCCTGTCTGTGCCAATGGTGCCTTGCCTGTCTGTGCCAATGGTGGCTTGAGTCTGTGCCAATGGTGGCTTGCCTGTCTGTGCCAATGGTGGCTTGCCTGTCTGTGCCAATGGTGGCTTGCCTGTCTGTGCCAATGGTGGCTTGAGTCTTCTGTGCCAATGGTGGCTTGAGTCTTCTGTGCCAATGGTGGCTTATTTCTGTGCCAATGGTGGCTTGAGTCTGTGCCAATGGTGGCTTGCCTGTCTGTGCCAATGGTGGCTTGAGTCTGTGCCAATGGTGGCTTGAGTCTTCTGTGCCAATGGTGGGTTGAGTCTGTGCCAATGGTGGGTTGAGTCTTCTGTGCCAATGGTGGCTTGAGTCTGTGCCAATGGTGGTTAGAGTCTTCTGTGCCAATGGTGGCTTGAGTCTTCTGTGCCAATGGTGGCTTGAGTCTTCTGTGCCAATGGTGGCTTGAGTCTGTGCCAATGGTGGCTTAAGTCTGTGCCAATGGTGGCTTGAGTCTGTGCCAATGGTGGCTTAAGTCTGTGCTAATTGTGGTTTGAGTGTGTGCCAATGGTGGCTTGAGTGTGTGCCAGTGGGGACTTGAGTCTGTGCCAATGGTGGCTTGAGTCTGAGTCTGTGCCAATGGTGGCTTGAGTCTGAGTCTGTGCCAGTGGTGGCTTGAGTCTGTGCCAATGGTGGCTTGAGTCTGAGTCTGTGGTGGCTTGAGTCTGAGTCTGTGCCAGTGGTGGCTTGAGTCTGTGCCAATGGTGGCTTGCCTGTCTGTGCCAATGGTGGCTCGAGTCTGTGCCAATGATGGCTTGCCTGTCTGTGCCAATGGTGGCTTGAGTCTTCTGTGCCAATGATGGCTTGAGTCTGTGCCAATGGTGGCTTATTTCTGTGCCAATGGTGGCTCGAGTCTGTGCCAATGATGGCTTGAGTCTGTGCCAATGATGGCTTGAGTCTGTGCCAGTGGTGGCTTGAGTCTGTGCCAGTGGTGGCTTGAGTCTGTGCCAATGGTGGCTTGAGTCTGTGCCAGTGGTGGCTTGAGTCTGTGCCAATGGTGGCTTGAGTCTGTGCCAGTGGTGGCTTGAGTCTGTGCCAGTGGTGGCTTGAGTCTGTGCCAATGGTGGCTTGAGTCTGTGCCAGTGGTGGCTTGAGTCTGTGCCAATGGTGGCTTGAGTCTGTGCCAATGGTGGCTTGAGTCTTCTGTGCCAATGGTGGCTTGAGTCTGTGCTTAATGGTGGCTTGAGTCTGTGCCAATGGTGGCTTGAGTCTGTGCCAATGGTGGCTTGCCTGTCTGTGCCAATGGTGGCTTGAGTTTATGCCAATGGTGGCTTGAGTCTGTGCCAATGGTGGCTTGAGTCTGTGCCAATGGTGGCTTGAGTCTGTGCCAATGGGGGCTTGAGTCTTCTGTGCCAATGGTGGCTTGAGTCTTCTGTGCCAATGGGGGCTTAAGTTTATGCTAATGGGGGCTTGAGTTTATGCTAATGGGGGCTTGAGTTTATGCTAATGGGGGCTCGAGTCTGTGCTCAAACCCAGGCTGTCAGATCGTTAGCGCAATGCACAATGCTCAAACCACCAGACTATCCTGTCCCCTGTGATATTTTGACCATGTTCTCAAAACATGTTACTACCACAATATAAAACTGATATCAGCAGTGGTACCACGTCTGTAATGATGGAGTATGACTACCCTCATAGCAAGATGTCAGAAACAGAGAAAGGGAACCAAGAAAGAAAACCGAAAAAAAAGAAAGATGCTTATGTCATTTCGTAGACTGGTATGTTTCAAAAATTTTATTGATTGCTTTGATGAATAAACATGGTTTGTATTTTTTAAATTTCAAAACCACTTTGTTTACCTTGTTACTGGCTGCTGTGAATTTTTTTGTTTTTTGTTGCCAAAAAAAGGCACATCTTTGTTTTTTGTTGAAATGTTTTGTTCCAAAAAGCATTGCACAGCTGAAAGGAATTTTAAAATATTTTTATTTTTATCAATGATAATCGCATTTTGTGTGAACTGGATTGGAAAATACCTCTCTTTCTTGTTCTTTGTGTCCATCTTTGTGTGTGTGTGTGTATGTTTTATTTTATTTTTGTTATTCTTTTATATCGAGGATAATGGAATAAGCACTTATATGCTTTTGTACATCCAGTCCCTGTGTGTATGCGGTTTTGTAAATTCTGTCATCTGTTCCCACCAGCACACAATGGCTTGCTCTTACGAAAAGCGGAACAGGATTTGATATGTACGCAAGATGTTCCCACCGGCACACAATGGCCTACTCTTATGAAAAGCGGAAAATGTTTTTACGTGTGCGCAAGATGTTCTGCATGCATTTGCACACAGGGGCCTCGGTTTATAGTCTCATCTGAAGGACTTTTGGGGAGAGTGGAGTCTGCACTAATGTCAACTCCAGAGGAAATTATCCCCTTTGTGTGTGTGTGTGTGTGTGTGTGTGTGTGTGTGAGGTTTCATTGGACAAAAAGGATCGAGGAAACAGAAAGTATGCTCATACAAATTTGTCACTCGGCAAATGTATCGCTTATTCAATGTACCATCTGGAAATAAAAATGTGACTGGACTGGACTTGACTTGTCATGTTTTATTATGCTGTTAATGTACTAAGACTTTATGATAATTTTCGCATGTATACATGCGCGTGTTAAAGTGCATGTGAAATATTGTTGTGTATTATTAGTACTGGTGCGCGCATTTATCAGGACTATTTGTCAACTTGACTTTAACTGATCTGTTAAAATCGGCCAATGCTATTTAACCCAACACACAGTTATTCAGATTGCTCCTTTCTCATTGACATCCAGTGTTTTGTTCTTTGTTAAAGCGTCAAAATGGGTACATGTGAATAGAGGTAGTGCCAGCATCTCAGAATAGTGCTGGAAGATTATTGCAATATCGTATAGTTGGAAAACCCCTACCAACTTTGTCCTTTATGTTGCCCGATGATTTCAAATATAAAAGCTATCAGCAAAAATGTGGGGGATTTTTGCAGAAAGCCACTAAAAGCATAAAAAGAAGGGGCTGCTACTTATTAAGCCAGAAGAACAGGGTAGATGATTTTGTGCAAGATATTGTCTCCTCAGACTGAAAATGACCTCACTACCCCCATTACTCCTCGAGTAGTCTTAAGGGCACTGCCCTGAATTTTTCAGGCTGTGAGTCAATGGGCAAGTTGAACATGGCGGAGTCCATCCCTCTTCAGGTAGCAGGATGCATGCTGGGTATGTTAGGGTCGTCTTTGCCATCGGCCTTTGTTTTGTTTTTTTAAGCCGGTGTATTATCTCTTGGCCGCTAGTCCAGTGACAGTGTACCTGCTGGTTTATTCAAGAGTACTAGTTTGTTGTTGAAAGGTAGCGTGTTGCTTTTATCACACAGCTCACTTTTTATTTATTTATCTAATTTATTTATTTATTTTATTCTTTTATACCGAGGACAATGGAATAAGCAGACATGTGCTTTTTTTTTTTACATCCAGTCCCTGTGTGCATGCTGTTTTTGTAAATTTTGTCATCTGTTCCTATTTGTTTGGTGTGGGTGTGCGTGTAAGCTTATTGGAAGGCATGAAGTGTGGTATTTTAAATGAGTACTTGCTTTTCTTTTACATTCCCTAGTTTTTAGATTTACTTATGTGCTGTATGCAATTCATTTTGATTATTTCTCTCTTCTCTTCTCTCTTCTCTCTCTCTCTCTCTCTCTCTCTCTCTCTCTCTCTCTCTCTCTTCTCTCTCTCTCTCTCTCTCTCTCTCTCTCTCTCTTTCTCTCTTTCTCTCCTCTCTGACTCTTCTCTCTTCCTTCCTCTCTCTCCTCCCCCCTCCCCCCTCACACTCTTCTCTCTTTCTTCCCTCTCTCTTTCCCTCTTTCTCTCTTCCTCCTCCTCTCTCTCCCTCTCTGTCCTCCCCTCTCTCTCTCTGATTAGAGCTTTTTTTGGTTTCATTCCCTATTATCTAGTGCATTTCCTTTTAAATCTGGCAAGTGTTTTTCTTTTTTTTTTGCTGATGTATCCCCCCCCCCCCCCCCCCCCCACACACACACAGAGTTCTGCACTTGTGTCTGTTGTTTTGTCATGTAATCCTATATTTTTCTGAAGTTGAAGCATTCAGATCTGCTCTCATTCGATGGCTTTAAAGTGTAATATGGCACACAGTCCCAGCAAGTTCAGCATGTGATTGTGGTGATGGTTATTTGAATATACTCTTTTATATGGAAGATGGCCTTAACAGCGTTCCTTGATATGTGTATCTGCTTGTTTCGCTTTTGCTGGGTATGGTGGTGTACTTTGGGGGTTGTGGTGGGGGTTGGGAGTCTGTGTTTATATATAAATTGTCTAGTTCTTATGGCTGTCATTGTTAACATTGTCGTTAATTTATTATACTGAATTTGCTTTTTGGTGGTTGTTTACTTGGGTGGGGGAGGGGGGGGGGGGGGGGGGGAGTCTGTGTTTGTATATAAATCGTCTATTTCTTATGGCTGTCATTGTTACATTGTTGTTGATTCATACTGAATTTGCATTTTGTTGTAGTACTGTCTGTATGCGGATTGATGATGATTTATACGAGAAAATATTGTATTTTTGCTTGAATGCCTTTTTAATCTGGTTTTGCTTGATTTTATTAATCTTGATTATTAAAGAAAAGAAATTGGACTGTGGTAGACTGTTTTTTGTTCATTTTTTTTGTCTTGGTCTGATTGAACCTGATTATGTTTTGTTTAAAAAAAAAAAAAAGCTTGATTACAATATTTTTGAGAAAGGGGAGGGGGTAGGGTTGATTATGTCTGATTCTAATGTATTTGGTGTCTGATTGTATCTAACATTTTAGATTGGGGGTGGGGTGGGGGAGGCTAGGGGTCTGTAATTGTTTCTGATTAATTTTTGTTTTGGGGTGGAAGGGGCCTTGACTGTGCCTCATTTACAAGATTCAGCGTTATAGATATTCCATTTATGATGACGATTTGTTTGATTATAATGAGGATGACGACGATGATGATTTGTTTTATTTTTTGGAAGGTGGTGTTGGCCTGATTATGTCTGGTTAAATTGTACTATTGTTGTTGGTTTTTGTGTCTTCTGGTTGTGCCTGATGATAATACTTTGTTGTGCTTTTATTTCGAGGTGCCTGTGCTTAAGTTTAGCGGAAACCATGCACAAAAATGCAGAATGTTGCTGTCGCAAAGGTGTACGCACGCATGGTCTGTTATGTGATTTGTCATAACGTTGATAATGATAACTGGGTTGATGGGGGATGGTGGTGAAGTCTGGTGTTGAGAGAATAGCGTGATGTCAGTATGTGTAATGTTACTTGTTTGTATCATTATGATTACATTATGCTTGGAAGAGGATGGGACTGGAGTTAGGCTGAATAAAGTGCGCCGGTGCTGGTAATTGGTGTGTGTGAGTGTTGTGTGTGGTGTGTGTGAGTGTGTTTGTGTGTGGTGTCATGTGTGTGTGTGGTGTTTGTGTGTTCATGTGTGTGTGTTTTGTGTGGGTGTGTGTGTTTGTAGTGTGTGTATGTTGTGGTGTGTGTGTATGTGCGTGTGTTGTGTATGTGTTTTGTGTGTGTGG
>CM054146.1:39205294-39207794 GCA_028751875.1 Rapana venosa | reverse complement strand
CCAGCATCAATGGTTTAATCAAGAACTGTGATAAAGCCAAGGCGCTGACGGCGTGATACATAGCTATTATGCTCTTCTGAGTTCTGCTTTATAGTAGATAAATAGCTATTATCTACTATAAAGCAGAACTCAGAAGAGCACACAAAAGTTGAAATCTTTTCTTTTCTTGTCCACGTTCACTTTCTGGGTGTGGGGCGCGATGTCCAGTCTTCCCCTAGGTGGGAAAGGATGACAAAATTTACAAAACTGCATACACACGGGGACTGGTCGTAAAAAAAAGCACGCAGGTGCTTATTCCATTATCCTCGAAATAAAAGAATAAATAAGAAAATAAAATAACTCTGCAGGAGGTCTGCCCGCTGGCCTCAGCAGACGCGTCCTGACTTCAAAGCAGCTCATTTTTTTGGGTATAGGATGCATGCTGGGTATGCTCTCGTGATTCCGAAACCCACCGAACGCTAAAAAAAAAAAAACAAACTTTTTTACAGGATCTTTGACGTGCATGTTAGATCTTCTGCATGTGTATAGAAACGAAGGGAATGCAAGGCACTGGCAGGTCTGCACTTTGATTTGACCGGGGAGATAGCCAAAAAAAAAAAAAAATTCCCCTCACAACCTTAAATTCACCAGACGCAACTGTCAGAGATTCGAACCCACGACTTCGCGGATCTGTAAGTGTGAAATCGAAACGATCTTAACCACTCGGCTATATAGCCTATAGCGTCGTCTGCCTGTCTGTCTGTCATACACTGAAGTTAAGTGAAGTCCAAGTCAAAGAAGACATGGGGGGGGGGGGGGGGGGGGATAGGTGAGTCAGAGATGGAAATGATAAAACACCTGACAGAGGGCCATGCACGATTGATACTTAACATCCCCCCCCCCCTCCACACCTTCCTCCCAACCCCCCCCCCCCCACCCACCACCCCACACACATCTCACTTCCAGTCCCCCCCCACCCTCCACACACACACACCCTTCCCGTCTCTACCCCCCCGATGAATCTAATCAGCGACAGGTAGTAACGGGTCTCTGATTTCATCTGCCAGCTCATGAATTATTCCGGACAGCTCAAAGTTGGAACGGTTCTTTTGAAAACTGCTGCAGATGGAGGTCACACACGCGCGTGCGTGCGTGCGTGCGTGTTTGCTTGTACACGCGCTCGAACACGCGCGCACACATATACACGCGCGCGCTCGCGCACGCACACACACATATTCACACACACTCTCTCTCTTGTCTCTCTCACACACATACCCACGCGCTCGCGCACGCATACACACATGCACCGCCACTCACATATACACGCCGCATATTCTCTCTCTCTCTCTCTCTCTGTCACGCATGCACATACGCATACACTCACACTCTATATCTTTGTGAAGTTCAACACATACATTTTTGTCTATTATCTCTTTAAGTGAAGAAACGGTAAACTAAGGAACTCGTGAACAATTGAACAATATTTTAGTCCCTTTCTTCACCCCTTTTGGGGGTACCGGGTATAATACACACACACTCGGTTTTCTACCCCATTTTCTACACCTCAGCCCCCCACACACGTGTGTGTGTGAGAAAGAGAAACAGAGAGAGAGAGAGAGACACACACACACACACACACAGACAAAGAGAGAGCGAGACAGAGAAAGAAAGAGATAGAGAGAGTGTGTGTGTGTATGCGCGCGCGCACGCGTGTTTGTGTGAGTGCATGTGTGCGTGTGAGTGCATGTGTGTGTGCGGCGCGCGCGCGTGTGTGAGTGTATATATGTATGAGAGAGAGAGTGAGAGACAGACAGACAGAGACAGAGAATGCGCGCACCTGCACGCGCGCGCGCGCGTGTGTGTGTATGATTATTGCCTCTGCACATGTGACTACGGATCAATGTTTTCTAAGCTGGCGTAACATGTAGCTTAAAGAATCGATTGGCGGTAATGCAGCCGGGTGGGGCTGGGGTAGGGGGGGGGGAGGAGGAGGAGGAGGAAGGGAGATACAGGTGAAACATAGTAAACAGGATTTTTATTTTGTAATACCTGTAAGTCTTGTAACCTGATAGGCGCCTGTTGTATGACCTGTATGGTTGGTTGTAAGACAGGTGTGTGTGTGTGTGACAAAGTATCACGTTTTTGTTTTCAGCTGCCAAGGCTGGTATAATATATCCTGACAGGTGTGGTACCTAGTTGGCGCCACTGTTGGCATAACAGGTGAATGCTTCTGCAGATGGAAACGAGTACAGTTGCAGACAAGAAAAGAACCAAAAAAGAAAAAAAGGGTGGCGCTGCTCTTGTGGCGACGCTGGCGCTCTCCCCGGGGAGAGCTGCCCGAATTTTCACGCAGAGAAATCTGCCGTAACTTAAAGGTAGTATAAAATAAAACAACAATATAAGTAACTGTTGTTTAACCTGTGGGACTGATGCAGTATTACGGTTTTTCCTAGTTTTAAATTTTTTTGTTGTATACATTTCTTCGTCGAATGAGCGGCTCAGATAGCAACTATTGTTGCCT
>CM054146.1:39195294-39200294 GCA_028751875.1 Rapana venosa | reverse complement strand
GCGGGGTGGCCTAGTGGTTAAGGCCTTGTGCTCGTGATTTGACGGGCTCGGGTTCGAACCACAACCGAGACGTCGTTTCAAGGGGCTGAATTCTTTACCCCTGGAGTTAACTTCAGTACTGACTCCACTCCCCTGAAAGTCTTTCGGATGAGACTATGAACCGAAGTCTCGTGTGCGAACGCAAGTAGAACATCATGCGCGCGCGCGTTAAAACCCGTTCCGCCTTTCAGAAGAGTACCTCGGTTTACCACCTCACCTGAAAGACTAGCACCCAGACCATCACTCAAGGTGTAGTGGATGGGGGAAAAGTTCATTTTTTAATTAATTAATTTTTTCAAAGTTAATTCTGTATTGGGTATGTTTATGTCATCCACACTACAAGCTATATTTATCTATTTTAGTTCGAGGATAATGGAGTAAGCACTCGTGTGCTTTTTAAAAAATTTTTACATCCAGCAAGAGTACCTCGGTTTACCACCTCACCTGAAAGACTAGCACCCAGATCCATTACTCAAAGGATGGGGGAAAAAGTTACGGCACAAACAGGAATCGAACCCGCAGTTCTCGCTTTCTAGGCAGAGGTTACCTGTAAGGCCACCTATAGGATGAATGCTAGCGCTTTGATTTGTGTTTTTTTTGCAAGATATAGCGCTGTATAAATTCCATGTATTATCATCATCATCATTATTATTATTATTATTATTATTATTATTATTATTATTATTATTATTATTAATTTACTTTAGGAGTGTTAGAGGTACTTCACCTGAATTTTTCAAGGGGGGTATGTTTTGGGTAAGTTGGAACGGGTGGAGCCCATCTCTCTGTCTGTCTGTCTCTCTCTCTCTCTCTGTCTGTCTCTCTCTGTGTCTGTCTCTCTGTGTGTCTCTCTCTGTCTCTCTGTCTGTCTGTGTCTGTCTGTCTGTGTCTGCCTGTCTGTGTCTGTCTGTCTGTGTCTGTCTGTCTGTGTCTATCTCTCTCTTTCTGTCTGTCTGTCTCTCTCTTTGTCTGTCTGTCTCTCAGGATTTATGCTGGGTATGTTCATGTCATCCACACTACAAGCCATATTTATCTATTTCAGTTCGAGGACAATGGAATAAGCCACTCACGTGCTTTTTTTTTTTTAAACATCTAGTCCCCGTGTGGGTGCAGTTTTGAAAAATGTTGTCATCTGATCCCACCGGCACACAATGGCTTACTCTTACGAAAAGCGGAACGGGATTTAACGTGTGCGCAAGATGTTCTGAGGTTCTGTTCTGAGGTTCACCAATGGTAAGAGTTTTCGCGAATACGACTGTTTTCGCCCACTATTCAGGTACCCACATTCCGACTTCGGGGATATACCTTCATGTGAAAGACTTCCAGGAGGAGAGCTTAAGTTCCACTTTAATGGACTCCTGAGAGCGGAGGATGGAACTCACGCCTTCTGATACTGTCAGACCACGAGTTGGGACTCCTTAACCACTAGGCTTCCCTTCCCGGGGGACGGGATAGCCTAGTGGTTAGAACATTGCGCTCGCAATCTGACGACCCGGGTTCGATTCCCGTTCAAGGGGGATATTTTCCCCTGGAGTTAACATCAATGCAGACTCCACTCTCCCCAAAAGTCCTTCGGATGAGACTATAAACCGAGGTCCCGTGTGCAAACGCACGCAGAACATCTTGTGCCACACGTTAAATCCTGTTCCGCTTTTCGTAAGAGTAGGCCATTGTGTGCCGGTGGGAACAGATGACAGAATTGACAAAAACCGCATCCACACGGGGACAGGATGTAAAAAAGCGCATAAGTGCTTATTCCATTATCCTCGATATAAAAGAATAAAATGAAAATGAAAAAAAAAGCCCTCTTCGGTGTCACACGTCATTAAAACTGTTGTCATTGTTTCCGTGTTACCCAAGGTGTCAGGAGCAGACTGGTTTTCTTTTGTTTTTTTTTCAAGTATGCTGTGGGTATTTTATTGCCTCTCTTATTGTTATGAACTCTCTCTGTATTGTGTGTGTGTGTGTGTGTGTGTGTGTGTGTATGTGTGGGTGCGTGCATGCGTGTCTGTGGGTGTGTGTGTGTGTGAGAGAGAGAGAGAGAGAGAGAGAGAGAGAGAGAGAGAGCATGTATGTGTAAATCTGTACACAATCGTATCCATCTTAGTTCATGAGTAGTTTGCTGTCTAATCGACTAGATGCGAATGCGTGTGCACTCACGTACGCACGCAAGGTAGAATGTTTTGTGAATATACTTGTGTGATGTGCATGACAAAAATATAAAAGAAACCCCCCCAAAACCCCGTCAATTTTTATTGTTGATGGGATTATAATTACGTTCTAGAGAATATTTCCCGATTGAAGGACTGTTCAGGATGCATGCAGGGTATATCCGTGTTTCTGTAACCCATAGAACGCTGACACGAATTAGGGGATCTTTAACGTTCGTATTTAAGTCTTTGCATGCATAGATACATGACGTGAATGAAGGCACTGGCAGGTCTACATTTTCAAGATGACCTGGGAGATGGTAAACATCCCCCCACCCTTAATTCACCAGATACTGCTACCGAGATTTGAACCCACGACTTCATGGCCGCACGGGATTGAAGTCAAAGGGTCTTAACCGCTCGGTGATATCATTGGTTACATCGCTGTCACTAAGATGGAAACTTTACAGAATATAACAGCTAACTAACTACTTTCAATTCAATCCAATCCAAATACTTTATTATCTCACAAACAAGAGAAAGTCAGATCGGTTACAAGCCGTACATAAACAAGCAGTAAAAGATTTATTATAGTAAAATACCACAACACAGTATCCTCAACGTTAGCACGCACACATCACAAGATAATATGGGGGACAGGATAGCCTAGTGGTCAGAACATTGTGCTCGCAGTCTGACGACCTGGGTTCGACTCCCGTTCAAGGGGGATATTTTCCCCTGGAGTTAACATCAGTGCAGACTCCACTCTCCCCAAAAGTCATTCGAATGAGACTATAAACCCGTGTGCGAACGCACGCAGAACATCTTGCGCACACGTTAAATCATGTTCCACTTTTCGTAAGAGTAGGCCATTGTGTGCCGGTGGGAACAGATGACAATTTACAAAAGCGCATACGCACAGGGACTGGATGTAAAAAAGCACATAAGTGCTTATTCCATTATCCTCGATATAAAAAAGAATTGTTAAAAAATCAGGTAACTAACTACTTTCAATTCAATCCAATCCAAATAATTTATTATCTCACAAACAAGAGGAAATCAGGTGGGTTACAAGCCATACATAAAAACGCAGTATAACATTAATCACAGAAAAATACCACAACACAGTATCCTGAACATTAGCACGAACGCATCACAACATAAAAACAACAAACATGCACCCAAGTATCAGCAATACCTACTAAGCCACCCAGCAAAGTAAAGATAAAGGATGGGTGTGGTTGTAGCATTGTTACCTGTACTTCTCTACTCCTTTTTACCTGTTCTAGTACCTGTTCTGTAACAGCGGGTCCTAATACAGTTTTATTGACCCTAGTCCTATTACATGTATACCCTTACCCATGAAAAAGAAAGCCTACAGAGAAGCTATAATTATTATTACATACCCCTATTACCAGACTCATATTACCTGTGCTCTCTCTCTCTCTCTCTCTCTCTCTCTCTCCCGTGTGCGAACGCACGCAGATCATCTTGCGCACACGTTAAATCCTGTTCCGCTTTCGTAAGAGTAGGCCAATTTACACCGGTGGGAACAGATGACAGAATTTACAAACAAAACCGCATACACACGGGGACTGGATGTAAAAAAGCACATACATACTTATTCCATTATCCTCGATATAAAAGAATAAAAAATAAAATAAATAAAATAAATAACACACACCTTTAGTAACCATCAGTCAGATCATCTACCTGACGTAAAAAACCATTACTCTACCTCCTCACCTGCCAGACATTAATTTTACTGACAGTTTTATCAGGTGTAAACGGTTGTGGGGGATGTCTTGTGGGATTAGCAAGGACATGGGAAAAACAGGAAAGACCATTGTCATACCACTGGTAATCGATCTGTCTGTCTCTCTGTGTCTTCTGTGCTCTCCCCGTGGTGTTTAAAAATTTACCTTTGCCGGGCCTTTCACACACATATATACCCCGCACGCACACAGACACAGATACACACGCAGACACAGACACACACGCACACACGCACGCACGCTGCACGCACAAATATAATTGTGTGACGCTCACACACATACATACATACAATACATGAGCTCACAAACACGTGTACATTCGTCTAATATCACTTTAAGTGAACAGACGTAAAATTGAAGACACACACACGTGTACATCCACACACACACACATACACACAAGCACACACACACACACACACACACACACACACACACCACACACACACATATATATATATATATATATACATACATACAGACAGATAGATGAGAGAGAGAGAGAGAGAGAGAGAGAGAGAGGAGAGAGGAGAGAGAGAGAGAGAGAGAGAGAGATAATGAATGAATGAATGATTTATTCATTGTAGTCAAACTTTTCGCTCCCATTCACAAAGAGAAGGAGAGCAGAAGAGAGAAGAAAGCACACAATCCCAACGTGTCAAAACAATAACAATGCAACATAACAGATAGTCACAGCATGGCTACCACATTATGGAATGACAGTACAATGTATAATGTATGATTCATATATACCGCACAGGACCCGCCAACTGTCATCTGTCCCTTTTTCTCACACTGTTGACAAAGTCAACAGTTTATTATTCATGACACATCTCTGTTAGGGTTTCTTGCTTTTGATAGCTGCTCCAAGTTGTTGTTATATATATTTTTTTTAGTGTATAACACAGATTATTGTGGTTAATTTTTTTTCTTTTGAATTTATGTAAGCACATCACTAGATGAGCTTCGGGTCTACTTGAAACTGTGACAGTGGTATGTGTTATTTTATGCTGACACTGTTTATTTGTGTTTTTTG
>CM054146.1:39185294-39187794 GCA_028751875.1 Rapana venosa | reverse complement strand
TTCACAGACACAGACACACACACGCACACACACACACACACACACAAACACACACATTCACAGACACAAACACACAGACACACACACACAGACACACACACACAGACACACTCACATACACACACATTCACAGACACAAACACACACACAGACAGACACACACACACACCACACACACACACACACACACACACACACACACACACACACACACACACACACACACACAGATAGGTCACCAGACAAAGCAGCAGCAGAAGAAGAAGAAGCACATGGCAACAACAACACCACCACCAACACCACCACAGTCACGAGCAACGCTGTCCTACTCACCCCCGCCAGACAAAAATTAATCTATGTACGGCAGAGGTAGGACGCCGTAGGCTTGCCCTGTTACCATGGTGACAGAAAGCTTTGTCAATGGCAACTGCCGCGGGGGCGAAATTAATTGTAGTATATAGTCCGTGCAAATTTGCCCTTTGTCTTCTCTGGTCTTCATGTATTTATCCTCTTCGCTGGTCAACCACTATGGTAGGGGTAGTCTGCTGCTGTAGAGCTGTGGATGAGCTGGGTTTAAGGCTGGAATAGTCCGGTATTGAGCACTGAGAAGTTCTGGTGTGGCATGGTCTTTTGTTTCCGAGTTTTAAGTTTTCTGAGTTTCTAAGTGTGAAGTGGGGGGAGTTGTGTTTGTTGTAAAGAAACTTTCATGTACACTCTGATTTTGTGTGTGTGTGTGTGTGTGTGAATGTGAATTAGCCCAAGTGCACGCGCGCGCGCGTGTGTGTGTGTTAGCCCAAGTGCATGTGTGTGTTAGCCCAAGTGCATGTGTGTGTGTAACTGACTCACTGTTTGCCCAAGTGTGTGTGTGTGTGTGTGTGTGTGTGTGTGTGTGTGAGCCCAAGTGTGTGTGTGTGAGCCCAAGTGTGTGTGTGTGGAATGGGTGGGGGGGGGGGGGGTGCTGTGTTTTTGACTTGCTGTAGGCCAAGTATATAGG
This sequence comes from Rapana venosa, assembly GCA_028751875.1. Lineage (NCBI taxonomy): Eukaryota > Metazoa > Mollusca > Gastropoda > Neogastropoda > Muricidae > Rapana > Rapana venosa. The sequence goes on along the minus strand of CM054146.1, from coordinate 39,186,800 downwards.
TGGACAACATTCAAACACACAAGTCCAGCACGTTTGATTGCCGAAGGCCTTATTTTGATTATTATCTAGAAGTTTTTCTTTGCCAGTTGTTTACGAGTTTCTGGTCATTCAGGGTAAAACATCGGTATAACATATCAGTGCCAACAATATAGCCTACAACTTTTGTTGCTTTTATCAAATGACAGACACACCTAATCTTGTCGACTTTTGCTATCACATACACGACAGTCAAGACAAGAAGCAGTTCTAAGCATTAAAATCTGGATCCAAACAAAACCGAAAATATTCACCATCCACTAATCTGCTCGGCGTATACTGCACAACCTTAAAGTTTGTAATTTACTTCCCAACTGAAAACTGAACACACATGGTGTCGTCTGTTTACATACGTACGAAAACTGACATTTGCCTTGTGCGCATGCGTTAAAAATATCACTCGTTTTTAAACCAATGGCTATGAAGTTTCGGTTAACAGCCGTTTTTCATCAGCAGACGATCGGTTTTATTCATTGCTTGCGGAGATCTAGAATCAGCTGAAGTGTCTTTACAAGAAGTAAGGATTATTTATGAGTTGGTTTGTCTAATATGATAAATGTATGTTGTAAGGCAGACTGATATTATTGTGACTCAGGATATTTCCTTGCTGTAACAGAAATAGGTTTGTGTGTTCTCATGGCATAGGGCTTGTAGGGTCAGGGCGTGTTTGTCGTTTTGTCTGTAGTAGGCTATCTGTACCTTCATTTGTCGGTAGTATTGTACCCTTGCTTGCGATACCTTCCCTTTCATTTCTCTTGTTGTTTTGTTTGTAGAATACGTATTCATTTCTTTGTAGTATCTGTGTTGTTTTGTCTGATTCATTGCGTTTGTATTTGTACAAAAAAGTTGTATTTATAATTTAGTTTCTTCCATTACTCGTTCACTGACTATTATAATAATTATTCAAATAAATAGATTTTTTATGTGTAAAAAATCAAACAAAAATTTACCCTAACAAATTCAGTGCCTGAGCTCCAAGCTGTAGAGATTTTATTCAGCACATGCTTCAAATTTTTGTTCTTAAATAGGCCATTTGCATACTTGGGATTTTGTCAAAAAGTATGATGAAGTCAGTATTTAGTTGCGCGAAATTTGACCTAGATATTACCAGTTCAGAATAGTTTCGCCTTTTCAAGGTTATATTAAAAAGAAAATATGGTAGTGCACATGGCATTGATTCAGTTGTTTTTCATATATAGACTGTATTGGTAGTCGGCTCCTGCTGGTCTTTGTAAATTACTACAGAATATAACGCAAGCATGTTGATTTGGTTTGTTCTTACAAGATACAGTACTATATAAGTTTAATAACTATTATCATTATTACCATTATTATTATCACTACTATTATGGTGATGATCATCATTATTATGACTTATGATTATGATTAGAACTATTACTTGCTATTGGTTGCATGACTGTGTAAGAATGAGTTGAGTGCAAGCGCTTTGATTTGTCTGTGCAAGATACA
>CM054146.1:39170294-39180294 GCA_028751875.1 Rapana venosa | reverse complement strand
ACACACACACTCACACACAAACGCACTCCACACACACACACACACCACACAACACACACACAACAACACCACTGACACACACACACACACACTGACACACACACACACACACACTACTCACACACTACACACACACACACATACACACACACACACTACACACACACACCACACTACACACACAACACACACACAGAATCCTACACCCACCCAGCCACCTATATCCATTTCACCCTCGGACCCATACCCCGCCCCCCACACCCCCCTTCTCCACACAACACACATCCCACTTCCTACACTCCACACACCCACTTTCACACACAAAACCCTACAAACCCACACAAATATACAAACACACCATACCCTATCTTTTAACAACACCCCCTCCCCCCACCACTCCCCCCCCACCCCACCTCCCCTTCCCTGCGCTGTTTACAGGATCCTCCCTACGTGATGGACAGGGGGGCGGGGCAGTACGACACACACACACACACACACTCACACACACACACACACTCACACACACACTCACCACACACACACACACTCACACACACACACACACTCACACACACACACACTCACACACACACACACACTCACACACAACACCACACTCACACACACACACACACACACACACACACACACACACACACACACACACACACACACACACACACACCCCCCACCTCCCACTCCACACACCACTTTCACACACACCACCACAAGCCCACAAATATCACACAAAACTCCCGTACCTGCGCTGTTTACAGGATCCTCCCTACGTGATGGAGAGGGGGAGCGGGCAGTACGAGGGTCTGGTGGTGGACCTTCTGGAGAAGCTGGCTCACACCATCGGCTTCCGCTTCAGGCTCAAGGTGGCTGGAGGAGCCTACGGTCATCTGGAGCCCAACGGAACCTGGACGGGGCTGATCGGCAGCGTGAACACTCTGGTGAGTGAAAGAGTGAGTGAGTGAGTGAGTGAGTGAGTGAGTGAGTGAGTGAGTGAGTGAGAGAGTGAGTGAGTGAGAGAGTGAGTGAGAGTGTGAGTGAGTGAGAGGTGGTGATACCTGGTGGGAGGGAGGGTTGTGGTGGGGGTTGAACACTCTGGTGAGTGAGTGATATATATACCTGGTGGGAGGGAGGGGGTGGGGGGTGAACACTCTGGTGAGTGAGTGAGTGATATATACCTGGTGGGAGGGAGGGAGGGTTGTGGGCGGGGTGGGGTGGGTGGTGGGGTGGGGGGTAGGGGTAGGTTGGGGGGTTTCATAGGTGTTATAGAGTGATACTGGTGGGAGGGAGGTAGGGAGGTGGGGGGTGGGGTGGGGTGGGGGTGGGGGGTCATAGGTGTTATAGAGTGATACCTGGTGGGAGGGAGGGAGGGTTGTGGGGTGGGGGGTGTGGGGTGGGGTGGAGTGGGGGTGGGGTTCATAGGTGTTATAGAGTGATACCTGGTGGGAGGGAGGTAGGGAGGGTTGTGGGGTGGGGTGGGGGGGGAGGTGTTGATACTCCGGTGAGTGTGAGGGTAGGGAGAGGGTGAGGTGGGGTGGGTGGGAGGGTATTCGTGGTGTTAATACTCTTAAAATTTTTTTAAAATTAAAAACAAATGTTTTTGATTGGCACACATATACAGTTCAAAACAAACAAATTAACAAAAAAAACAAACAAAAAGGTGGGGCGGGTGGGGGTGTATTCGTGGTGTTAATACTCTTTTTTTATTTTAAAAACAAAAAACAAATCTTTTTTGATTGGCACAATGTACAGTTCAAAAACAAAACACATTAACTTTTTTTCATCCAGACGATATTACATCGTTTGTACATTACACGATACATTAGACAATATTACATAGTGGGGTGGGTGTTCATAGGTGGTGTTGATACTTGGGTGAGTGTGGGAAAGGGTATTCATGGTGTTAATACTCTCTTAACATTTTTTTAAAAACAATCTTTTTTGATTGGCACACATATACAGTTCAAAACAAACAAATTAACAAACAAACAAAAAAAGGTGGGGCGGGTGGGGGTGTATTCGTGGTGTTAATACTCTTTTTTTAAAATGAAAAAAACCCACTTGTTGATTGGCACACATATACAGTTCAAAACAAACAAATTAACAAACAAACAAAAAAAAACAAAAAAAGGTGGGGAGGGTGGGGGTGTATTCGTGGTGTTAATACTTTTTTAAAATTTAAAAAACAAATCTTTTTGATTGGCGCACATGTTCAAGAACAAAACACATTAACTTTTTTTTCATCCAGACGACATTACATCGTTTCCATTTTACAGGCGTACAAAGATTACTAGCTACACAAAGTACAAAAATAATCGATCTGCCAATCAAAAAAGATTTTCGTTGTCGAGACGAGATTTATAGATTACATACATAAGTGGTGTTGATACTCTGGTTGGTGATATTTTGGGGAGGGTGGTTCATTGGTGGTGTTAATACTCTGGTTAGTGATATTTTGGGGAGGGTGGTTCATTGCTGGTGTTAATACTCTGGTTAGTGATATTTTGGGGAGGGTGGTTCATTGCTGGTGTTGATACTCTGGTTAGTGATATTTTGGGGAGGGTGGTTCATTGGTGGTGTTAATACTCTGGTTAGCGATATTTTGGGAGGGTGGTTCATTGGTGGTGTTAGTGGTTGGTGATATTTTGGGGAGGGTGGTTCATTGGTGGTGTTAGTACTGTGGTTGGTGATATTTTGGGGAGGGTGGTTCATTGGTGTGTTTAATACTCTGGTTGGTGATATTTTGGGGAGGGTGGTTCATTGGTGGTGTTAGTACTGTGGTTGGTGATATTTTGGGGAGGGTGGTTCATTGGTGGTGGTAGTACTCTGGTTAGTGATATTTTGGGGAGGGTGGTTCATTGGCGGTGTTAGTACTGTGGTTAGTGATATTTTTGGGGGGAGGGTGGTTCATTGGTGGTGTTAATACTGTGGTTAGTGATATTTTGGGGAGGGTGGTTCATTGGTGGTGTTAATACTCTGGTTAGTGATATTTTGGGGAGGGTGGTTCATTGGTGGTGTTAATACTCTGGTTGGTGATATTTTGGGGAGGGTGGTTCATTGGTGGTGTTAGTACTCTGGTTGGTGATAATTTGGAGAGGGTGGTTCATTGGTGGTGTTAATATTCTGGTTAGTGTTATTAATTTGGGGAGGGTGGTTCATTGGTGGTGTTAATATTCTGGTTAGTGTTATTAATTTGGGGAGGGTGGTTCATTGGTGGTGTTAATATTCTGGTTAGTGTTATTAATTTGGGGATGGTGGTTCACTGGTGGTGTTAATACTGTGGTTAGTGATATTTTGGGGAGGGTGGTTCATTGGTGGTGTTAGTACTCTGGTTAGTGATATTTTGGGGAGGGTGGTTCATTGGTGGTGTTAATACTCTTGTTGGTGATTATTTTGGGGAGGGTGTTTCATTGGTGGTGTTTAGTACTCTGGTTGTGATATTTTGGGGAGGGTAGTTCATTGGTGGTGTTAATACTCTTGTTGGTGATATTTTGGGGAGGATGGTTCATTGGTGGTGTTAATACTCTTGTTGGTGATATTTTGGGGAGGATGGTTCATTGGTGGTGTTAGTACTCTGGTTAGTGAATTTTGGGGGAGGGTGGTTCATTGGTGGTGTTAATACTCTGATTAGTGATATTTTGGGGAGGGTGGTTCATTGTGGTGTTAGTACTCTGGTTAGTGATATTAATTTGGGGAGGGTGGTTCTTTGGTGGTGTTAGTGGTTGGTGATATTTTGGGTAGGATGGTTCATTGGTGGTGTTGGTACTCTGGTTAGTGATATTTTGGGTCATTGGTGGTGTTAATACTCTGGTTAGTGATATTTTGGGGAGGATGGTTCATTGGTGGTGTTAGTACCCTGGTTAGTGATATTTTGGGGAGGGTGGTTCATTGGTGGTGTTCATACTCTGGTTAGTGATATTTTGGGGAGGGTGGTTCATTGGGGGGTGTTAGTACTGTGGTTGGTGATATTTTGGGGAGGGTGGTTCATTGGGGTGTTAATACTCCGGTTAGTTAGTGATATTTTGGGGAGGGGGGTTCATTGGTGGTGTTAATACTCTGGTTGGTGATATTAATTTGGGGAGGGTGGTTCATTGGTGGTGTTAATACTCTGGTTAGTGATATTTTGGGGAGGGTGGTTCATTGGTGGTGTTAGTGGTTCGCGATATTTTGGGGAGGGTGGTTCACTGGTGGTGTTAATACTGTGGTCAGTGATATTTTGGGGAGGGTGGTTCATTGGTGGTGTTAGTACTCTGTTAGTGATAATTTGGGGAGGGTGATTCATTGGTGGTGGCGATACCTCTGGTTGGTGATATTTTGGGGAGGGTGGTTCATTGGTGGTGTTAATACTGTGGTTAGGGATATTAATTTGGGGAGGGTGGTTCATTGGTGGTGTTAATACTGTGGTTAGTGATATTAATTTGGGGAGGGTGGTTCATTGGTGGTGTTAATACTGTGGTTAGTGATATTTTGGGGAGGGTGGTTCATTGGTGGTGTTGATACTCTGGTTAGTGATATTTTGGGGATGGTGGTTCATTGGTGGTGTTAATACTCTGGTTAGTGATATTTTGGGGAGGGTGGTTCATTGGTGGTGTTAGTACTTTGGTTGGTGATATTTTGTGGAGGGTGGTTCATTGGTGGTGTTAGTGGTTCGCGATATTTTGGGGAGGGTGTTTCATTGGTGGTGTTAGTACTCTGGTTAGTGATAATTTGGGGAGGGTGATTCATTGGTGGTGGCGATACTCTCTGGTTGGTGATATTTTGGGGGTGGGTGGTCATTGGTGGTGTTAATACTGTGGTTAGTGATATTAATTTGGGGAGGGTGGTTCATTGTGGTGTTAGTACTGTGGTTAGTGATATTTTGGGGAGGGTGGTTCATTGGTGGTGTTAATACTACTGGTTGGTGATATTTTGGGGAGGGTGGTCATTGGTGTGTTAATAATACTCTTGTTGGTGATATTTTGGGGAGGGTGGTTCATTGGTGGTGTTAGTACTCTGGTTGGTAATATTTTTTTGGGGGGTGGTTCATTGGTGGTGTTAGTATATTCTGGTTCGTGATATTTTGGGGAGGGTGTTTCATTGGTGGTGTTGGTACTCTGGTTAGTGATATTTTGGGGAGGGTGGTTCATTGGTGGTGTTAGTGGTCGGTGATATTTTGGGGAGGGTGGTTCATTGGTGGTGTTAGTACTGTGGTTAGTGATATTTTGGGTCATTGGTGGTGTTGATACTCTAATTAGTGATATTTTGGGGAGGGTGGTTCATTGGTTAGTGATATTTTGGGGAGGGGGGTTCATTGGCGGTGTTAGTACTCTGGTTAGTGATATTTTTGGTCATTGGTGGTGTTAGTACTCTGGTTAGTGATATTTTGGGGGGGAGGGTGGTTCATTGGTGGTGTTAGTATATTCTGGTTAGTGATATTTTGGGGAGGGTGGTTCATTGGTGGTGTTAGTATATTCTGGTTCGTGATATTTTGGGGGGGAGGGTGGTTCACTGGTGGTGTTAATACTGTGGTCAGTGATATTTTGGGGAGGGTGGTTTCATTGGTGGTGTTAATACTCTGGTAGGTGATATTTTGGGGAGGGTGGTTCATTGGTGGTGTTAATACTCTGGTTGGTGATATTGATTTGGGGAGGGTGGTTCATTGGTGGTGTTAATACTGTGGTTAGTCACACCTGGGGGTTGCGGGTCTGATTTAGTAGTGTTGACACTCTGGGGAGTGTATCTGGTGGGTGTGGTGGGTTGGGATAGGTGATAGGTGTGAGGAATGGGAGGTGGGGTTTGGGGAGGGGCTTAGTGTGTGTGTGTGTTTGTGTGTACGTCCGTCCTTCCTTCCTTTCATCACTTATTAATTGTTAATCAATGTACAACAGCTGGAAGACATTATGGTGGGGGCCATGAGAGATAACTCAGAACGTGTGCGTTAGGTGAGAGCGTTTCTGTTTCTTCTTTCCGTCTTTCTACCTTTATCCATCCTTCCTTCCTTCCTTCCTTCTTTCCTTCTTTCCTTCCTCCCTCCCTCCTTCCCTCCTTCCTTCCTTCCTTCCCTCCCTTCCTCCCTTCCTTCCATCCATCCTTTTTCCCCCCTCCCTCCTTCCTTCCCTCCCTTTCTTCCCTCCCTCCTTCCTTCCTTCCTTCCTCCTTCCTCCCTTCCTTCCTTCCTTCCTTCCATCTTTCCTTCCTCCCATCACTTACTTCTATACAATTCTGTGTGTACGCCAGCCGGCAGACATGGTAGTGGGGGCTATGGCGGAGACACCAGACTGAAGGTTGTTCTACAAACCACAGATTTTTGTTTCTGTTTCTTCCTTCTATCCTTCAGCCTCTCTTTATCCTTCCTTCCTTCCCTCCTTCCTTCTCTCCCTCCCTTTCTTCCCTCCCTCCTTCCTTCTCTCCCTCCCTTTCTTCCCTCCCTCCTTCCTTCCTCCCTCCCTCCCTCCTTCCTTCCTTCCTCCCGTCACTTACTTCAGTGTAACTCTGTGTGTACTCCAGCCGGCGGACATGGTGGTGGGAGCTATGGCGGTGACACCAGACTATGGAGGTTGTTCTATAAACGACAGATTTTTTGGGTCTGTTTCTTCCTTCCTTCAGCCTCCCTCTGTCCATCCTTCCTTCCTTCCTTCCTTCCTTCCTTCCCTTCCTCCCTCCCTTCTTCCTTCCTTCCTCCCTCCCTCCCTCCCTCCCTTCCTTCCCTCCGTCCTTCCTTCCCTCCTTCCTTCCTTCCCTCTTTCCTTCCTTCCCTCCTTCCTTCCTTCCCTCTTTCCTTCCTCCCCTCCTTCCTTCCTTCCTCTTTCCTTCCTTCCCTCCTTCCTTCCTTCCCTCTTTCCTTCCTTCCCTCCTTCCTCCCTTCCCTCTTTCCTTCCTCCCTTCTTCTTTCCTTCCTTCCCCCCTTTCCTTCCTTACTTCCTCCCTTCCTTTCTTCTCTCCTTCCTCCCTTCCCTCCCTCCTTCCTTCCCTCCCTCCTTTTCTCCCTCCTTCTCTTCCCTCCTTCCTTCTCTCACTCCCTCCCTCCCTCCCCTTTTTCCTTCTTTCTTTCCTTCCTCCCTCCTTTCCTTCCTTCTCTCCTTTCCTTCCTTCTCTTCCTCCCTTCCTCCCTCCCTCCCTCCCTCCCTCCCTCCCTCCTTCCTCCCTCTCCTCCCTCCCTCCCTTCCATCACTAACTTCAGTGTAACTCTGTATGTACACCAGCCGGCAGACATGGTGATTGGAGCTATAAGCAGTTACATCAGACTGTGGAGGTTGTTCTACAAATAACGGATTATTGTTTCTGTTTCTTCCTTCCTTCAGCCTCGCTTTATCCCTCCTTTCTTCCTTCCATCACTTACTTCAGTGTAACTCTGTGTGTACGCTAGCCGGCAGACATGGTGGTGGGGGCTATGGCGGTGACGGCAGACCGCGGAGGGGTCTTACAATTGACAGATTTTTGCTTCTGGATTTTTTCCTTCTGTCTTCTGTCCTTCATCCTTTGTCCATCCATCCTTCCTCCCATCACTGATTTCTATGTAACTCTGTTTCTTCCTTCTGTCCTTCAGCCGTCCTTTATCCTTCCTAACTTACTTCCCTCCCTCCTTCCTTCTCTCCCTCCCTTTCTTCCCTCCTTCCTTCCTTCATTCCTTCTTTCCCTCCTTCCTTCCTTCCTTCTTTCCCTCCTTCCTTTCCTTCCTTCTCTCCCTCCCTCCTTCCTTCCTTCCTTCCTTCTTCCCTCCCTTCCTTCCTTCCCTCCCTCCTTCCTTCCTCCCCTCCCTCCCTCCTTCCTCCCCTCCCACCCTCCTTCCTTCCTTCCTTCCATCCTTCCGTCCTTCCATCACTTACTTCAATGTAACTCTGTGTGACAGATTTTTGCTTCTGGATTTTTTGCTTCTGTCTTCTGTCCTTCATCCTTTGTCCCTCCTTCCTTCCCTCCCTCCATCACTTACTTCTATACCATTCTTGTGTGTACGCTAGCCTGCGGACATGGTGGTGGGGGCTATGGCGGTGACGGCAGACCGCGGAGGGGTGCTGCAGATGACGGAGAGTTTCCACTCCTCCAGTGTCCAGCTCTTGCTCCTCCGTCCCAGGGGGGAGGGGGGTCCGGGGCCGGCCCTGCTGCTGGCCCCCTTCACCCTGTCCACCTGGCTCCTGATCGCCCTCGCCTTCGTCCTCGTCAGGTTCGTGTGTGTTGAGAGACAGGTGGAGTGATTGGTAGTCGATAGAGGTGGATTTGTGGAGAGGGCTTATTTGGGTAGATGACTCTTGGCAAACACGAGTGTGTTCATTTAAAAAAAAAATCTTTTGTATCGAGGATAATGGAATAAGCACTTATGTAAGGAGGAGTTCCATAACCTATAAGGTCGTAGGGGAGCGAGGCGTCAGAGACCTCACTTCTCTAGGGCCAGCATATTGAGGGCGGCGCCCATCTCCTCTCCCTCGCTGCTTTACCTTCCCTGACCCTAAAGAGGGCAGGTACCCATTTACAGCTGGGGGAACTGGGGGAACTGTACTGAAGCCAAGGCGCGCAAACGGTCACCCATCCAACTGGTAACCACGCTCGACGCTGCTTAACTTGGCTGGGGGAAAGCGAGTGCTCCGACCACTGAGCTATCCCGTCCCGTTTTTAAGCACTTATGTGGGTTTTTTAAACATCCAGTCCCCGTGTATATGCGGTCTTGTAGATTCTGTCATCTGTTCCCACCGGTATACAATGGCCTACTCTTACGAAAAGCGGAACAGGATTTAACGTGTGCGCAAGATGTTCTGCGTGGGTTCGCACACGGGACCTCGGTTTATAGTCTCATCCGAAGGACTTTTGTGTGAGACAGACAGACACACAGATAGATAGAAAGACAGACACACAGATAGATAGAAAGACAGACACACGCACGCACATAATTATACGTTTCTCTTTTATTCTCAGTCTGATATTACTAGGAGTGAATGGACTTTAAACAAACCAACGCACGCACGCACGCAAACACACAATCATTCTCTCACAACGGACTGAATATAGAAGTAAATTACGAAATATAGAGATGAAAAAAGTAAGCGTGGCATTCAGAGACACAGACAGACAGACAGACAGACAGCCGGTATTGTATGCTACCAGTCTTCGTGTTAACCGTGTCATCCATACAACCAGCATTTCCTTGTCTATTCTTCCTCGAAAGATAGCTGATATTTTACCCCTTGCAGTACATGTAAGGAATCTGTTCACACAGTCAGCCCAGCTGATATTTCACCACATGCAGTACATGTAAGGAATCTGTTCACACACTCATCAACCCCAGCTGATATTTTACCACATGCAGTACATGTAAAGAATCTGTTCACACAGTCAGCCCCAGCTGATATTTTACCACCTGCAGTACATGTAAAGAATCTGTTCACACAGTCAGCCCCAGCTGATATTTTACCACCTGCAGTACATGTAAAGAATCTGTTCACACACTCAGCCCCAGCTGATATTTTACCACCTGCAGTACATGTAAAGAATCTGTTCACACAGTCAGCCCAGCTGATATTTTACCACCTGCAGTACATGTAAAGAATCTGTTCACACAGTCAGCCCAGCTGATATTTTACCACCTGCAGTACATGTAAAGAATCTGTTCACACAGTCAGCCCAGCTGATATTTTACCACATGCAGTACATGTAAGGAATCTGTTCACACACTCATCAACCCCAGCTGATATTTTACCACATGCAGTACATGTAAGGAATCTGTTCACAAAGTCAGCCCCAGCCTACGCAGGAGAAAGAAGAACATAAGGATGCAATTGAAAAGGATGATGGTTTAATTTAGTCCGTTGTATTGTCTTTAAAAAGTGTGTCTAACAAGACTGTATGTACTCTGGTCATTTTTCATTATATATTATATGTCTTCCTTTCCCGGAATAAACTGACTTGCACTGATAGTCAGGACAGCTGAACAACAATGGAAATTTACAACAAAAAACTATTGCATGCCACAGAATAGAATTAGAAGCTAGTTTAAAGTGAACAAAGTCTAAACTTA
>CM054146.1:39152794-39165294 GCA_028751875.1 Rapana venosa | reverse complement strand
AGCGTTGTCCGTTAAATATTCTAGAAATATCACTCCTTCATGTAACATGGCATCTATCTTCCATTTATAATTAGACTGAGACTTAATTCCTGGTTAACAGTGTTTGCAAAAGCTATGTATATTATGAAGCAACGTAATTTCTATCCCACATTAGTTTTTTGAATATCCTATATTGCTCATTAAGCATGGGAAAATGTATTGATTTTATGAAAACATTCAATGATGCTAAGGACATTTTGAATAGCAAAGATTCTGATCCTGTTGATATCATTAAAAATCTTAAATTGTAACAGCATCACCATTTGATAAGCTTTAGTAGTTTGATGATAAAGTTGTTCGTCACTGTCGCTTTCGTTTTCGTTATTTCTCCTGCCTAATAATTATCACCTATTTGAAAGTAAGTTGATAAAAAATATTCATTATTATCGTCATCATTGGTATTGTTATTATGTCATCATCATCATCATCATCATCACCATCATCATCATCATCACCACCACCACCATCATCATCATCATCGTCATGGTGGTGATGATGGTGGTGATGATCTTAAGGATGCTATTGCTGCTGCCAAGAAGAAGAAGAAGAAGAAGAAGAACACCACACCACCACCACCACCACCACCACCACCACCACCAACCACCACCACCAACCCACCACCACCACCACCACCACCACCACACCAACCACCACACCAACCACCACCACCACCACCACCACCACCCACCACCAACACCAACCACCACCCACCACCACCACCAACCACCACCACCACCAACACCAACCACCACCACCACCACCACCACCACCACCACCAACCACCACCACCACCACCACCACCACCACCAACCACCACCACCACCACCACCACCACCACCACCAACCACCACCACCACCACCACCAACACCAACCACCACCACCACCACCAACCACCACCACCACCACCACCAACCACCACCACCACCAACACCAACCACCACCACCACCAACACCAACCACCACCACCACCTACCACCAACCACCACCACCACCAACACCAACCAACAACCACCACCACCCACACCACCACCACCAACCACCACCACCACCAACACCAACCACCAACCACCACCACCACCACACAACCACCACCACCACCCCACCAAACCACACACCACCACCACCACCACCACCACCACTTCTTTTCATCATCATTATCGCTACCTTTATTTTTTCTTTCTTTATAAAAACCAACTAGGTTACCGGGAATCGCCGAGGTCGTTGTCGGGTCGGATGTTGGCAGTGTCGTGGTGGCTCTTCGCCATTCTGATCCTGCTGGCTTACCTGTCCAACCTCACCGCCCTCGTCTCCCTCCGCCCCCACCTCCGTCCCGCCCTCCCCTTCCGCACCTACCGGGATATCTTGCGTGACAAGTCCGTGCAGCTGGGAGTGGTAATGTACAGTCTGTGGTGTGGGGGGGGGGGGGGGGTGGTAGGGGTGGGGAGGGGGGTGGGGGGGGGTTGTGGTGGTTTGTGGGTGTGGGGTGGGGGGGTTGGTGTGGGTGGGTGGATGGGTGGGTGGGGTTGGTGTGTGTGTGAGTGTATGTGTGTGGTGTGTGTGTGGGTGGATGGGTAGGGGTTGGTGTGTGTGTGTGTGGGTTGGGTGTGGGTGTTGGTGTGTGTGTTTGTGGGTGGGTGGATGGGTGGGTGGGGTTGGTGTGTGTGTGAGTGTATGTGTGGTGTGTGTGTGGGTGGATGGGTGGGTGGGGGTTGGTGTGTGTGTGAGTGTATGTGTGGTGTGTGTGTGGGTGGATGGGTGGGGGTTGGGTGTGTGTGTGTGGGTGGATGTTGGGTGGGTGGATGGGTTGGTGGGTTGGGTGGATGGGTGGGTTGGGGTTGGTGTGTATGTGGGTGGTGGGTGGGTGGATGGGTGTGTGTGTATGTGTGTGGATGGGTGGGTGGATGGGTGTGTGTGTGTGTGTGGGGAGGGTGGGGTGGGGTTGGGGTTGGTGTGTGTGTGTGGGGGGATGCGGTGGGGTTGGTGTGTGTGTGGGGGTAGGTGTGTGTGTGTTATAAATGTGTGTTTATATGTGTGTGTGTGTGTATTTGTGTGTGTGTTTGTATTGCGTGTGGGTATGCGCGCGCTCGCGTGTGTGCGCGCGTGCGTTCACTATGTTGTCGATGATTTGTTTTTACATGGTCATCGGGACTGAACATGGTAATACGAAATTGATCTAATCAAAGTTTTAACATACCTATGGGTGTATGTATGTGCAAGTGCGTGTCTACCAGTACAGGTTTTCATGTGTGTTAAAGTAATGGGACGAGAAGGAAGTCAGGAGCTATTGTGACCACCATACACTCAAAAGAAACATTTCATTTTCGTTTTTGTTTTTCTCCACTTTCAAGAAATAATTTTGAATTTTTTTTTTTGTCTCGGTCCGTCGATCTGTTTTCCAACTGTGCCCACAAAACCATAAAGCATTTCTTTTTTCTAACTATCTTTAGGACGGATCTGTCCATTGCTTTGACAATCATCTTTGTTCACGTGTCCATGTTCGTGATGTCACACAGGTACGTAATGGTGACGCGCACCAGGAGCTGAAGGCCAGTGACGAAACGTTACAAAAACAACTCATGGAATACGTCACAGCCCGCAACAACTTGTTCACGTCACTACCCGAGGCCCTTCAGTATATGCGTCAGTATCCCGAAGACAGATTGGCGATGCTGGTGCCCACGTATAAAGCGCATTACATGACGTCATTTCAGTGTGACATCATCACTCCCGGTCACGGTCTGGGCATGATTCGGTACGCCTTCGGAATGCCGGCAGGGAATCATTTAGAGGCGATGAAGTGAGTGTCCTGGATTGAAGGTTACTATACTTTTTTTGTTTTATTCATTTTGTCTGTTTTCTTGTTTGTTTCTAAAGATATTATCTTACAGGCGCACGAGCGCGCGTGTGTGAGTATATATATATATATATATATATATATATATATATATATGTGTGTGTGTGTGTGTGTGTGTGTGTGAGGCAGACAGACAGACAGACAGAGATAAGGTAAAAGATCATGATTCTCTGAATTTTGTTGAGTGAATGAGTTCAGTCGTTTAATTTTGCTTTATTTTCAGTTTTGATTCTTTAAGCCATATCAACTCCGTATTTTTTAAGGTGATGTACTTATTCATGCTGGTGATCCAGCCATTGAAACAGTCGATGTATTGATAGAATTATTCATCATTATGGTAGCTCTGTGTGGTCCTGGTGGTCTAGTAGAGCAATTAGACGTGAAAATTACGAATGTTGTTTTCAATCTTGGTGTGTTTTGGTTAGTATATAGTTGCACAATTTCAGTTAGCACTTTACTTCAACGCAGTGTGTTAAACCCTGATATCACCTTTGAGATAGGCACACCTTTAAGCATTGGTCTGATTGATTGTCAGTGATTCAGCGGATTGAATGGAAGCGCTCTGATTTGTAATTGCAAGATATAGCGCTCTATAAATTCCATATAATATTATTATTATTATTATTATTATTCAAAGTAGGCTTACATATCATCTCAGCCTATCTGAGTGTCATTTGAGAGCAATTATGCAAACGAGATAGTGTTTTTTGTGTAAAGTAAACCAGTTTATCAAATATAGACTGCAAACTACAGGTGAATAAATCTACTGAATGTTTACATTGATATAAAAGGAGGAAAAAAAATGAAATAAAGGGAATTAATTCATAACTGCACATTTCAATATTTTTTTTGTTTGTTCCCTTCCTCTGCTTGCCTGTTTGTCTCCCTTTCCCCACTTCTCTAAAGTTTTAGACGATAATCAATGAGTGGAACTTTATTGTTCTTCTGTAAGAGAGATACTGAACACACCTCCTTTTAAAGGCATTTTTTTCCCGTCTTAGAATGTACAAGCTCAGTACGCATTTCGAGGAAGCAGATGGTATAAAAATGTTGATGGGTAGGAACTGAAGATTGGGTTGTAAGATATCGCGTAATGTTTCAGCATTTCGAATTCATATGAGGAGAATCTCGCTACCAATATTGGTCATTTCTGCCCTGTAGTTCAACTTTTACGTTGCTAAAGGATTTATTTTACATGGATTACAAAAGAACATGGTGAAAAAACATTCAGAAACACTGATGTTTATCAGTGTGTCTGAGCTTACGAACCATTCACCCCAATTCAACACACCCTGTGTGTTTACTGTGTACAGACGGAGAATTAACTCGGCCATATTGGTCCTACAAAAGACAGGAGAACTGGAAGAGCTGAGCCGCAAATGGCAGCAGAAGGGAAGCTACTGTCCTGACCCGGAAGGCAGTTCTCTCCCAGTGTCGCTGGAAGGAGGAGGGAGTTCTCTGCCCTTCCTGGCGCTGGGACCACGTGACCTTGCCGTGGCGTTTGTGGTGCTGCTGGCGTGTGCACTGTTGGCCGCTGGTTTGGCCGTGGTGGAAATTGTGCACGGTAAAAGAAAGTACAAGGTGAGATTTGATCCCCCCGAACAATGTTGTTATCTTATATTGTGTTGTATGGAGGGGGGGGGGGGTAGCCTGGTGGTTAGAGTGAGTGATGTGCTCATGATCTGCTGACCCGGGTTCGAATCTCGTTCAAGAAGATTTTCCCTCTGGAGTTACAATCAGTGCCGACTCCACTCTCCCCAAAAGTCCTTCGCATGAGACTATACACCGAGGTCCTGTGTGCGAACGCATAGAAGTATACCATTGTGTGCCAGTGGGAACGGATGGCAAAATTGACAAAACTGCATACACACGGGGACTGGATGTAAAAAACACATGCGTGCTTATTCCATTATCCTCAAAATAAATGAATAGACAAATTTAAAAAATTTTATTGTATTTTTTTTTATATTGCATCCTGTTATGGCAGATTTCTCTGGATGAAATTCGGGCTACTCTCCCCAGGGAGAGCAAGTAGCCACAAGAGCACTGCCACACGTTTTTTTGTTGTTTTAAAAAAAAATCTTGTTTTCAAGTGTGCTTGTTTTCCTGCGAGAATGGCTTTTTTTGGGGGGGGGGTGGGGGGTGGGGGGAAGATTTTAATTATATATACACAGTTTCCTTCAGAAGTGCAGTAACAAGTCAGTAATTCTTTTCGAATACGGGTAGAAGACATGTAACAATCTGATATTGTGATTTTTCAACCTTGATGACTAATAGTTACTTGATTGTAACTTTTCTATGCTCATTAAAATAGTTTAACTGTTTTGGATTACAGTGGGGTTTTTGCCCAATCTCTCTCTCTCTCTCTCTCTCTCTCTCTCTCTCTCTCTCTCTCTCTCTCTCTCTCTCTCTCTCTCTCTTCCTCTCTCTCTACCAGAAAGAGAGAGAGGCAGTCAGGTAGACAGACAGGCATACAGACATAGATACATACAGACAGAAAAGGATAGAAGTTTTACACTCTGCACATCTTCACTGAACAATAGTGATAATAGTAATAGTGTGTGTGTGTGTGTGTGTGTGTGTGTGTGTGTGTGTGTGTGTGTGGTTATTTACTGAATATTCACTGAACTATAGACTATCTCAATGTGTCCTCAACACCAGAAAAACGAAGGCAAGGCAGAAGCCGCGGCAGCAGCCAAACCCCTGTTTACCAAAGGGGGACAACCCGACCCTGACGTTGTGCTCATTATGGACGGCGAAGAGGACTCGGCTCAAACCAAGAACGGCAAAAACAACCTGGAAATGGTCAGTCCCACACACTGCGTAATTATCGTTTCCTTTAAAAATACTGAGGGGAAAAGGATGTAGAAATGGGGTTTTGTGTGTGTGTGTGTGCACGTGTGTGTGTGTGTGTGTGTGTGTGTGTGTGTGTGTGTGTGTGTGTGTGTGTGTGTGTGCGCGTGTGTGGTGTGTGTGTGTGTGTGTGTATGTGTGTGTTCTTCAGTTTAACGTCCTTCCACCAAAAAGTGATATCAGACGATTGTGTGTGTGTGTGTTTGTTTGTTTTGTGTGTGGTGTGGTGTGTGTGTGTGTGTGTGTGTGTGTGTGTGTGTGTGTGTGTGTGTGTGTGTGTGTTAGTTCTTCAGTTTAACGTCCTTCCACCAAAAAGTGATATCAGACGATTGTGTGTGTGTGTGTGTGTGTGTGTGTGTGTGTGTTATTTACCTGTTCACCTGTGATGGTAGCCCCTGATGCATGCCCCGTCAGTTGTCTCCGTCCCATCGTGTCTTTAATACTTCTGTGGCTTTCATATTTCGGCAACTCCTTTCACTTAGATAATTAAATTCTCTATGTAGGAAGGGGACGGGATAGCTCAGTGGTCGGAGCACTCGCTTCCCCCCAGCCAAGTTAAGCAGCGTCGAGCGTGGTTACCAGTTGGATGGGTGACCGTTTGCGCGCCTTGGCTTCAGTACAGTTCCCCCAGTTCACCCAGCTGTAAATGGGTACCTGCCCTCTTTAGGGTCAGGGAAGGTAAAGCAGCGAGGGAGAGGAGATGGGCGCCGCCCTCAATATGCTAGTCCTAGAGAAGTGAGGTCTCTGACGCCTCGCTCCCCTACGACCTTATAAGTTATGGGACTCCTTTACCTTACCTTTGTAGGAAGTCTGTGGCCTTTCTTGTCTCTTGCCCTCAATTTTACCTTGGGCTACAAGTCTTTATTTCAGGGTAGCTCTGATGTCTCAGAGCATGTCCAAAGTATTTCAGTGTATCTTACCGGGCCTAACAGTTCAGGTTGTTTTTCCAGTTCTTTCGAAATGTGTTGGTTTATTCGTCTTTCAGTCTAGTTTTCTCATAGAAGTCCTCTGTAGAACCGTACATTATCTCTGCTCTTTTGTTCCTGGTTTTCATCTTGTAGCTTGAAGTGTCCGTTCTTCGATTTCATATAGAAAACAGGGCCCATTTAGTGTTAAGTTTTAAACAAAATATTTTTTAGCTCATTACCTAAATATCAATCTTTCCAAATGTTAGTAAAACAGACCAGTTCTTGTTTGGATTCTTTGTTTGAGAGTTAGGGGTAATAGGAACTAAGTTTAACTTCTGATTTGGATTTGGCACCTTTTTGTTACATATTGAGAATAGCGTACACACATACACACACACACACGCACGCACGCACGCACGCACGCACGCACGCATGCACACACACACACACATGCATATATACTATACAAAACTATATATATATGCATATGCACACACATACTTTCCCAGATAGGGGGATGGGGAGAGAGAGAGAGACAGAGACTGAGACCAAGACAGAGTGCTGACACTGCATGTCTTTTATTTAACTTTTCAGAAAATCGAGCATACATACTCCAACTTGGAGGACGAAAGGAAAATGCTCCATGATGACGTCACGGTAGCCAACGATGACGTCAAACCAGAGGCCGAAAAAGAGACAACACCCAGCTGTCATGACGTCACTGTCCACCAGGCGGCATAATCTACATAACTACTCACACCGGCAGCCATTTTCTTCATTATGTATTTTGTATGTCATTTTCTTATCGTGGACTTTACGTTTTTTTCTTTATTTATTTCTGGGGAGGGGATAACTCTGTGGTCAGAGCACTCGCTCTACCCCAAGCTAAGGTTATGCAGCGTTGAGCGTGGTTGCCTAGTGGACGGGTGACCGTTCGTGCGTCTGAGCTTCAGTACAGTCCCCCAGTTCACCCAGCTGAAAATGGGTACCTGCCCTCTTTAGGGACAGGGAAGGTGAAACAGCGAGGGAGAGGAGATGGGCGCCGCCCTCGATATCCTGGCCCCTAGAGAAGCTGAGGTTTCTGACGCCTCGCTCCCCTACGTTTGCATAGGTTATGGGAACACCTGTACCTTGTATTTATTTGTCATTATATCATGTTGTGTGACTCACTGCATTATTCTGTTTGCGTCAGTGTCTATTCACATAAACAGACATCTGAGATTTGTAAGCTTTTTTTCCCCTGAATGTGTTCCAGTATTTGGAAGGGGGGAAAAGAAAGGTTAATTTGATAAGATGTGTTCATGTGTCAGAATCAGATGCAAGTAGTTTTGTGCTTTGCATAATCCTACAGCGGTGAAGATGATGATGGTTATTGCTGTTATTTCTACTCCAATCAGTAGTTATTATTAGTAGTATTGCTATCATCAATGTTGTCATGATTACTGCTATCATGATCATCATCATCATCGCCACCACCACCGTCATCGTTATCATCATCATCGTCATCATCATCACAACCACCATTATCTTATTATCATCATTAGTATTACTATCATCATCGTCATCATCATCACTATTTATTTTTTCTTCTTCTTCCTATCATCATCATCATCATCATTATATTTGTCTTCTTCTTCCTATCATCATCATCATCATCATCATCATCATCATCATCATCTCCTTCATTCATTCATTGGTGCTAATTTGGAACGCTTGTTGCCTTGTCACAATGTTCCTTTCTTTTTTATTCTAAAGAATGTCAAAACAAATGACTACAGGACAAATTGATCGATCAATGATCGTTTCTGTGTCTCAAAATGCTCATATTACATCGAGTATTCTTCTGGTTGAAAGTAGCAGTATTCCGTGAACAAAGAGTTTGATCACGATCACTTTGTTTAAAAATTTTTTTTAAATTTATAACAAAGCATGCAATTATGAACTCTCAAGTGTGACTCGGAAAAGACTGTTCAATTTGAGGAAAACGGTCGTGTGGGTGTATCAAACAAAATATGTTTCGCGGCAGCAAATACATGTTGTTTGGGTTTTTACAAAAGACTTTTTTGGATACTATACTGGTGTGTGATTATTTACACGAAACTTAAAATGAAACGTGCAATACATATGCAGGGATATTATACGAAGGGGGGAAATTTTGGGGGGTATTTTTCTGGGTCAAGAATCCATGTATTAAAACTTGATTTATAGGGTTTTTTTGTGTGATTTATTTCAACTTTCAGTGTCTTTAAGTAATAATGCGCCGCCGCTGGTTTAGTCATTTATCCTGTAAGGGGCAGTGACTTATTCATTGCATTATGTATTATAGATCACTTGAATATTTCATACTGCAACATAGAGTTAAACAAAGCAACGTTGGGTTTTGTTCGGTTCCTTGTTATTATGCACTTTTTATGAAAAAGAAGACATTTCAGGGCTTGTAGCAGTTTTGTGTGTGTGTGTGTGCGTGCGTGTGTGTGTGTGTGTGCGCGCACGCGGGTGTGCGCATGCGTGTGTGTCTGAATGCTCAAAAATGCATTTTTTTTGCAAGTTTCTTTCACGTGTGCTCATGGGACATTTGCGAAAAGATAATTATTATATTTTGTTGTGCAGTGCTGTTAAAACCACAACTGTTTCAGAAATGCTTTCTTTGAGTTGAACTTGAACGTTTATTTCAATATGCAGAGATGTGATTCATCGATGATGATTGTATTAAATGAACGCACCAGCTTTAAAATGATAGCGAGAGGTTTAAAACAGTACGCCACTTAGGGAAAGTCAGCAAAACTTTCTTCCCTATTGTTATTTTGCTGTGTCTTCTCTGTTTCTTCTGATGTGTATTCTCTCACTCTCTGTAGTTCAGCTCTTTTTGTATTTGTTGTTGCTATTGTGGTTGGTGTTATCTATTCTCACCCTGACAACTGTCCACATGTTTTTTTTAAAAAAATTATCCATGACAGACGTGTTGTTTTCTCTGCACAAAAAAACTCGCTATAATAGCCCGATGGAACTCGCTTTTTCAGGAAGGGATGGTGGTGATGGCAATATTCCGGCCCACTTGTTTCGTTTCTCTGCTATTGTCATTTTTATAAAAAAAACAACAGACTATTGCTAGAGAAACTCTAGTGACATGCTTTTTGTGCACTCAATACAAGCTACAGTCGGTGAAGTTTTCTCTTTTTTGTGCTTGTTAGTTTGTTATATAATTTCAGGAAGCGTTTTCTTGATATCCATTCTGAAAGTTTGTATTTCCCAGTTAGAAAGAGAGAGGAGAGAGAGAGAGAGAGAGAGAGAGAGAGAGAGAGAGAGAGATGTATAAACAAAAACAGTATACCAATGACTCCCACCCCCTCCATAGCCAATGTGAAAACAATTCATTGCAACCTAACAGAATACTAGCAACTGCAATAAATTTAAACAAAAAATAATGTCACAGGATGCATGCTGGGTATTTTCACGTCATCTTAACCATCGCTGGCGTATCTTCTACGAATTGAGCATGTGGTTTTAACCTGTGCACAAGATTTTCTGCGTTGTGTTTTAAAAATTTTTTCGTCTTCTTCAGATTGGTCGTGACAGATGTTTGAAGGGTAATTTAGATGGGGTTTGATTGTGAACTCGAGGTGATTGTTACTAAAAATGCTGAAATTGAATAGGGTGACGAACGCTATAGCGAGTGGTTAAGACCGTCTGACTTCAATCCCTAGGGTCCATGAAGTCGTGGGCTCGAATCTCTGCGGCATGTGTCTGGTAAATTAAGGGTGGGGATTTTTACGATCTCCCAGGTCAGCTTTAAGTGCAGACCTGCCAGCACTGTAATTCTTTTGGATGTATATACACACGCAGAAGATTAAGTTAAAGATCCCGTCATTGATGTCAGCGATCGATGGGTTACGTAAACGCGAACATACCCAGCATGCAACCTGTACGACGAAAATGAGCTGCTCTGAAGTCGAACGTGTCGGCTGAGGCCAGCGGGCAGACCTCCTGCAGAATGTGATGTGAAAAGCACAAGAGAAAATCAGGCTTTTCCCACCACACATCCTCCTGGTAAAGGAACGCAGAGAAGAGAAGAAGAGAGTAAGGTGAGATGACCTTTGTGAACAGTGGGGCAATAAAACAACAACATGAAGATGCTCTGTGTTTCCACACGGAATCTTCATCATCCAGGGGAGTGAAGCACTGCCGGTGCTAACTCCAGGGGGCAAATACCCTTACAAACTGTGACATGTTAGCGGAGACTCGTAATTATTTATAATCATCTTCAGTTAGGACAGATTACGAGCACAACGCTCTATCAACATCGCTATACTGTCACGCCACAAGAACAGCAGTCTTTTGATAAAGGCAAAGGGTACACCAACATGGTCACAGGGAGTGAATCTCGCGACTTTTGTTGATGCGGGTTTTTTGGTTGTAGTTTAATCCATCGTTTTCTTGATGGTGGACATTTTATCTGTCTGTCCATAAGTCTGTTTGTCTCTGTCTGTCTGTCTCTCCTCTCTCCCTTTCCTCTCCCTCCCTCCCTCCCTCCCTCTGAGTTGTGTGTGTGTGTGTGTGTGTGAGCGTGTGCGTGCGCGTGTTCTGGAACTTTTTATGTGCTCTCTCACTCACTGATTTTTTGATGGACTTACAGCGTGCGGACTTCGAGAGTTCCATCGTAGGCAGCTAAAGCATGGCAGTCCAGTTTTATTGGGCTCTTGTGGTCAGAAGAATCATTTCAGCAAGCAGCAGGGTAAGCAGCGTATTCTTGTTTGAAATTTTAAAAAAAAATGCATTTTACTTGCGTGTTTTCAAAATACATTGTCTTTGCATTTGGCATTTTTCGTGTTTGTCTGTCGGAAATTTCTTTTTCTTAATTATTGCATGTTTCAAAAGTTTTTTTCGGTTTCTACTTTCAGCATGTGTTGCGTCAAGAATAAAAAAAACAACTGTTTGGCTTTTAATACTCAAGATTTGGTTTGTTGTATAACAGTCCCAGCGAAGCTATTCGATTTAGGAGCTGAGCTATGCGATTTAGGGACTGTGTGTTGAATGCTTTAAGGGGGTGATCGACGCTCAGGCATTTCAGCGGACATCGGACAAATTATGCAGCGGTATGACGATGTAAAGGAAACGAACAATAAATTGGTGTGGCCACGTTACCAAATCCAATGGTCCCCTAAAAAACCAAACTGTTTTGTAAGGAACTGTCGAGGAGCGGAAACGAAGGCAAAGACAGAAGAGGAAGAAGAAGAAGAAGAAGAAGAAAATGGTGGACGGAAAACATTGCAGAATGGACAATGAAAGTAATCACATAAAACCAGGCTTTTGACATACAACCAATATAAATGGAGGAAGTTGGTGAACAGCTCTTCAGTGCGCGTGGTGTCTCGAAGACTCCCAGGGGAATTACATTGAGAGAGAAGAAGATGGTGAAGAGCATACATCATAGAATTTCTGATGAGTACCGATTTTGTCTCAACTAGATATGACGCTATTTCCAACTCCTTAGTGTAACAACAAACTTGCTTTGCTTATTTCTCAGTTATTTCATTTACATTGTTCTTCAACCGCTCTCTTGTGATTTTGAATAATTGTGGTCCGTGTGCAATAATGATGGTTTTTTTGGATATGTAAAAAAAGACCCCAACGGCAACAGAAGAGTTGTCACAGCCAAAAATTGTAGAGAATAAATCCCTCTCTTAGGAAAAACAAACACACATTTGCGAGGCAAGAAAAACAAGAAAGAAAAAATGGTGATGCTACACTGCACCGCACCATACTACACTCTACTACAGTACACTACACCACACCACACCACACCACACCACACCACGACACACCACACATGACACAATAATAATAA
>CM054146.1:39132794-39147794 GCA_028751875.1 Rapana venosa | reverse complement strand
GTGAAGGTCAGTATGTGACAGAAGCAGAGAAAAGCCACGAGAAAGTTGCCAGTTTAAAAGTTACACACTTTAGGCGCTGTCATCATTGGCTGCTAGTCAAATCTCATGTTGGCTGATAATGGAAACTCGATAATAATTACAATGATCTATTCATTCATGACAGTTTTTGCTAATAGCAATTTTCTCTGACATTGGGGTAACGAGCTGTTGGTTTAACTATGTTTTTTTCAGCAAAATCGCTGAACACGTTTGAAATATTTGTCATTTCTGTGAAGGAAAAACAAAGGGTACCAATACATGCAATGATTTGGGGGGAAAAAAAACTTGCAAGATTTATGGGCAATTTATGGGGAATTTAATGGTTTAATTAACAGGGGGGAGGGGGTTTTTAAATGTGGGCCCTTTTTTGATAAGGGTCAGGATCTCATGTTATGGTGTGATATGATTACTCATATATTTTTTTTCTGCCGACTGAAGTAAGGTCACAGTGCCGAACGCGAACAGGAAAATGGCCACGTGGGTCTGAAATGTTGAAAACTATTTTGAAGGATTTTTGTTTGGTGTACGTAAAATGTTGGTTTCGTTCGTTTTCAAACACTTTCAGATTTGTGTGTATGTGTTTTATTTCATGTTTTGTTTTCGTGGGGTTTTGTTTCGGGTTTATTCTTTATACTTATTTATTTTTTGCTCGTTGTTTGTTCTTAATCTCCAGGTTTGCTGTTAGGATACATGCACACATGCATGCATCCTTAATTGAAAAACGCACAGTACACATTAGTGCGCGAACGCATGTGTGTACACACACATGCACGCACGCACGCACGCACACACACACACACACACACCACACACCACCACCACCACCCACCCACACACACCACCACCACCACATCTGCACGCAAGTAATCGTGCGCGTGTCAATGCACAAACAACGGCATTGACCTTCATCATGAATGCAAGCCACAGACTTTTTCCATCAAGCTTTTCAGCCTTCAACAAAAAAGGAACTGTAAGCACGTGATCAACGTGAAAAATGCTAAGGGGGGGTGTCCAATTCAAAAACGTGTCATCGTAGATCAGAAAGCAGTTAACAGATCGTCAGGAAAAAAGACCCAAGAACCCGAACTACCGGCGTTGACTTCGGCGCTCGCAGTGTACACTTTCTGTTTGGGATTGCGGTTGAAGGACTGGGTCTGCAAATACAGCGCTTAACAGGTTAGTATTATTTTTTTTTATGACCCAACTGAAACTTTATCCGGGAATGGGAATTTGTGTAAATGTTTAGGGGGTGCGATTGGGGGAGGGGTCGGGATGGCCTGGTCGTCATAGAGTTACCCGCGCGATCTGACGACCACATCTTTCGGATGAGACTATAAACCGAGGCCCCGTGTGTGAATGCACGCAGAACATCTTGCGCACTCGTTAAATCCTGCTCCCGCTTTTGAAAAGTCCCCGTGTGTATGCGGTTTTGTAAATTTGTCATCTGTTGTAAAATAATAATAAAAAGCACATGGGTGCTTATTCCATTTTCCTCGATATAAAAAGAATAAACGACTTGGGATCGATCCCAGCTTTTATCGACCACCGAAACTCCCGTTCAAGGGGATTTTTTCCGCCGGAGTTAACATCAGTGCAGACTCCACTCTCCCCCAAAGTCTTTCGGATGAGACTATAAACCGAGGTGCAGGACATCTTGCGCATACGTTAAGACCCGTTAAACGTTTCAAAAGAGGAGACTGTTCTGTGCCGTTAGGAAAGAATGATAGTTTAAAAAAAAACCCAACTGTATGGACGCTGGGGTCGTGTTTAGAAATCATACCCGAAGTCGGAATGCGGCTATGTTAATGGTCAGCAAAATGTCACCGTTAACTTCGGAGCTTTAGCGGAGGAACAGAAGAGAGAGAGAAGTGAATATTGGCAGCCAACGACACGAGAATTTGATTCAAATCTAGTGAAGGTTCGTGCACTTGTGAAGATATTCTAACATTTATGTTGTCCGCCCTTTGCTGAATTTACCAAATAATCTAAAGTGTTTACTGCACTTTATTTGAAACTTCATGAAGGCTTGTATACAGCGGATGTTTACATTAGTAGCGAAGGACATGTTAACTGACAACAGTTGGCCCCAGTTGCTATTATGTGCTGTGTTCTTCGACGATTCTGCAGCAAGTTCAGAAATATTGCTATACAAGTTTTTTCAGTATTTCAGGATATGTTTTTCAGTGTTGCAAGATATTCAAACGTCACCCTTATTCTAAAGAAAACTTGTCTTGGTGTGGGACTAGAACCCTACCTAAACAAGGCTCTTGTCGATTTACATGATCATTTGTTAAACTTGATGCAGTTCTGTTTTGATAACAATTGTGGAATTTTATACAGCGCTAAATCTATAAAAACAAATTAGAGTTCTTACATTTAGCATATTCTTCCACATGCAACTGATCAGTTTTAACAAATTCAAATTCACTCACACACACACACACACACACACACACACACACACACACACACACACACACACACACACACACACACACACACACACACACACACACACACACACACACACACACACACACACACACACACAAAGTCCTTCGGATGAGACTATAAACCGAGGCCCCGTGTTCTAACGCATGCAGAACATCTTGCGCACACGTTAAATCCTGTTCCGCTTTTCGGAAGAGTAGGCCATTGTGTGCCGGTGGAAACATGACAAAATTTACAAAACCGCATACACACGGGGACTAGATGTAAAAAAGCACACGAGTGCTTATTCGATTATCCTCGATATAAAAGAATAAATAAACAAATAACACACAGACACACACACACACACACACACACACACACACACACACACACACACAGACACACACACACACACACACACACACACACACACACACACACACACACACACACACACAC
The DNA here is from genome assembly GCA_028751875.1 of Rapana venosa. Taxonomy (NCBI): domain Eukaryota; kingdom Metazoa; phylum Mollusca; class Gastropoda; order Neogastropoda; family Muricidae; genus Rapana; species Rapana venosa. The sequence goes on along the minus strand of CM054146.1, from coordinate 39,144,863 downwards.
ACACACACACACACACACACACACACACTTACACGCACAAGCGCGCGTGCGCTATTTAAAAACAATTTCAACGATATTGAACAGAAAATACTTATAAACTTTGACCAAAAAAATTCTTAACGTAAGTGAAAACAGCTGAAAGTGATGAATGCAGTATTTCAAGACATATTGAAAAATCATTGAAGCTTTAGGGAAAGAGGGCTCTTTCAATTGGTCATACTCTGCTGCAGAGGTAAATCTTCAGCAATCACACCCCCCACCCCCTTCCTCCTCACACACATTCAATATTAACGCTATCTTCAGGATGGAATCGCCATGTAAAGATTGAGATCTCTTTAAGTTTGTTGTCCGTTGATGAACTGTGCACGCGCGCAAGTTTGTGTGTGTGAGGGGGGCGGGGGTGCTGGGGAGCCTTCATTGTCGGGCTGCCGTAAGACCACCAGCCAGGGGGGGCTCTGCACTGCTGCTGGGTGTGTGTGTGCATGTGTGTGTGCGCGCGCGCGTATGTGTGTTAAATAAATCAACATATTAAAAAAAATACTTATGCCTCCCCCCTCCCCCACCTGCCCTTCTTCCTTTCCTGTCTTTTGACCAGCATGCACCTTCAAACCCAAACAAACCCACAGCTAAAATAAACACAAATGAAAAACAAACAAAAGAATCTAGCTAGTCTCAACATGCACTCTGTTACAGCTATTTCAGTGATCATACCCAGCATGCATACCGCTAACTGGGCCAGGTTTCAGTTGCCCACATCACGCTTCCTGCAAACGTATTTAGTAATGCAGTATCACAGCCAATCCGCAAGTCTAGTCGCATTAGCGTGCATTATGAAGCCAATGATATATTTACTTAGTGTACTGTTGAGTTATGATTTGTTGTCGTTGTTGCTTGACCATTTCATGACAGATTGTCTATCTGCTTTCGGAATCGACGGTTTTCAGGTTGTTTTGTCATATCAAAATTAAAACATATTGTTCTTTCTTTTTCATTCATTCATTCATTCTTTCTTTTTCTTTCTTTCTTTCTTTGTTTTCCTCTGTCTGTCAGTCTTGGTCTGTCTGTCCTGTCCTGTCCTGTCCTGTCCTGTCTGTCTGTCTCTCTGTCTGTGTCTTTTTTTTCTGTTTCTTTCTTTCTTTCTTTTTCTTCGGTGACGTTCGTCCTCCTGTTTCCACGCCACTCACTTCAGTATCTCCTCCCCAGTAATGATGCTGATATGGAAGTACATATTTATGCTTTGAGACTTCGTGACAGGGGTGTACTCTACTCTCCCTATCATAATAATATAACCCGGCATCAACCAGGCCCGAGAGACACAGACACCTGCAGTGTTGGTCAGATATTTTGAACAACACTCTCGAAATAGCTTCCGTTAAAGTGATGAAGCTCGACGGTGTTGTCCCAGCTTTCCTAACAAGTCTTTATGCATAGCAGGCTCACTGTCGATAGGAGCTGGCTTAGGTAAATAAAAATCCCTATGACTCTTATGGGATTTGAACCCGCGATTTCACAGTCCGTAACCCAAGGTACTAACCACTGTGCCAATACGGCTGGTAAGAAACAAGATTTCGAGTCAAAGTCAAGTCAAAAACACTTCTATCATCCCAAGATTTCTTGATAATGTAGCAAACTTAAGAACTATCCCCTGGACCCATTCCTAAATTGTATCACAATACACACAATTCCAGTCCAGTTTTAATCAAGTTCAAAATTTATAATTATGCACGCTTATTTTTGTCGCAGGTCCGAAACACAGAACACGCGTTCATCAAAAGCAGAAGAGAGAACAAGTAGCGACAATGGCCGCTGCGACAGTCAGAGTCAAGGACAACCTATCGGGTCAAGGCCAAGGCCGCGAAAAGGGGGTCACTCCGGCCCAGAAAGGCTCTTCATCAGGGCCCTGCGCTTAAACTGCAGCATACTCCTCAAAGCGAAACCGTCGCTGTCGCCGGACGTACAGGAAAGCTTGGACTTGCTTGACGCCAACATGTCTATAAAGGAGATTCTGTTCACCTCCAGGCTCCTGTTGGCAGAGATTCCGCTGACGAAAATCTGGCTCATGGTCCGCTATCCCTCACTGGCCACTTACGCCGAGCGTTTACTGGAAGGAGCAGACGGCATGGTTTCAGCCAAGGAAATCGCCTTGAAGTTGTTGGAGAGTGCCGAGTCCGTGAAAGACATTGCGGAAGTGCTCTACATGCTTCTCAACATGAGCAACGTCACCGACAGCCTCGAATGCAACAAGTTAGAGACTTTGCTCTCAGACGTCCTGAATCCGTCCAAGGAAAAACGGGCATTCACGAACTACGATCTGCGTGAATGGGAAGAACTGCAGGAAAAGAGCAAACACGTTGAGCAGTCGACGACAGAAAACTCCAGCACGGAGCTGTATCGCACGTTCCTACAAGCGGCGAAAAACGCGGACTGGGGTAGGTTCTATTCCTGCATGAAAGAAGGCGCGAAAATCACCGGGCCGCCCGAGTCCAGCGAGCTGACGGGACAACGGTCCCCTTTGTACGCGGCGCTGGGGACCGGACGGTTTTCCCTGTCGGCGTTGTCCTACGTGATCCACTTTGGGCAGGACCTGGCCAACTTCAGGGACCCCTCCACTGGCACGCCCGTGTTGCACGTGGCGGCTCTCCACGACAAGGAATCCTTGGGCAACGTCCGCTTTCTGATCGAGCACGGCGCTGGCGTCAACGCCGAGGACGCGGAGGGACACACCGCCCTGCAGCTCCTCGTCAAAGAGGTGGTGTCAAGCCTGCGTGAGCAGCGCCAGGCGGGGACCGGGGAACTTGGTGAAGAAAACGCCGCCCCGAGAAGAGCGACCACCTGGTCGGCGCTCTGATGACCTTGATCACGGAACCGGTCAAACACGGGCAGAAGACGGAGCTGAGGACAGGACCGGAGGGGTGGACAGTGCTGCACGTGCTGTGCGCCATGGGGCGCACCAGCACGTCCTCGCCTGCGTGGATCAGGGCGCGGACCCCAGAGAGCTGCGGGACGACTGACCTTGATCGACACGGTGGACAGCCAGGACCACCTCTCCCCCGTCCAGAAAATGACCACGCTGAAGGTGCTCTTCAACGACCTGAAGCTGGCCGACTTCCACGCCGAGGTCGTCGACCGCAGGGACGAGAAGAGCCCGTGCGAAAAGTTCGCGGACTCTTACTACAGGTGTCCGCTGACCTTCATGGTCGGGTGTCGCCAGCTGGTCAACTTCGACCTGGCCATGAAGCTGCTCAGGGTGAAGGCCGTGGGCAAGGACGAGCTGTCCCAGGCGTGGAAAGAACGGAAGATGGCTTCCAGTCAGCCTATTTTCTGCTCCCTAGAAGAGAAGTAAGCTTCGCGCGCGGGCTTCGCGCGTGTAAGCGAGTAAAGAAGGTTGTGAGAGTAAACGTTTGGACCCGAATGATGACGATTGTCTTGTTTTTGTTTAATTTTTTTTATTATTTTTTTTTGGCTGGGTGGGGGGCTTGATTTGTTGACTGTGGTAAGGTATTGGCTCCCCTTACTCCACCCCCCCCCCCCCTTCTCAATTCCATTTTCTCTCTCTGTCTGTCTCTCTTCTCGCTCTCTCTCTCTCTCACACACACACAAACTCTCCTTTTCCTTACAGTATTATTTCTGTGACCCCCTTTAACACCCATTCAGTGTAAATGTCCTCTTTACGTCTAATATGGTTCCCCCCTGTCCCTACTTTGCCCCCCCCCCCCCTCCCTCTTTTCATTTAGTTTATGTCATGGTTTCTTTTGTCGGAATGAAACTTAGTGATTGTAATGTAGTTGCACATTGATCTATCATTCATTCATTTGATTGGTTATTGATAAGGCAAGACTTACTGAAAATAAAAATACACCAGTGCTTATCGATTCTTAGACATATTCAATGCGAGAAATTTTCAGTGCGCCTCCCCCTTACTCTTTTTTCTATTAAAACTTTCGGTAGCTCATTCTTTGTCATCAGTAGCTTCCATTTCACCCTCGTATTATATTTTTTATTTTCTGTTGGTTTTTGTGTATGGTAATTTTGCTTTGCATGGAGTTCAGTTCCATACCTCTAATGAAACAAATAACTTCTGTACATAATATTGTTGTTGCGTTTGGAGTTATACTATCAAGTTTCCCCCCTCCTGTTTTCATAATTAATGTATATTGATATTGCTGTTTGGAGTTATACTATCCTTTTTTTCCTTCCTGTTTTCATAATTAATGTATATTGATATTCTACTGATGGTATCTAATATTTCGTCTTTTTTTTTAGTTTTCTTTCTTTGGAAATAAAGCAAAAGAAAATCGTTTTCCTAAGATCTGGATTGTTTCTAGACATGCATGAAGAGATATGGAGGTGTCAGTATAGATGTTTTGGAACATAGGTACGATGACAGACACACAAACACACGACCACACATCCACACACACCACGCACGCACGCCGCACAATACGCTACGCATACATAGACGCACGCACCACGCGCAACATCTTGTTGTCCTTGTGTGTTGTTCACAATATTTTTACAACACTAACAAATAAAGGTGGTGAGCATTTTGGATTCAAGTCACCTGAAATGTTGCAGCACAATACTTATTTCCTAACTGGAAATCCGTGTTCAGAGTCCCTGTGAAATGTCGGTTCAGCGCCTGGGTTTATCAACATTCTTGATTAAACATTGATGCTTTGGGGCACAGCAAAGTGAAGGCTGTAGACCAGTGGCTTTCCACTCATGGAATTCCACTTTACAGCTAGTCTTTAGTGATCGCTTTGACTCATGACTAGGAGGCTTGACTTGCACAGTCCTTATGTGCTGCAGCCTGGGGCTAGTTGGCCTTTGGAGAGCATCTAACCTATGTCCTAATGCCCACTTGGCCGAGAGAGTGGGGATGTATTGTGTGGCAAGTCATTCCATCATAATCAAATTTCTGCCAATTCCGAAACAGCTCTGACTCTCTCTGTTTTGGAGGTCATCGTCGAAGAACGACGGGCACATACGTAAGTGAAGTGTAGACGCAAACATTTTACGAAGTGTAAATCTTCCATCACAAAAATCCCGGTAAGTGTTAAAAATGGGTTTCCAATGGCATCAGATCAAATGTACAACAAAAAATCTCCAGCTTCAGGGGGCATTTCCCCCCATATCACCACTGGGCCTCACCTCTAGACCCCAATGATGGCTTCAGAGAACCTCCCTCCCCCTCAGCCCCGTACCTGCCATCATCAGTACTGTTCAAGATAATAACGCTAATTATCATCCTGAACACACCCAACTTCGACATTTCACTTTTAGCTTTAATTCACCACAACCAACAATCTTAACCTTGGTGGGATGATATTAACTTAATAGTCTTCATTGACTATAGGCATTCTTTCTTCTGGAATTAAACTTCAATCGTAAGTAGACCGGTTATGGAAGAGCCTTGTACTCACGTTATATTTCCGTAATGCTGTCATCCTCAGCTACCCACCAATGCCTACCTTCCGAAAAGCGGACGGGGCCATAAATTTTCAACTGTCCGCAGGTTTCTCGTGAAGAACATCTATAAATTCTCGAATACATATAACAAACAATCATACAATATCACAATAAAATAAACAACACACACACTGAATTAAACCACAACCGTCTAAACAGACAAAGACCATGTGAGGCAGGTAATGTCATCCGTTCCCACCCGCACACAATGGCCTACTCTTCCGAAAAGCGGAACGGGTTTTAACGTGTGCGCAAGATGTTCTGCGTGCGACCTCGTTTTATAGTCTCATTCGAACTACAATATAACACACACACACACACACACACACACACACACACACACACACACACACACACTGAAATGAAACCCAACCAGACCGATACAAAACCACGGACAAAGACATACAGAGGCAGGAGAGAACAGCGAAAAACTAGGTCCCCGATTCGTGACCTATCAGTTTGGCGGGTCAATATGAGGTCAAGGTCTTGCATATGCTGAAATTTCCTGTCATTCAAAACTCGCCTTAGTCCAGTTGGTTTGGCACTGGACTTGGCATCGTTCGCTGAGTTTCTTCTCTAATTCCAGAAACCATGGTGTTTTTGGCTGCTGTTTTCGTGTCTTTGTTGGGTATGTGGAATGTTTTGTTTCTTTTGATCCTGAACTTCACCCCACGCTTCTCTACCCGATCTACTTTGTTTTTGTGCATGAGAGAGAGAGAAAGAAAGAGAGAGAGAGAGAGAGAGAGAGAGGAGAGAGAGAGAGAGAGAGAGAGAGAGAGAGAGAGAGAGAGAGAGAGAGAAAGAGAGAGAGAGAGAGAGAGAGAGAGAGAGAGAGAGAGAGTGTGTAAATTGAAATGCGTTATGATTTGTTTTAAAGTGACATTTTGATTGCCCACCATTCTATTCATTCAAAGTTTCCAGATCTTGAAGCATTAGCAGCCACAAAACCTGAACAAAACCACGTGGAACTGTTGCGAGCATTCATGGAAACACCTTTTCTTGTTCAGACCAAAACCAAAAGAAACGGCAAACAAACAAACGAACGGACGCATATTGGATACTGGTGTCGTGTTAAGACGACGTTCACGAAGTCGGAATGCAGCTACCTTAATGGTGGCAAAGCGGTCGCATACGCGAAATGTTACGATTGGTGAACTTCAGAACTTGAGCCGAAGACCGATTTTTAAACGCAGCATTTGAAAGGGTTACCATTTACCCGCCTGTACGAATGCTTGGCATCTCATACAAGGACCATGTCACCAACAATGAAGTCCGCAGAATGATCACTCAACAGGTGCGGGACTATGAAGACCTACTGACCACGGCGAAAAAGAGGAAACTCAGATGGTATGGGCACGTAACACGCTCAGAAGGACTTGCAAAGACCATCCTGCAAGGAACAGTCCAGGGGAAGAGAAGACGGGGCAGACAGAGGAGAAAGTGGGCCGACGACATCCGTGATTGGACAGGGGAGGACTTCAGTGTCACCCAGGCACTTGCCCACGACTGCGCTAAGTGGAGTCAGCTGGTCCACCGTTCGTCCACCATGCAGCGCCCCCACGACCCTGGCGGGTTACGTGAACAGTGAACAGTGAACGAATGCTTTTGGGTGGATGCACGCATGCGTGCTTGAATATACGGATGGTTGGGTATGTGTTTCTATGGATTTGAATAAATTGTGATAGATGAGTGCTGGGGTGGAAGAAGGACACGGTATTTGGAAAAAATGTCAACATGTTGAAGTAGCTATATGCGAATTCTAAATGATAGTGCGTGTTTTACGTCGTGCAATGCAGTGGAGAGACATTTTTTCCATAATGTAAGTGGACAATAAAAGTGGTATGCTGTGTTGAAATAAAATCCCAGCGCTTGCTGTGTGCAGGGGCCGTTATCTGCAGGCCTCCGATAGTGACCCCTTACGGAAACTTCTCCACAGACCCTGTCAGGTAAGTCAGTGTTGCTTTCTGCTTGTTTTTATATATGTTCATTTATGTTAAGGAATGGGATATCTCAGTGGTCAGAGCAGTCGACTTCTCCAAGTCAAGGTAAAGCAGCATTCAGCGTGGCAACCAAGTGGATGGGTGACCGTTTGTGCGCCTTGGCTTTAGTACAGTCACCCCAGTTCATCGAGTTGTCAATGGGTACCTACCCTCTTAAGGGACAGGGAGGGTAAAGCAGCGAGGGAGAGGAGACGGGCGCCGCCCTCACTATGCTGGCCCCTGGAGAAGATGAGGTCTCTGATATGCCGCTCTACAACGGCCGCATAGATTATGGGACACCTTTTCTTTTATCATTATTCATAATGTTAGTATTGCAACATTAACAAGTTTGTATTGAGAGCTGCAACAAGCTCAGACTTTATAATCGGCATGGAAGAACGCACACACACACGCACGCACGCACGCATGTACGCACGCACGCACGCATATATAAGCTTATATATATATAGCATGCACATGTAACGACGGAAACGAACACACATAGTAAAACACAGGTAAATCCTTGCATTGAAGATTATTTTTTCCCGCTTCGCTAACTTTCTTGAAATTGTTATAAGATTCCCGAAGACTTTACAGTTTTCTTACTTTTATTAGCTCTTCCCCCCCCCTTTAAAAAAAAAGATAATGGGCTGTCATCTGATTCTGTCCGTCAGTCTGTCTCTCTTTCAGTTTGTCTGTCTCTCTCTGTCTGTCTGTCTTTGTCTTTTCTCTCTGTTTTTGCCTTTGTCTCTGTCTGTCTCTGTCTGTCTGTCTGTCTGTCTGTGTCTCTCTGTCTCTATCTCTGTCTCTCTCTGTCTCTCTCTCTCTCGTTCTCTCACTCTCTGCAGAATGTCCCTTGAGGTGTCTGTTCTAGAGGGATATTTTTCAGCCTGGAGTTAACGTTGGTACCAACGCTATTTCCTAGGGCAGTCCTTTCGATGAGATTAAACACCGTGGTAACGGTTGCAAACATACTCGCATCTTTTGATCATATAAAAACCAATCATTCACGTTTTGTAGAAGAGTTGACCAACTATTTATATTTATTTTATTTTATTCTTTTGTATCGAGGATAATGGAATAAGCACTTATGTGCTTTTTTACATCCAGTTCCCTTGTGTATGCGACTTTGTAAATTGTCATCTGTACCCACCGGCACACAATGGCCAACTCTTACGAAAAGCGGAACAGGATTTTAACGTGTGCGCAAGATGTTCTGCGTGCGTTCGCACACGGGGCCTCTGTTTATAGTCTCATCCGAAGGACTTTTGGGGAGAGTGGAGTATGCACTGAGGTTAACTCCAGGGGAAAATATCCCCTTGAACGGGAATGGAACCCGGGTTGTCAGATTGCGAACGCAGTGTTCTAACCACTAGGCTATCCCGTCCCCCACTACGAGAAAGGTGACCCGAACATACCCAGCATGCATCCTGCGGACTCAGAAAGTGTTCAGTTTTGACGGTTCGACTGGCCTGAGAGGCATGGCACTGCATGAAACTCAAAAAACGAAATTGCCAGAAAAAAACAAACCCTCAGTGCAGTGTCCCAACGACGTCTTAAAGAAGTCGGGGGGAAAAATCAAGTCGGGTCGTCTATTCATTTAGTGCTGGAGGACGTTAGAGCCGTTGTGTTCGACTTCAGTCCCAAGGGTACGTCTATGAAGTCGTGGGTTCGAATCTCAGTAGCGACGTCTGGTGAAGTTGGGGCTGTGGAATTTTATGATCTCTCAGATTAACTTGAAACGCAGACCTGCCAATGCCTTAATTCTACTCTGTGCAGAAGGTCAAAATAGGTAAAAAGGTAAAGGAGTCCCATAACCTATATTGAGGTCGTAGGGGAGCGAGGCGTCAGAGACCTCATATTGAGGGCGGCGCCCATCTCCTCTCCCTCGCTGCTTTACCTTCCCTGACCCTAAAGAGGGCAGGTACCCATTTACAGCTGGGTGAACTGGGGGAACTGTACTGAAGCCAAGGCGCGCAAACGGTCACCCATCCAACTGGTAACCATGCTCGACGCTGCTTAACTTGGCTGGGGGAAAGCGAGTGCTCCGACCACTGAGCTATCCCGTCCCCTTATACATGTTAATTCCCGAAGTCTGATTGTGGCTACCTTCATGGTGGGCAAAAACGGTCGCATACGCCAAATCTCACGATCGCTGAACCTCGGAGCTCTAGCCAAGCAAGAAAAATAGACACGTTAAAGATGAGGCCATTCACGTCAGCGTTCGATGGGTTATTGAAACACGAACATATCCAGCGTGCATCCTGTGCTGACAAAAAGAGAGCTGCACTGAGGTCGGGATGTGTGGGCTGAGACCTGCAGGCAGCCAGACCTCCAGCAGAGTTACAAGCACAGGAGAAGACCAGGCACCACACACCCCATGCAATAAGGATAGTACACATTTCATGTATTGGTGCTACATTGTTCTGAACCGATACAATTTTGTTTAAACCAATAAGGGAACGCAGGTAAGAGAAGATATTTAGCTATCCGTGATTCTGTTCGCCGTGGTGATGTGACTAGCGTTACGTTTTGACGTTGTTGGTCGTCATCGTGCAGTGAAGAATACCGGCAGTGGCTTCTGAGGAACGTGCCCACTCACCGGGCCAGTTACCCCCCGGGCTTTAAGTTTATGTACTTCAGCAAGGATGGCAGGATCGCCCCCGACCACAAGCCTGCCGGCAACTTCATCAAGATCATCGGCAGTCCGCTCACTTCTCAACAGACCCTTTATGTGGTGAGTAGCGTGTAGCGCTCAGCTTGGCAATTTGGCTGGTTGGTTGGTTGGTTGGCTGGTTGGTTGGCTGGTTGGTTGCATGGTTGACAAGTTGGCTAGTAGGTTGATTGTTTGGTTTGGTGGTTGACTAGTTGGCTGGTTAGGTGGTTGGTTGGTTGGTTAGTTGGTTGCTCCATTATTCAATATGGATTTGTTTAATGGGTTTAGAGAGCATTCTTGTCATTTCTCAGAAACAATCCACAATAAATATAAAAGACATTCAAAATAGATACGATCATTCCAAGCTAAGTGAAGAGACACCTACTCTTGGCTCTGACACAGTAAGAATCTAGCACACAGTTACACCTCGGCAGCTTCTAACAGAAGATCGATCTGTTCCATCAAGCACCTTTTCATAAACATCACTGTGGAGCTTTTAGCCTGAGGTAAAAGGGTAAAGGGTGTCCCCATAACCTATAAGGTCGTAGGGGGGCGAGGCGTCAGAGCCCTCACTTCTCTAGGGGCCAGCGTATTGAGGGCGGCGCCCATCTCCTCTCCCTCGTTGCTTTACCTTCCCTGACCCTAAAGAGGGCAGGTACCCATTTACAGCTGGGTGAAATGGGGGACTGTACTGAAGCAAGGCGCGCAAACGGTCACCCATCCAAGCGGTAACCACGCTCGACCCTGCTTAACTTAGCTTGGTGGAAAAGCGAGTGCTCCGATCCGACCACTGAGCTATATCCCGTCCCCTTTAGCCCGAAGAAGGTTTTAAATACAACCGAAAATTTTGCTCTGCCAAACGCTCGGGTGTTGTGTGTCTTTACTTGCCTACTTTTCTATATAATAATAATAATAATAATGATAATAATAATAATAATAATGTATGGAATTTATATAGCGCTGAATTTTGTAAAGCAACAAATCAAAGCGCTCAGATGACATTTAAAAAGAAAAATCGAGGATAGTGGAATAAGCACTCATGTGCTTTTTTTTACATCCAGTCCCCGTGTTATATGCGGGTTTTGTCAATTTTGTCATCCGTTCCCACCGGCACACAATGGCCTACTCTTTCGAAAAGCAGAACAGGATTTTTAACGTGTGCGCAAGATGTTCTGCATGCGTTCGTACACGGGGCCTCGGTGTATGTATGTATGTATGTTAGTCCGTCGTTTTCGACGATGACATCCAAAACAGCAGAGGAGGCAGCTGCTGTTTCGGAAATTGGGCAAAAATTTGATTATAGTGGAGATGCCTTGCCCACAGTACATCCCCACTCTCTCGGCCAAGAGGGCATAAGGACAATCAGCGTTGGAGATGTTCTCCAAAGGCCAACCAGCCCCCAGGGCTGCAGCATATATTAAGGACTGTGCGAGTCAAGCCTCCTAGTCAGAGAGTCCTAGTCGATCACTAAAGACTTAAGCTGTAAAGTGGAATTCCATGAGTGGGAAAGAAAGCCACTGGTCATACAGCCTCTCACTTTGCTGTTGTTGCCCCCAGCGTCAGTGGTTTAATCAAGAACTGTGACAAAGCCCAGGCGTTGGGAAAACAAACAACCTAAACGCGGGTTGTTCCCTTGTCTGCTGTCGCTGACAGGCGGCCTTGACGCTGCACAAGATGATGAAGTACGCGCCCGACCACGTCTTCAACAACATCGCCAACAGCCCGGGAGGAGCCGGCATCTTCACCGCCTCTGAAGGAGTCACCGTCTTTCCGGACTTCGCCCATATGGCAGACACGCCCGCCTGCCACAGTGAGCTCCTGGCTTTTTCTCTGTCCTCCCCCCCCCCCCCCCTCCTCTCCAAAAAAGTTATAGCCATTTCAAAAAACGAAGTAAAGAAAAGCGAAATTTGTAAAGGTACTGACGGATGTTGCACGCTGGCACGAGATATAACGTTGGTATAAATA
>CM054146.1:39115294-39130294 GCA_028751875.1 Rapana venosa | reverse complement strand
GAAATAAGATATTGACGTAAGGAGCCTGTGGGAGATTTCGAGACTGTGTGGGGTTTGTTTTTTTGTGTTTTTTTTCTCTCTTCATAACTTGACCTGTGGTCTGATTCTTTGTGGGTGTTGGGCATTCTTCATGATAGTTTAAAGGGAATAGACTGTTCCTAATATATCTGTCTGCCTGTCTGTCTGTTCGTCTGCCTTCCTCCCCCACCCATCTTGGTATTTTTTTGGTCTCTATTTACATCTGCTATGGTGGCTGGTTGCAGATAGGAAAATTGACCCTAAAAATGGGTAGGGCTGTGTGTTGGGGTCCTTGTTGAATTTAACTGTTTTCAAATCCTAACAAATGCTTCCACTTCACAATTTTTCCCCATACATTTTGCAGTGGTACCCATTTTGACAGTATACATTTCTGAGATTTAAAAAAACCACCCCGCAATCTGTGCTCTAATTAATTATGGACAGAATATTATTTTCAGCTGCTCTAATGGCAAGTCTTGGGGTTATTGTTCAATAGAAGTTTTCAAATCGTAAAAAAAAAAGTAATTTTGCTTCTCAGTTTACCCGTTTTGCAGTGGTTTCAATTTTGAACATATACATTTCTGAGAATATTTTTTCAAAAGCAAAACGGGCAGAGTGTGCTTTAACTAATCATGAACAGAACATTTTCAGCTGCTCTTACAATGAGTTTTGGGGTCCTTATTGAAGAGAAATGTTTTCAAACCGTAAAAAATGTAATTTCACTTCACATTTTTTCCGTACATGTTTTGTAGTGGTTCCAAATTTTGAACATATGCATTTCTGATAACTTTTGTTTTTTCAAAACGAAACGCAGTCTGTGCTTTAACTATGCGTGGATATGAAATTTCAGCTGCTCTTACGCGAATCTTGGGGTCCTTGTTGTTTAGAACTGTTTTCAAACCATAAAAATGTAATTTCACTTCACAAATTTTTTGTCCATACATGTTTTGCAGTGGTTCCAATTTATACATTTTTCAAAAACTACCCCCTCCCCCCCAAAAAAGCACACCCAAAAAACCAAAACAACAACCCACCCCCAAAACCACACACCAGCAAACAAAAACAATCACCCCTCCCCCTCCCCCCCCCCTTACCCAACAAAACAAAACAAATCGAGAAGTGTGGTGGTGTGTGTGTTCCCGTCACATCACGGAATAATATTACGGGCCCGTTATTTTCAGCTGTTCTTACGGCGAGTGCCGGTCGGAAATGGACGCCCGGAACCACTTGCGGTCCCGTGACGTCAACCTCTACAATTTCCTGGTGCACATTTACACCAACGGCCAAGGAAGTCTCTCCAGTGGTATCAAGACCTGCTACCATTGAGGAAAGGAAGGAGAGAGAGAGAGAGGAGAGAGAGAGACGTTGTTTTTCTCTCTTCTCCAGGTTTTTGGTGGGGGTTGGTGATCTTTTTCGGTTTTTGTTGTTGGGGTGGGTTTTTTTTTGGTTGGTTGTTTGTTGTCGGTCGGTTGTGTCCGCAGTTTTGTTGTTGTTCTTCTATCCCGTGTAAGATGTTGCTTTGACGTCGTTCGTTTGGTGTTTGAGTAAAGAGAATTGAAGAGTTTCGATGTGTATGTGCGTGGATGGTGTGTGTGTGATGAGTGTGTGTGTGTGTGTGTGGTGTGTGTGTGTGTGTGTGTGTGTGTGTGTTGTGTGTGTGTGTGTGTGGGGGGTGGGTGTTTTGGGGGGGTAGGTGGAAGATAGTTTGAGTGTGCGTGCACGCGCTTGCATTCGTGTGTGTATGTGTGTGTGTGTGTGTGTGTGTGTGTACTTGCATGTGCCTGCGCGCGTGCGTATATGTGTGTGTGTATGTGCGCGTGTGTGTATGTATGTAAAATGCTTGAAGAGTGTGCGCTGTGTAATGCTTGTTCAAAAACATGTCAGAAAATTCAGTTTTGACATCGAAAAGCTCGTGTATCGTAAAGCGGTATCCGGTAGGTGAAAGATATTACTAAAAACACTGCGATTATACCGTAAGAAGAATGAAAAAACACACGAAAAAGATAACATACTTCAATGAGCTTTTCCGCGCCATTTACCCGCTTACCTCCTCTCTCTTCGTTGCTTCTTTGTGCGCTTGAAAACTGTTCAGTAACTCTTTGACCCTAATGTACTCTCTGACATTCTTTTGGAGGGGGTGGGGGGGGGGGGGGGGCTGTTATCTTGGTCTTGCCTGAGTTCTAGACCTTCCATAATTCTTATCATTACCCTGTGTCCTAATCTACACTGTTGATCAGAGTGCGGTCATATCGGTGCATTTGAGATAGGCGTGGTTTTTCGGAAGTCTTTGACCGTATGGTGGCCAAAAATATGATAGTTTTAACATATTAAAATTTTTGGGAGCTGATTTCAATAGGTCTTTTTCGGCTTCTAATACATGGGGGGGGGGGGGGGGGGGGGGGGGGGGGGGGGGGGGGGGGGGGGGGGGGGCTTGTTCGTTTGATGTAATTATTGTCTTTCCAACTAATCCTTGCCATCTTTTTTTTGTAGAGTCGCATTTCAAAAGCTACTATCTTTCTCTGTTTATTTTATATTTATTTATTTATTTTATTCTTTTATATCGAGGATAAGGGAGTAGTAAGCACTTATTGCTGTTATTACATCCAGTCCCCGCGTGTATGCGGTTTTGTAAATTCTTTCATCTGTTCCCACCGGCACACAATGGCCTACTCTTACGAAAAGCGGAACAGGATTTTAACGTGTGCGCAAGATGTTCTGCGTGCGTTCGCACACTGGGCCTCGGTTTATAGTCTCATCCGAAGGACTTTTGGGGAGAGTGGAGTCTGCACTGATGTCAACTCCAGGGGAAAATATCCCCCTTGAACGGGAATCGAACCCGGGTCGTCAGATTGCGAGTGCAACGTTCTAACCACTAGGCTTTCCCGTCTCTCCGAAAACGTATCTGATGTAAAACATGCCACAAGGTGAACACTTTTTCTTGCTAGGTCGATTTTTTTGGTTTTTTTGTTTCTGTTGAATTCATATCCCTGGACCGCACAACCAGTTTTTTTCCTTCGGATTATGCACGTTTAAGACATATCTTCTTGCTAAGTCTGTCAGTTTCCCATTCTTCTTCTGGGCAATCGCAAAAGTGTTTGTATTTATTGCCCAAATTTACCACGCTCTCTCTTTATCTCACAGTCATAAGAAATACAGGCAGACGAAGTCATAAACGAGCACACCATTTATTCGTTTCTCGCCGAGTATATACACACGAATGAACAAAACTGCAGGCAGATGTGAGTTGCGCTTCAAAACGATATAATCATAACATCATCATAACAGAAATCTGTTTTCAAACAACTAGTTGAACGAACGTGTCTGTTGACGGGCATCCAGTTCAGTTGACAGAGCGAATATAGCAGTGATTCAGCTATTTGGAGCTTTTTTTTTTGAGATTGTATTACAGTCCCAGCGGAATTTCGCCGATTTAGGGACTGTGGTCGCAAGTCATCCCACTTGAGCGCCTCGGGCCACCCCCCAAAATAGTACAAATCTGAAGCAACTGTGCCAGGCCTGCACAAGCAAGCAGGAGAGTGTTGCATGAGCCTGAGCTCATATGTGAGTATACTACTTGGAGCTTGGAGGAGGACTGTAGAGGAGGAGATGAGAGAGGCGGGCAAGACCTGGAATGAATTGAGCTGGCTTGCCCAAGACAGAAAAGGCTGGAGGGATTTTGTTGGCCTCTTGTGTCCCGGCACATGGGATGAAGAGGATTAAGTAAGTAAGTAAGTAAGTATACTATTTGGAGTGTCTGTTGTAACGCTCAAGGGATTGCGGTGAGGAAGAACATAATCTGTACAGTGTGCATGGTGTACAGCGTACACAGTAGTGAACGGCGTAAAGAGGTTACTGTGTTGAGATAGGACATAACTGTACAGTGTGCACTATGTACATTGTAGCCTACACAGGTGAACACAGGTGTACTTGTGGTGAGAAAGAACAACACAGGTGTACAGTCCTTGTAACAGGGTGCGTGAGGTAGCTTTTATACCTTGAATACAGGGACTTGTTGCACAATGTAAAACTTTATGCATACGATGTGTCCCCCCAAAAAAACCCCAGTTTTAAGCCTGCTCCGTATGCATACATACAATACATTGATATTTAAGGAAGGGCACGGCATCATACACACAAACACACACACACACACACACACACACACACACACACACACACACACACACACACACACACACACACACACCTTCTCTCTCTCTCTCTCTCTCTCTCTCGCGTACGCACTACACACACACATACACACACACGCACGCACGCACGCACCAACACACACACACACACACACACACACACACACACACACACACACACACACACACACACACACAACACTCTCTCTCTCTCTCTCACGCACGCACACATACACACACACACACACCACACACACCCCTCTCTCTCTCTTTCTCTCACGCACGCACGCACGCACACACACATAAACACACACACACTCACAGCACTTTGGATCATTCTAAACTTTCTGTACATATGTACAAACCCACATTAACATTCCTAGACTTAAAGCGTGGACGGAATATCTCGGTGGTCAGAGCACTTGCTCTCCCCAACAAAGGTGAAGCAGCATTCAGCGTAGAGCTCTGCCTCTCAGACGGGTAAAAGTTCTCGCGCCTTGGCTTCAGTACAGTCCCCCAGTTCACCCAGCTGTACCTGCCCTCCTCAGGGACAGGAATTGAAAGGACAGTCACAGCTTGTCTTTTAGGTAACCTAGGCCCGCTCATCAAAACTACAAGAAACGAACATCCACAACATTTCATCACCTTCGAGTGCAATATCCAGTCAATATTCACCATTTCGTGCAAGATATAAACAAACAGATACAAACGCTCTTTGAAAAAAAAAGAAAAGAGAAATGATTCCGTTCGGATCCTGACATCGTCACATCCTCAGTAGACCTCTTCAATGTCCTCAGTAGACCTCCTCAATATCATCAATAGACCTCCTCAATGTCCTCAGTAGACCTCCTCAACATCCTCAGTAGACCTCCTCAATGTCCTCAACACCCATATCGTTCCCAGCGGTGTGTCCGGTTGCTCCCAGACTGGTAGCCTCCCTTTGCCTCTCCGCTCCTTTACCCTTACTGTCCCCGAAAGCAGTCACCATTGGAAGTCGCGGACCTGGAGGTTCTGGAGAAGAAAGCCCAGCAGCCACGGGAACCGACGGCAGGGGCACCTTCCTCGGGGGTGATCTTGGGCAGGGCTGCGCTGGACATCATTTTGGGACCCCCGTTCATCATGGCAGAGCCTCCGTTCATGACAGGCATACCGGCGGCTCCGTTCATAGAAGATAGAGGCATCATTCCCGGAGCTTCAGACGGAGGCATCATTCCCGGAGCTGAGCCTACCATCATCGGCCCGCATGAGGCAGGTCCAGAATTCCCGCCTGGCGGGGGAGGATGACTGCCGGGAGGAAAGGCGGGGTCTGCGCCGGTGGGTGGCATTTTGGCGGTCGGAGGGGGGAAGCCGGGTGCGGGGGTGGTGGTGGTGGGGGTGGTTGAATCCCGAGGGTTGTCCGGGTGGAGGGAGGGCGGGCTGGTTGGGGTAGATGTTGGAGGTGGTCATCATGTGGGGTTGGGGTGGCGGGGCGTGGTCGTAAGGGTTGTTGGAGCCTGGGGTGGGTGGGTGAGAGAGGATCAGTGTTGTGGTGTTATAAGTGATGGTGACGATGGTGGTGATGATAGCAATGATGATAACGATAATAATGATATATAATAATAATTACTTGTGATGATGATGATAATGGCATTAATAATGATGGAATCAATGATAATGATAATAATATTAATAATGACACTACTAATAACGTAATATAGCACTAATAATGATAATGATCATAATGATGATAATAATAATAATTACTAATGATGATGATGATAATAATGGTAATGGCATTAATAATGATGGAATCTATAATAATGATAATAATAATGATGATGATAATAATAATAATAATAGTGATACTACTAATAATGGTAATAGCTATACTATAATAATGATAATAGAACTAATGATAATAATAATGATCATAATAATAATAATAATAATAATGTATGGAATTTATATAGCGCTGAATCTTGTAAAGCAACAAATCAAAGCGCTCAGATTAAAATTTTTTTTTATCGAGGATAATGGAACAAGCACTTACGTGCTTTTTTACATCTAGTCCCCGTGTGTATGTGGTTTTGTAAATTCTGTCATCTGTTCCCACCGGCACACAATGGCCTACTCTTTCGAAAAGCGGAACAGGATTTAACGTGTGCGCAAGATGTTCTGCGTGCGTTCGCACACGGGACCTCGGTTTATAGTCTCATCCGAAGGACTGATAATAATAATGGTAATAATAATAATAATGACTAATGATGATGATGATAATAATGATAATGGCATTAATAATGATGGAATAAAAATAATGATAATATTAATAGTGATCTACTAATAACGGTTATAGCACTAATGATAATACTAATGATCATAATGATGATGACAACAAGACTAATACTTGTAACAACAACAATAATCATAATGATGATAATAATAATAACGATGCTGATGATCATGACATTAATAACGATATTGATGACATTAATGATAAATTACGTAATAATGATATTAAGAACAATAATAATGATAGTAATGGTAGTTATAACAAGGCTAATACTGATAACAACAACAATAATGATGATGTTAACGATAATAATAATAGTAAGAAGAAGAAGAAGAAGAATATTAACGACGACAACAACGACAACGACGACGTTGAGAATAATAGTAATATGTTACTACTACTACTACTACTACTACTACTACTACTACTACTACTACTACTACTACCCTACTACTACTACTACTTCTACTTTTTGGGGTTGTGCTTCGCATTAAAAAAAAAAAAAGAATAACGCTTAAAGCACATTACATTAGGCATAATGATAAAAACTACAACGTTAAAAATGGTGATATCACATTCAGTGTCTTGCAATATCCCTTCCATCGCGCGGCTTTCATTCACAACAAGCAAAAGACACAATAAATAAGATTACGATCGAATTTCGTCATCAATCACTCCTTAAAAACTGGCACCCCCCTCCAACCCCCCCCCCCCCCCCCCCCCCCCCCTCCTCTCTCTGTTCCCTGCTATCTCCACTCACACATTGCCAGTTCACTCTTTCACAGAACCTACAAATGACAAATTATGAATATGAACTACAGACCTGAGCAGATCAGAACAGATACATGCTAATCATTATACACATCACATCACAGACCTACAAATGACAAATTATGAATATCAACTACAGAACTGAGCAGATAGAAACAGATACATACTAATCATTATACATCACAGACCTACAAATAACAAATTATGAATATCACTACAGACGAGCAATCAACATTACATAATCATATACCATCACTACAGAACCTACAATGCAATTTGAATATCAATAGAATGAGGAGATAGAACAGATTACATACTATCTTATACACATCACATCACAGAACCTACATAGAATTTGAATTCAACTCAGAACTGAGCAATTCAAACATGCATCTCTCATTTACACATCACATCACAGTACCTGCAATGACAATTATGAATATCAACTCAACTGAGCAGATCAACAGATACATGCTAATTAGGATGCACATCGCATTCACCAACTCTCCAATCTCTCGCTCCTTCCTTCCCTCCTCTTTTCATATCATTGCCATTCCTCTCTCTCTCTCTCTCTCTCTCTCTCTCTCTCTCTATCTCTCTCTCTCCTTCTCTCTCTCTCTCTCTCTCTCTCTTGATGTGTGTTGAGTGAATGAATGCGTGTATGTATGTCTGTCTGTCCTTCCTCTCTCCAATCCCACCTCTCTCATTCGCCTCCCACTCACTCTCTTCATGATCATTCCTTCTCTCTCTCTCTCTCTCTCTCTCTCTCTCTCACTCTCTCTCTCTCTCTCTCTCTCTCTCACTTTCTCTATCTATCTATTCTATCCTATCTATCTCTATTCTCTCTCCACTTTGCTCCCACACATTCCTCCTACCTCTTTTCTATCTACATCTTTTAGTCAGTAAAAAGTATGTGTTACGATTCAAATACATAATGACGTTGTTAGGTCTATACGAGTAACAGAGTACAGTACCATTGTGAGTAGACAACTATGTTTAATATAATTATTCATTGAATAGGAAAACTGTAAAAAGTTACAGGGTGACAGAAGAGAAAAGCGAAATGAGAAGATCAAGAAATGAAGAAGTTAAAGACGTCAATCATGTTGCTGAAAAAAGCTTTCAAGTGCGGTTTTTCCCCCAAATGGAGAGAGATTCCGTAATGTGGATATCGGAAGGGAGTTCCATTCCCGAGATGCACTACAGGAGAATGCCCCATCACCAAAAGTTTTTCTTCTGTGGAGAGAGATTCCATATGGTGGATATGGGAGGGGAGAGAGTTCCATCCCTGAGGTGCACTATAGGAGAATGCCCCATCACCGAAAGTTTTTCTTCTGACTCTTGGAACTGTTAGTAAATGGGAGTCAGAGGAAGAAAAGGGATTTCGAGAGGTATTGCAGACAAAAGTTTTTGCATATAGGCAGAGGAAGGATCTGCGGAAAAGTTGAAACGTAATGCAGCAGTCTTGTATTTGATACGTGTTTGCATAGGAAGCCAGTGAATTGTTTTGAGGAGTGGCTGAGCAGGGTGTCATTTTTACTTTGAAAACAACTTTTGCAGCTGAATTTTCAATTGCCTGCAGTTTTGATGGGATGTACAGAGAACAATTTTGAAGAAAAGAGTTATTACAGTTGTCAAGTTTTGATAGAACAAAATCTGAAAGAAGGGTTTTAACTGATTTAAAAGTAAGACATTTGCGAATCGAACCGATACAACGAATTTTTTTATATGTAGGCAGACCGAAAGATACTTGACATATGGTTATCTAGAGACGTGTTCTTGGAAATGCTATATCCTGAATATCTTGCACAGGGTCAAAGAACCTCTCTAGAAGTCCAACGGGAACCAATCTTACCACTGGCTCCTGGGAGTACGCCATGTTTGACTTAATAAGTAGGGCTTCATTGATTTTTAACTCATCAACAATCATCCAGGTTTTGATATCTTTGATGCAGGTCTCAAAGTTTCCAATAGTAGACTGGATTTGACCTGGAGGGCACAAGTCAAGAAGGTGTGTGTCATCGGCATACGACTGATTGACAACAGAATAAGACGTAAGAGAGGTAAGAGGTTCTATGTAAAGAAGAAAGAGAACAGGTCCAAGTGCCGAGCCTTGAGGTACACCAACAGTAAAGGTATCTAGTTTTTAGCTGACTTTGTTAATAACACCAGTTAGAAAAACTCTCAGGAAGATAATATTGAAACCATGAGAGTACATTTTCTGCAATACTATAGAAAGGTTAAAGATAATTTAAAAAGATGAAAATGGTCAGTTTTATCAAAAGCGGCAGAAAGATCAAGAAGAGTTACTATAGATACGTCACCACGATCAAGAGCAAGATGAATTTCGTTTGTCATTTTTAGTAGCGTTGTTCCAGTGCTGTGGTAGCAACGGTTTGTACACTGAAACTGGCGAGGATTGTTAGAATTTAAACAAAATAGGAGTAGATAACAAACAATTCTAAGATTTTGGACATAAACGACATTATAAAGTGGTCTGTCATTTTTGTGATTATTTGGATCCAAAGTAAAGTTCTTCAGGGAGGGGCTGCACAGCTGCACTTTTAAAAATGGACGAACATGTTACAGTGATGAGACTCGACTAAAATTCTGAATGTGAGTCAAGTGGGAAAAGAGTTTATTTGATAGTTAATATTTGGATTATCATTTCAAATTTCTGCCTCGATTTTCTTTCATATTTGGTGCAAATTTTAACTGTTGCTGAAATACTTATGTATTTGTCAAGTTTATTTTTAAATTTTTAAAATCTTATTTCGAGGATAATGGAAAAAGCACTCACGTGCTTGTTTTTTTTTTTTACATGAGAATCCAGCGCATCTTTAGAAGAATGAAGGCGAGTTCAGAGTTAGTTTGTATCTGGGGGAAAAAGGCAACTATTTTCAGTGAACTCACCTCTTTCGTCAATCTATTAGGATCTTTCTCGTCGCCGTTCCTTCCCGTCGTCGTCTTCTCTCTCTCTCTCTCTCTCTCTCTCTCTCTCTCTCTCCCCCCTCCTCTCTCTCTCTCTCTCTCTCTCTCTCATATGCCCTGATGACATTTTTGGGTCTCCACAGTAAAACATCAGAGGATTTAATCTATGGAGAGACCGCTGGTGTTCCTATTTATACATCAGATCAGCGTACTCAGCACTGGCTTATGATTTTTTTTCTTTTTAGGTATGGATGACAACAGAATGCCAGTTAAAGCTTGTAAAATGTTAATACAACTTGATTCACATGTTAAAATTCACTTGGGTTTTGAGAAGTACTCAGAAACATTCTTCCAAAACGGGTTTGTAAATAGTTAGTATGGTTAAATCGGGGAGTGGGAAGCAATCAAACCGTTTCGAATGCATTTCGTCAAAGATTGATGGACTGTGAAAATTATCTTCCAATTGATATTGACAGATGGATGCTATCAGACATAATTTAGATTGGGAGTAACATGTGGCGATACATGATAGATTTATATATAAAAAATACAGCTCAATATACCCTATAATTATGTAAGAACATGAAAGGTGATGAAACACATAATGCCGTTTTTGCTGTCCTAAGCTCAATGGACATGTAGACAAAAATATACACCGAGTACTTTATACTATGCAAACCCAAGTCTTTCTCGTCGAACAAACACTGCTGACAAATCGGGAGTGCAAACACATAAAAATAAATTAGGCATGTAGGCATTTAATAGGCGTACTAATGTCACTAAAGAATATGACATTTAACTAACTGCTCGACTCATTATAACATATTGCTAAATTGACTGCTTATCATTATCATCCCTTTATTTGGTGCATTTTGATTGTCATGGTCATTTGGTTGTATTGTCTATTCCCTTCAGAAAGGGCTGTTGCCTATAGGGAATAAACTCCGATTCTCTGTCTGTCTGTCTGTCTCTGTCTGTCTGTTTCTGTGTGTCTATCTCTGTCTGTCTGTCTCTGTCTGTCTCTATCTATCTGTCTATCAGTCTGTCTATCTGTCTGTCTGTCTGTCTCTGTCTGCCTGTCTGTCAGTCAGAACTCAGAACTCAAATGTACATGTATAAAATCCTGAGTTCTGAGTTTTTGAAATCGGAGCTCTCTCTCCCCCCCCTATCTCCCCTCTCTCCCCCGCTCCCCCCCTCTCTTTCCACCCTCTCCCCCTTCTCTCTCTCCCTAAACCCCTCCCCCCCCCTCCCTCCTCTCTCTCCCCCACAACCCCTCCCTCTCCCTCCCCCTCCCCCCCCCCGTTCTCCTTCCCTCCCTTCCCTCCCCTTCCCCTTGCACCCATGTGTGTGTGTGTGTAATGTGTTGTGTGTTTTGTGTGTGTTAAAGTGTGTTGTAATGTTGTGTGTGTGTGGGTGGTTGGTAATTTTGTTGGTTGTGTGTGTGGGGTGTGTTGTGGGGGGGGGGGGTAATGTGTGTTTTGTGTGTGTGGGTAAAGTGTGTGTTTTGTGTGTGTGTGTGTGTGTGGGTAATGTGTGTGTGTGTGTGGTAATGTGTGTGGGGTGTGTGTGGTAATGTGTGTGTGTGTGTGTGTGTGTGTTTTGTGGGGAATGTGTGTGTGTGCGTGTGTGTGTGTGTGGGTAATGTGTGGGGTGTGTGTGTTTTGTGTGTGTGTGTAGGTAATTTTTGGGTGTGGTTGTGTCTGTTTTCTGTGGTGTAGGTGGTGTTCTGGGGTGTGTGGTAATGTGTGTGTGTGTGTAATGTGTGTGTGGGAAAGTTGTGTTGGTGTGTGTGGGGGGTTTGTGGTATTGTTTTTGGTGCCTTGTGGTTTTGGTATTGTGTATTTACTACTCCCCATGTGCGGGTGGGGATTGGCGGTCTCCCTCTCCCACCCCTCTCCTTCCCTCCCTTCCCCTTGCACCCACCGTGTGTGTGGTTGGTGTGTGTGTCTGTGTCTGTGTGTGTGACTGCGCGTGTGTGTGTGTGTGTGTGTGTGTGTGTGTGTGTGTATACACTACTACTCACTCATGTGCAGGATGGTGATGTTGGCGGTGTCTCCCCGGCTATGCGCGGAGGGAGCCATGCGGACCACCTGGTTGCTCTTCTGGTGAATCACGAAGCACACCACCGCCACCGCGATGCAGACGACCACCACTGCCGCCACCACCAGCCCCACGATCAGGGCCGTTCTGACGGATAGGGGGATGGAGGAGGAGGGGGAGGAGGGAAAGGTAAGAGAAGGGTGCGAGTTTTTGAAATTTTCGATTCCTTGTTGTTAACTGGCTGTATTATGCTATGAAGTAAGTGCGTGGATGATAATGATGATGGTGGTGGTGATGATGATGGTGGTGATGATGATGATGATGATGATGATGATGATGATATACTACTACTACTACTACTGCTACTGCTGCTGCTGCTGCTGCTCCAGCTACTACTGCTGCTGCTGCTGCTGCCGCTGCTGCTGCTGCTGCTGCGGCTCCTCCTCCTCATCCTCCTCCTACTATTACTACTAACTGCTGCTGCTGCTGCTCCTACTACTACTTACTGCTGCGCTGCTCACTACTACTACTACTACTTACAACTACTACACTACTACACTATACTACTACTACTACTACACTACTACTACCTAACACTACCACCACCACTACTACTACTACTACTGCTACTGCTACTGCTACTACTGCTACTGCTACTGCTACTACTACGAGATATGGAATATTTGTAGCGCTGAATCTTGTACAGCAAACAAATGAAAGCGCTTGCATTTAAATCGTTCACGCATATGGGACAGTTCACAAATAAAATTAACAGAATTCAAATTTACGCACGCATGCATTCGCAAACACACACACATGCACGCACACACCACACACACACACATGCACGCACACCACACACACACAACCAACACTCACCCACCCCCCATCACACACACACACACCCTCACACCACACACACACACACTCCCCCATCCCTACCCAACATCACAAAACAACATCAACCCCAACTAACACTAAGAAAAAGAAAGAAGACCACAACCCTACAACCAACAACAACAACAACAACCCACTAGATCCAGCTCACAAGTTGATGCAGCATTCTTCGTAAGGTAGGTACCACAAAACAGCCGCTGTACACACCACACTTCACACTCCACACCCCCCCCCACCCCCACTCCTTCCCCCCAACTCCTCCCCCCCCCACTCCTCCCCCCCCCCCCACCCCCCCCCCCCCCCCCCCCATCACTCACAAGTTGATGCAGCATCTTCGTAAGGGTAGGTACCACAGCAGCCTCCGTACACACCACACTTCACACCCCCGCACCCCCCCCCCCACACTCCTACCTCCCTTGCCCCCCCCCCCCATCCCCCCCCCCCCCCCCCCCCCACCCACCCCACCCACCCCCTACACTCACAATTGATCAGCATTCTTCGAAAGGGATGTAGGTACCACAACAACAGCACTAACACACCCACACTTCACCCACTCCACCCCCTCCCCCCCACTCCTCCCCCCCCTATCCCCCCATCCCCACACCCCCCCTCACCTTCCCCCATCCCTCCCCCTAACACTCACAAGTTGATGCAGCATTCTTCGTAAGGGTAGGACCACAACAGCCGCTGTACACACCACACTTCACATTCCCCCCCCCCCCCCCCACTCCTTCCCCCCCCCACTCCTCCCCCCCCCATCCCCCCCCCCCCCCCCCATCACTCACAAGTTGATGCAGCATTCTTCGTAAGGGTAGGTACCACAACAACCGTGCTCGCACACGTCGTAGTGGCTGTTGCCGATGTAGCAAGTGGAGCTCCCTCCGCACACTGTCACATACAGCGGGAGAATAATTTTGTATATGTATATATGTACACGCACAGCGCCCGCGCGCGACCGCACCACGCGTACGCACATATATACAAGCGCACAAGCACGCGCACACACTCATGTACAAACATAACACATGCACACACGTGCTCACACACATACAAACACATATGCGCGCACACATACACACACGCGCTCACACGCACATACTCATGCACACACACGCACATGCACATACATACACAACACGCTCACACGCACATACTCATGCACACACATACACATGCACACACATACACACGCACGCTCACAAAGCACACACGCACGCTCACACGCACACATGTACACATGCACACACATGTGCGCATACACATGCACACACATACACGCACACGCTCCCACGCACACACTCATGCGCGCACACATACACACACACGCTCACACGCATGAACTGCATGTTCCATTATCTCTACAGGAGGGATACCGTTTGTTAGAACAAACATCGTGGAGTAAGTGGAGAGAATCAGATCAACTCAAGGAACGATCTTTAAAGAGTTGCCAGACTAATGGCCTTATTTCATGTTATCCTTCTCAAACACATTTAAGTATCGCAACTACGAGAAGAGTTAATACACTATATTTTAGAATAAAATTAAATGCATTTATAACAAAATTTTGTAAAAATGTCAGGTGTATCTGTGGGAACATATTTCCAACACTCACATCATATTTGAGTGTCCAATTGTAAAACCTTTTTTACCCACGTTTTGTGAGCAGTCTGTGGAAACAGTATTTAAAAATCCAAAATTAGCCTTTGCCATTGTTAAATGTCTATTGCACAGCCCATTAGAGTATTTGTTGTAGTTACTTCATAGTTATTTCATGTTAACAATTTGTTGAATTTAAATTTTTACTCATGTTTAAGATCCCCCCCCCCCCCCCCCCTTTTCTTTTAGTTGCATGAAAATACCAACACACATGTTACCTAATCATTCTTTTCTCTTTCCATTCCCTTCTCTGTTTTAACTTCCTCT
>CM054146.1:39102794-39112794 GCA_028751875.1 Rapana venosa | reverse complement strand
TCCCACTTCCTACTTTACATCCAACTATGATAAAATCTCTACCAGTCCCCCCACCCCACCCCCAACCACCACCACCCCTTAAAAGAACCTCACCAATACTTTCAAAATCATCAAGAAGTATCAAACACACAGACATACACACGTTAAAGAACAAGGGGGTTTTACCTGCAAGCACAGCCAGAAATCTACCTCCGAACTCTGTCCCACTTTCTACTTTACATCCGACTACTAGTCGACTCTCTCCTCCCCCCCCCCCCCCCCCCCCAACCACCACCCCTTAAAAGAACTTCACAACTACTTTCAAAATCATCAAAAAGTATCAAAAACACAGACACACACACACTTACAACACGTTAAAGAACAAAAGTTTTTTTGTTGTTTTTACCTGCAAACACAGCCAGAAAGGTGAGACAGAAGAGAGACACTTCTCCTCGAGTCGCTGCCATTCTCCTGTTTTTGGAGGTGGCTGTAGTCCGGTACCCAGTGAGCTGTGTCCGTTCCTGCCGCTACCGTTATACCCCTGTATAATCTTTCCCCGCTGATCTCCCAAAACAGCCAGTGGAAATGTAAGACTAGGTTTAGTATGAGGGTTAAAGGGGAAAAAGAAAGGAAGAAAAAAAAGAAGAAAAAAAAAAAGGTGGTTGGGGGGGTGGGGGGGGGGGGGGGGAGAGCTTTATGTGTGTGAGAGGTCTTTGTAGGGGTTTTGTGGGTCAGTAGTTTTTTTTTTTTGGGGTGGTTTTTGTTGTTGTTTAGTGTTGTGTGTTGGTGAAGGGTGTAGTGTTGGTAGTGTGTGTGTGTGTGTGTGCGTGTGTGCGTGTGTGTGTGGGGGTGAGAGAGAGAGAGAGAGAGAGAGAGAGAGAGAGAGTGTGTGTGTGTGTGTGTGTAAAAGTCACTAAAAAAAATTCCAGATAGTACCTTGTGCGTGTCCTTCGTGTCCTTCGGATGAGACTATAAACCGAGGTCCCGTGTGCGAACGCACGCAGAACATCTTGCGCACACGTTAAACCCTGTTCCGCTTTTCGCAAGAGTAGGCCATTGTGTGCCGGTGAGAACAGATGACAGAATTTACAAAACCGCATACACACGGGGACTGGATGCAAAAAAGCACATAAGTGCTTATTCCATTATCCTCGATATAAAAGAATAAAATAAATAAATAAAAAAGCGTGTGTGTGTGTGGCGCGCGCGCGCGCGTGTGTGTGCGTGCGTGCGCGCGTGCATGCAGGCGCGCGAGCGTGTGTGCGCGCTTATAACGTTACCACTGCAACTTTCTTATAAACGGCTTCCTGTCTTTAAATTTGCCAGAGTGATAAACATGAACGTTCCTTCCTTCATTCTCTCCTGACGCGTGTTCAGTATTCAATGTTCAGTATTCGCATTTCCCGCGTAACAGAAAATAACCGCTGTTAAGGGATAAAACTTGTCTTTCTTGTCAGGTACGTATTAACAGTAAAAAAAAACAAACACCCACGACTTCTTTTCGTGATTTCTCAGCTTTTATAAAAGTAATGTTCCGCGTTGAATTCATTATATCACATTTTGTCAGAGAGCTTCAATGGTTTTCGTCTAATATCACTTTAAATGGTAAAGGGTAAAGGTAAAGGAGTCCCATAACCTATAAGGTCGTAGGGGAGCGAGGCGTCAGAGACCTCACTTCTCTAGGGCCAGCATATTGAGGGCGGCGCCCATCTCCTCTCCCTCGCTGCTTTACCTTCCCTGACCCTGAAGAGGGCAGGTACCCATTTACAGCTGGGTGAACTGGGGGAACTGTACTGAAGCCAAGGCGCGCAAACGGTCACCCATCCAACTGGTAACCACGCTCGACGCTGCTTAACTTGGCTGGGGGAAAGCGAGTGCTCCGACCACTGAGCTATCCTGTCCCCACTTTAAATGAACAGACGTAAAATTGAAGACACACTTCAATGGTTTTGTTTTTCAAATTGTCAGTAACTGACTGAACATAATTTGTTTTTCGTTTCTTGGCTAGAGCTTCAAGGTTCACTTAGTGGTGAGATTTTGCGTATGCGACCTTTTTTGACCCCTCTCACCATGAAGGTAGCCGCATTCCGACTTCAGGGATGTATACTGGGTTTGTTCGTGTTTCCTTAACCCACCCGAACGCTGACATGAACAACGGGATCTTTCAAGATTTAAGATTTAATTCCTTAACGTGCATATTTGATCTGCTTTGATTTGTTGCTTTACAAGATTCAGCGCTATATAAATTCCATACATTATTATTATTATTATTATTATTATATACACGAAGGGAATTAAGGCACCGGCAGGTCTGCACCTGAAGTTGACCTGGGAGATCGTTAAAAAGTCTCCACACCCTTAATTCACCAAACGCCACCGAGATTCGAACCCACAACTACCTTAATGATAAGGAATATAAGCAAACGAACGAACGAACAAACAAACAAACAACACACGAGCAAAAAACAAACCAAAAAAAACCGGTCGCATACGCAAACTTTCACCATTGGTGTGAACCTGACTCGAACTCTTAACCCAGAAACTGGGGGTAAAAGCAAAAAAAAAAGAAACTCTGAGTATCTAGACAGAACTTTGGACAAGATTACTCACTGTCCGTGTCAACATTACAAAATGTCATTGTTCAATGACAAAACTGGAATGTAAATAATAATAATAATAAAAAGGAACTTATATAGCGCTATATCTTGCAAAGACAAATCAAAGCGCATGCATTCGACCTAATATGTTGCAACCCTACGAAACTTGGAATTGTCTTGGGGTTTATTTTCGCCAGGTGTGAGTGAGCTGTACCATGGTCCGTTTAGCTGACGGGAATTAGTGGTGTGGATTAGCCGACTGGTCAATCGATGGTCAAGGATTAGTCTCTTCGGGGTCGGCCTCCGCGGTAATCCGGATTAAAAAGAGTAAGCTTTTTTGCTTTGTGTTTGTGGTTGGTGTATGTGTCGTGGTTTGTGTGTGGGTCGTGGGTGTGTGTGGGGTGTGTGTGTGGTGGTGGGGGGGGGGGGGGTGATGTGGTGTGTGTGTGTGTGTGTGTGTGAGTGGGGGTGGTGTGGTGTGTGTGTGTGTGTGGTGTGTGTGTGTGTGTTGTGTGTGTGTGTGTGTGTGTGTGTGGAGTTTGGGGGAGGGTGTTTGTGTGTGTGTGTGGGTGGGTGTGGGTGTGGGTGGTGTGTGTGTGGTTGTGTGTTGTGGTGTGTGTGTGTGTGTGTGTGGTGTTGTATTGTATGTGTGTGTGTGTGTTGTGTTGTGTGTGTGTGGTGTGTGTGTGTGTGGTGTGGTTTGTTTTGTGGTGTGTTGTGGTAGTGGTGTGTGTGTGATGTGTTGTGTTGTGTGCGTGCTGTGTGTGTGTGTGTTGTGTTGCGTGTGTTGTGTTGTGGTATGTGCGTGTGTAGTGTGTGTGTGTGTGGTGTGTGTAATTTAGTGTAGCGTTGTGTAGTGTGTCGTTATCGTGTGTGTGTGTTGTTGTGTGGTGTGTATGGTGGAGTGTTGTGTGTGTGTGTAGTGTTAAATAGTAGTGGGAGAAGAGTTGTTGGTTATATTGGAGTCCCAGCGGAGTTATCCGATTCTGAAGCTGTATCAACCACCCACCACCACCACTCCTACCAAGCATGCAGCTTTCTCTGACTAATGTCATCATATCACAAAAGAATATACACGATCGTTATTTGCTTTATATTATCGTATACATTCCGTGTACTTGCAACACTGATTCGTGTCCCTTAAATATAGTGGTTGCTTTGCTTTGTTTATTTTGGGGATTTTTTTCCTCTGCAGATAACACTGCTAGTACATCCACTCCCCTGAAAGTCACTCAAATAAGACTAAGAAACCGAGAACACCCGTGTACTAATACGTGCAGAACAGCACTGGTGCACGTTAAAGACTCCATCCATCTTTTAAAGAACAGTAGATTCAATACGGGGACGGGATAGCTCAGTGGTCGGAGCACTCGCTTTCCCCCAGCCAAGTTAAGCAGCGTCGAGCGTGGTTACCACTTGGATGGGTGACCGTTTGCGCGCCTTGGCTTCAGTACAGTTTCCCCAGTTCACCCAGCTGTAAATGGGTACCTGCCCTCTTTAGGGTCAGGGAAGGTAAAGCAGCGAGGGAGAGGAGATGGGCGCCGCCCTCACTATGCTGGCCCTAGAGAAGTGAGGTCTCTGACGCCTCGCTCCCCTACGACCTTATAGGTTATGGGGGGGACTCCTTTAGATTCAATACGACCAGTGGTATGATACAAACATGCCTAGCATGCACCCTGGAGAGGGTCAGGCTCCGCCAGAATGAACACGCCCCAAAATACTTGCATGAACGGAGACACCTGCCTAGCTCATGGCCTTATTAAGGCGAGAAGAAGTCCAAAGTTCGGTCGGTAGCCAATGTTGATTCAGTTTGGAATGTAAATTGTGTTACGCACGAACATGCCTAGCATGCACCCTACTACCTGGAGAAGGGTGGGCTCCGCCCGAGTGAACATGCCAAAAAAACCCCAACCCACTATACACACACCCTGCCTGAACCAGACACCTACTGAACCTAGTGTGTGTGTGTGTGGGGGGGGGGGGGGGGGAGGTCACTTACTACACCTACCAGACACCTAAGGGGTTAAGGCGAGAAGAAATCCAACGTTCGACCAGAAGCGAATGTTGATTCTGTCAGGAAGGCGATTACAGTTGTTTTTCTGTGTAGACAGCTACTACAATAGACAGCAGGCTGGTGGCTGGACCGACAACACAACCTGACCGTAGAGCTCTAGCAGTGATTGAATATATGTCTGTCTGTCTGTCTGTCTGTCTATCTATCTATCTATCTATCTATCTATCTATCTATCTATCTATCTCTATCCATCTATCTATCTATCTATCTATCTATCTATCTGTCTGTCTGTCTATCTATCTATCTATCTATCTATCTATCTATCTATCTATCTATCTATCTACCTATCTAGCAGTATGCCATTCACGAGTTAGAGTGGACGTGCCTGGTCATTATCGTCGCGATGAGCTTGGGAGTCTGATCTGACTACATGAATGGATAGAGCCATACGTGTTCAAATGCGTGCGAAAACATACAGACACAGACAGACAGGCACAGAAGGTACACACGTGCGCGCACGCGCACATACGCACGCACACACGCACGCACACACATACACACACGCACACATACACACACGCATGCACGCACATATATAATAATAATAATAATATATGGAATTTATATAGCGCTGAATCTTGTAAAAAACAAACAAATCGAAGCGCTTGCACTCAATCATTTACAGGCATGCAACTCTCCCCAAACAAAATGAACATCAGATTTCAAAACCATGCGCGCGCACGTATGCACGCATGCACGCACACACACGCACGCACGCACACACCCCAACACACACACACACACACACACCCCACACACACACACACACACACACACCACACACACACACACACACACATTTCGGAACAACACTTAGAAGGTGAAAAGATGCTGTTGAAAATTAGGGACAGATATTTGGGGGGAAAGTCTCAGGTAGGAAATAAGTGTGTTTTGAGGCTGGATTTGAAGGTATCAAGTGAAGGCTTTTGTCGAAGTGAAAGAGGGAGGTCATTCCAGGTGGATGGACCAGAAACAGAGAAGGAGCGACGGCCAACAGTGGTTTGTTTGAATCTGGGTGTTCGAAAGCACAAAGTATCTGCGGCTGAACGAAGGGAACGGGATGGAGTGTACAGATGAAGACAGTTACAGAGATAAGAGGGTGCAGATTTGTGGAGACATTTGAAACAGAGGGTATTGATTTTATACTCCAGTCTTTGTGAGACAGGCAGCCAGTGAAGAGATCGAAGAAGAGGAGTGATGTGTTCAGATTTTTTCTTTCTTAGGACCAGTCGAGCTGCAGAGTGTTGTATGCGTTGAAGAGAGTGGATGGCTGATGCTGGTAGGCCAGCCAAAAGAGAATTACAGTAGTCTAAACGTGAAAGAATGAGAGATGTGACGAGCTTGGAAGTTGCATCAGTGGACAGATACTTGCGAATCGCGCTTATGCGCCGTAATTGATAGTAGCAAGACTGGCAGGTCTGGGTGATGAATTTTTTCATAGAGAGTGTGTTGTCAAGAACTACTCCTAAATACTTCACAGAGTTGGACAAAGGAACTGACGCGCGCACACACACTTACATACACACACATATATGCGCGCACACACACACTTACACACACACACAACACACACATATATGCGCTCGCGCGCGCTCACACACACACACGAATGTATGCATGTGTGCAAACGTATGTACAACGTATGTACGTGTGCAAACACACTCATATGCATACGCATTAACATTGAAATCAGATTTTGCAATAAGTATTTGATCGCCATAGAGGTGTACTTTAAGTTATCATCAACATCATTATCAACATCATTATTCTCCATACGCAGGCAGGCACGCATGCACGCACACACCAGGAGGCAGGCAAGCACCCTGCAAGACGCACCGCACAAAAAACACACACACCAAACCCCCAAACCCCACACACAACTATCTATCTATCTATTATCTATCTATCTGTCTATCCTATTTCAATATCTTAATGTTATATGTAACAAGTATTTGTACCATTTGACAATTTGTGGATGTTTATCTTTATGACTTATTAAGTTTGGTTGTTGTTATTTTTTCTTGGTTTTGTTGTTGTTGTTTGTTTTTCTCTTTATTTTTCTTTTTCCTTCTTTTGTTGATTTGGTTTTTCTTTCTCCTTGTTTGTTTGTTTTGGTGGGGGGTGGGGGGGGGGGAGTTTGGGGGTGGGGTTGGGGGGGTGGGTGTTTTTAGTTTTTTTGTTGTTTTTTGTTTGTTTGTTTGTTGGGGGGGGGGGCTGTTTTGAAAAGGGTTATTTCCCCTTGTTTCTACTGTGAGAGTGTATAAGTGTTGGGTTATTATTAAGATGTATCCCTACGGGCGGGGACTGGATGTAAAAAAGCACATGAGTGCTTATTCATTATCCTCGAAATAAAAGAATTTGTCATTGTCATTGTCTATCTATCTATCTATCTATCTATCTATCTATCTATCTATCTATCTATCTATCTATCTATCTATCTATCTATCTATCTATCTATCTACCTATCTACCTATCTAGCAGTATGCTATTCACGAGTTAAGAGTGGACGTGCCTGGTCGTGATCGTCGCGATGACCTTGGAAGTCTGACTACATGAATGGATAGAACCATACGCGTTCAAATGCGTGCGAGAACACGCAGACAGACAGACAGACAGGCATAGAAGGTACACACGCACGCGCACACACGCACGCACGCACGCAAGCACGCGCGCGCACACACACACTTACATACACACACATAATATGCGCGCGCACACACTTACATACACACACATATATGCGCGCACACACACACTTACACACACACAACACACACATATATGCGCTCGCGCGCACGCACGCACGCACACACACACACACACACACACACACACACACACACACACACACACACACACACACACACCACACACACACGAAACACACGAAACACAACGTATGTACGTGTGCAAACACACTCATGTATATGCATACGCATTGACATTGAAATTAGATTTTGCAGTAAGTATTTGATCGCCATAGAAGTGTAATTAAAGTTATCATCAATATCATTATCATCATCATTATTCTCCATACGCAGGCAGGCAGGCAGGCAGGCAGGCACGCATTTAAGCACGCACCCACGCACACACACACCTTTTCTTTTAAGCGTACAAAAAACCCTATGTCGCAATACCTTGGCTGTCAGTAATCTACAGCACTGAAATTGCTCAATCAAAGGTTCCCTATGCACTTCATGCTCTTAATGCCGCGCCCGCTCTCTCTCTCTCTCTCTCTCTCTCTCTCTCTCTCTCTCCTCTCTCTCTCTCTCTCTCTCTCTCGCTCTCTCTCTCTCTTTCACACACACATACACACACACTCTGTCTGTCTGTCTGTCTCTATTTTATCATAGTCTTTAATCAAGGCTAAAAGACATCAATGTCTTTTTTTTATTTTTTAAAGAGGTCCTCTGTAGCTGCCAGGAATAGAATGTTCATGTCAACAGTAGTGACAGATTTCATGTATGCAAAATTTAATACCGTGCCTGATGTTTATTCATTGTTGTTAGGCCTGGAATCATATCTAAAAAAACCAAACCCAAAACATTGTAGCAAGATTCACATCTGGTGATTCAGAAACTGCGGAACACTTTCACCATACGGAACAGCAGTACATGGAAAGAAATGTATTATGCCAACTTTGAATGAAAAGTTAACCAGACGGAAATACATTTTGTTGTAGATTGTCCTATCCTGCAATAGTCAGGAAAATATTACGCATACCTTCAACACTTTTATACGAATACGAACACTTTATTATCTCGAGAAATTCGTGTGGATTACAAGCATAGCTAAAAACAAAAAACACAAAAATCAACATTTATCACACAAGTTAGTACAAATCAGCATCACAGTATCAGGCACTGCATTTTCTATACTTATAAATAAAGAACGTCATTGTATCAATTATATCTATCTATCTATCTATCTATCTATCTATCTATCTATCTATCTATCTATTTATCTATGTATCTATCATCTCTCTCTCTCTCTCTCTCTCTCTCTCTCTCTCTCTCTCTCTCTCTTCTCTCTCTCTCTCTCTCTATATATATATATATATATATATATCCTAATCAGTTTAGAAAAAAATGACCATTGGCATCCCAGAAAGTAACAGGAACATGTCAGTTTATTTGTACAAAGCGTCCAAATCGTGACCAGCCTCTATGTCCTAAGTGTAGGCTTACAAAATTAATGTGGTCAGTGTTCATAATGTGACTGATTGTGAATACTGCCCGCTTGTTGATAGTTAATATTCACCCCTTCATGAGGGCATTGAACTATACATAAAAACTCCGTATTGGGCATTCTCAGTCTTTATATTTGTTATTTTTTTATTTTGCTATTCTTTTATGTCGAGGATAATGGAATCTTTCACTTTGTCTGCCTGTTGGTCTGTCTCTGGGTCTAAATTTGAGTGTGTTTTTTTGTGTTTTTTTGGGGGGGTGAACATTTGTTTAAAATTACCGTTTACTATTATTTAGGATAATCCCTATTCAAAGCAAGAGCCAGGTGAAAAACAACAACAACAACTTAAGTTACCCTTCGAAATACTCTGTCTGTCTGTCTGTCTGTCTCTCTCTGTGCCAAGAACACACAGAACACAGAGGAGGGGAAAAAAATCACCACCAAAACCCAATAGCAGTCCCAACAGCGAGGCAAAAAAGAAAAGAAAGAAAAAAAAGAGAAGGAAACTATCCAATCCCTGCCCAACCTGTGGACGTACAAAGCAAAATTCAGTCAACATTGACCCGTGTAGACACTACCCCAGCCCTTGTGCACACTCATGGCTATACCGGTGACGTTTCTGCCAATACCTACCACGCCTGATTTCTTCCCCGGATAATCATATTCAGTTTTGATCGGTCAAAACCGTTTGACTTCAATCCCGTGGTTCCATGAAGTCTCGGGTTCGACTTCAATCCCGTGGTTCCATGAAGTCTCGGGTTCGAATCTCGGCGGCGGCGTTTGGCTGATTATAGATGAGGATGTTTACGATCTCCTAGGTGAACTTTAAGTGCAGGCCTGCCAGTGCCTTAATTCCATTTCTTGTGGGCCTATTTACTTATTGAGAAGATAAAATATGCACCTGAAAGATCCCGTAGTCATGTGTGTTGGGGGGGGGGGGGGCGGGGGGGGGGGGGGGGGTGTTGTTGTTGATGTAGATGTTTAAGTTGAAATGGTTCGGGGGTTCTCCCGTAGTTCATGCCTTCGGTGGGCGACTAGAAACAGGAATATACTTAACATGCAGCCTGTACCAATGAATTGAGCTGCTCTGAAGACGGAATGTGTCGGCTGAGATCAGCGGGCAGACCTCCTGCAAGAGTGACAAGCCACAAGGAGAAGAAGA
>CM054146.1:39077794-39087794 GCA_028751875.1 Rapana venosa | reverse complement strand
GTTAACATTAGTGCCGACTCCACTCTCCTCAAAAGTCCTTCGGATGAGACTGTAAACCGAGGTCCCGTGTGCTTACGCACCCAGAACATCTTGCGCACACGTTAATTCCCGTTGCGCTTTCGGAAGAGTAGGCCATTGTGGGCCAGTGGGAACGGATGACAAAATTTACAAAACTACATACTCACGGGGACTGGATGTAAAAAGCACACGAGTGCTTATTCTACTAACCTCGAAATAACAGAATAAGATTAAACACACACACACACACACACACACACACACACACACACACACACACACACACACACACACACACATGCAGACATGCACACTTGTTCAAGAAAAGACCAAATCTTTCTCTCACACACACCCAACACACGCCATCCTACCAGTACATGCCCCAAAGCATGCTGTGATAGTTGTGATATAATAGTTATTCACTTTGTTATTGCGTATTGCCCTGTTACCTTGTTACGCGTTGTTCACATTATCACAGTGTTATACTTTGTTTTAAAGAAACTAAATCGTGGTGGTTTGTTTGTTTGCTGTTGTTGTTGTTTTTATTAATACTCACAAACTTAAAACAATGAATCATATTTCAAAACAGCTTTGTCTTTTCTGACTTGTTGAAACTTGTGATTAAAACAGCTGGTATTTGTTTTTTATGTTTGTGTACTGGAAACATGTGGGATGTGTGTGTGAGTGAGTAGATGATGGTAAGAACACACTGTGTGTTGTGTGTGTGTGTGTGTGTGTGTGTGTGTGTGTGTGTGTGTGTGTGTGAAGTCAAGTCAAGTCAAATTTTTATTTCCAGAGGGTACATTGAATAAGCAATGCATTTGCTTTTTTTTTCATGAAGCCATCTATCTAAGAACAAAATTTCTTAATGATAATACTGAAGTACTACTACATTATTACAACCTTTACCAATAAAGTGTACCAATAAAAAAGAGGAAAACCAATAAAATAATACACTGCAAAAATAATAAAAAATACGCTCACATACATACACACACATACATACACATTCGGATGAGACTAATAAACCGAGGTCCCGTGTGCAAACGCACGCAGAACATCTTGCGCACACGTTAAAACCCGTTCCACTTTTCGGAAGAGTAGGCCATTGTGTGCCGTTGGGAACGGATGACAAAATTTACAAAACTGCATACATACGGGGACTGGATGTAAAAAAAAGCACATGAGTGCTTCTTCCATTATCCTCGAAAAGAAAAGAAATAGATTTTTTTTTAAAAGATGCACATGCACACACACATGTGAGTGCGCGTGCGTGTGTGTGTGTGCGCGCCCGCACACTCGCACGCCATTGTGTGTGTGTGTGTACACCCCCCCCAACCCACCCACCCCCTCTTCACCAAAACCTCTCACATGTGACTTAACTACTCTTACAGATAGCAGTGAGGCCGCGCTTTTTAATCATGCTAGCCAGAAGTTAGAAAGCCAACCCCTGTTGTTCCTGAAAAATTCTGAAAAATACAGAAGTTTCATCAGATTCAAGTAGGAGGATCTACCTGAATTTCATGTAGGCCAAAAAAAATAATTTCAGATGATTTCAGAGTTTCAGATGATTCACGTGGTGAACCTAAATACAGTTCAGGTAGGACCACCAAAAAAAAGAGTTTCAGAAGATTCACGTAGCGAACCAACAACACAGTTCATCATTTTCATGCCCCAACAAACACACTCCAGTCTTGTTAACTTCATTGACACCTTTCCAAGACAAGGTGACGCCCACCACCACCATCACCACCACTCTGAGGCACCCAGGTTGCCCTGCAGGGAGGGGTACAGGTGCTAATTGGAAGTTGTGTCACTGACTTGTGGAATGAAACACCACACAGTAGCTCTTGACTTTTGCAGCCTACATGGGAACTTCCCCTGGGAGGTAAGTACAATACCTGTGACTTCAGGTCATGAGGAAATAGTGTGGGACCTGGGCATGCTGGCTTCTACAGTGGATGTGTTGCTGCCAGGTTGAAGGGGGGTGGGGTGGGGTGGGGGGGACGGGATAGCTTAGTGGTCAGAGCATTGCGCTTGCAATCTGACCACCCGGGTTGGATTCCCGTTCAAGGGGAAATTTTCCTCTGGAGTTAACATCAGTGCAGACTCCACTCTCCCAAAATGTCCTTAGGATGAGACTATAAACCGAGGTCCCGCGTGCAAGCCACGAAGAACATCTTGCACAAACATTAAATCCTGTTCCGTTTTCATAAAAGTAGGCCATTGTGTGCCGATGGGAACAGATGACAGAATTCACAAATCCGCATACACACGGGGACTAGATGTAAAAAAGCACATAAGCGCTTATTCCATTATCCTCGATATAAAGAGAAATTTTTTTAAAGGGATTTTTTGGTGTGAGTTTTTATTACCTGGGGGTGGGGGTCTTTATTCATTTTTGTGGTATCAATTGCATCCTTTTTTTAAGTTGAAAAAATATATCAGTGCTTCACGTATCTTTATAGGGCAACAATTCTTAACACTTTTCTTCTCCTTTTTTTCCTTAAATGTAGACTCATATATATTGTCCTTAAATCAAAGCTAAATTTTCCCGAATTCTCTTTGTGTTGTCATTATTATATAGTTCTATCTCATACACACACACATACTCACACACATGCACACACAAACACATGCATGCTGGCACAGGGAGAGGGAGAGAGTCTTTTGTTGGAAAAAGGCCGACGCAGTTTTCCTTTGTTTTGTTGTTGTTGTCTTTCTAACCTACCTTTCATCTCCAAAGTCATTGAAAAAGTAGTTCTGAAACAACTCAACAGCCATCTGCATTCAAATAATCTCCTTTCCGCATTTCAGTCTGCCTATTGCGTCAACCACAGCACGGAAACCACCCTAGTCCATACGTTAAACACGCTTCTAAACGCTTCTGACTCAAGGAAAATCTCCCTTCTCACTCTTCTCGACTTATCTGCAGCATTTGACACTATAGATCACTCTATCCTTCTCTCCTGTCTCCAAAAACGTTTGGTATCAAAGGTGCAGCCCTTACCTGGTTTAGTTCATACCTCACTGACCGATTCCAGACAGTCACAGTAAACAAAATTCAATCAATTCCTGCAAAACTGGAATGTGGAGTCCCACAAGGATCAGTTCTGGGCCCTGTCCTGTTCACTCTCTACACTGTTCCACTCTCATACATAATAAACCGTCACCAGATCAACCATCATTTCTACGCTGATGACTCTCAGATTCAATGCAGTGACACTCCTGAAAATCTGCCTTCTCTTTTGACAAATATGTCACTTTGCCTTCAAGACATTCAAAACTGGATGATACAAAACAAGTTACATCTAAATGCAGATAAAACCGAAGCCATGATAAGAGGGACCAAACACAAACTCTCTTCCATCACAACAGATTCATACAATTTGGCAATACATCGGTTCTGCTATCCACTGCAGTTAAGTATCTAGGTGTTGTTATTGACAACACCCTCTCTATGCAAAAATCCATCACCCAGACCTGCCAGTCATGCTACTATCAATTACGGCGTATCAGTGCAATCCGAAAGTACCTGTCCACTGATGCAACATCCAAACTTGTCACATCTCTTATTCTTTCACGTCTGGACTATTGTAATTCTCTTTTGGCTGGTCTGCCAGCATCATCTATCCACTCCCTTCAACGCATACAAAACTCTGCAGCTCGATTAGTCCTCAAAAAGAAAAAAATCTGAGCATATTACTCCACTCCTGCAATCTCTCCACTGGTTGCCTGTGCCACAGAGAGTAAAGTATAAGATCAGTACCCTCTGTTACAAATGTCTCCACAAAACAGCACCCTCATATCTCTGTGAATGTCTTCACCTGTACACTCCTTCTCGTTCCCTCCGCTCTGCTACAGATACCCTGGGCTTACGATACCTAGAATCAACCAATCCACTGTTGGCCGTGGCTCTTTCTCTATTTTGGTGCATCAATTTGGAATGACCTTCCTCTCTCCCTTCGTGAAAAGCCTATTACGACAGCTTTAAATCCAGCCTCAAAACATACCTATTTCAAACCTAAGATTTTCCCCTCCTGTTTCATCTCATTGTCTGTCCCTGCCCTTGAAAGCCAAAATTCCGTGTGTGTGTGTGTGTGTGTGTGTGTGTACATTTGAATTTGTTAGAATATTGTTAAACATTGTTGGTTGCTTATGTAGGAGGGATTGAATGGAAGCGCTCTGATTTGTAATTGCAAGATATAGTGCTCTATAAATTCCATATATTATTATTATTATTATTATTTCTGTCTTTTCAGGCTGCTTTATAAAGAGTCACAAAAATGTGTTTGAACATTTGCAAAGCATGTATACAACCCCCCCCCCCCCACCACACTCCCCCCCCCCCCCCCCCCCCCACCTCCCCCACCCCCCCCCCCCCCCCCCCCCCCCCCCCCCCCCATCCCATTCATTGATTTTCAAGCCAGCAAATGCTGTTTGTTGTTGGTAGTCAACCCTTCAAGCTGGCAAGATTCAATGCTTCAAATTATACAGGACCATCAAACTAAGGTAACTTGGACCTTGCAATAACCTGTGGGGGTGGGTGGGGAGCGAGGTGTCAGAAACCTCAGCTTTTCAAGGGGCCAGCATCTTGAAGGGCGATGCCCCTCTGCTCTCCCTGGCTGCTTTACCTTCCCTTAAAAAGGTAAAGGAGCCCCATAACCTATAAGATCGTAGGGGGGCGAGGCATCAGAGACCTCACTTCTCTAGGGCCAGCATATTGAGGGCAGCGCCCATCTCCTCTCCCTCGCTGCTTTACCTTCCCTGACCCTAAAGAGGGCAGGTACCCATTTACAGCTGGGAGAACTGTACTGAAGCCAAGGCGCGCAAACGGTCACCCATCCAACTGGTAACCACGCTCGACGCTGCTTAACTTGGCTGGGGGAAAGCGAGTGCTCCGACCACTGAGCTATCCCGTCCCTTCCCTTACATTTCCAAAAAGGCCAGATACCCATTTCCAGCTCTGGGAACTGGGAGATTGTACTGAAGCCAAGGCCCTTTCCCTGTCACCCAACACCTTTCTATCTCTCTCTCTCGCCTTCTCTCTCCACTCACAGTCCTTCCTGCACCCCCCTCCCCTCCTCCCTCCCTCCTCCCCAAGGCACTGAAGCTACGTAAGTGGCCATCAACTACCAGGCCTAAAAACTGGGCATTCATGGAGACACTCTGGACACAAACATCTGACAAGTCAATCGAAGAGTCCATAAACAGAAGTGAGATAACTAAGTCTTCTTACGTGTACCTGAGTAATTTGGCTACCCCCTTCAAAGTCGTACCTTTTTTTGTTTGGTTGGGTGTTTTTTTTTAAAAAAAAGAGGGCTTGTGTGTTCTCTGAATAAAAGTTGGTTTTCTTCAGTGAACAATGTATGAGACAGCAAGGCAGGGTTCCCAACCAAGAAAGCTAGAGTAATAAAGGGAAGGTGAAAGTGTCTCAAAAGGTAGCACATGACGGTGACAAAGGCCTCAAGGCATGGGAGAAAACTATCTCCATAGAGAACTAAATTAGACACTGTTTTCACAGAAAGCCGAAATCTGCCCCCCCCCCCCCCTCCTCCACCCCTGTCCCCCATCCCTGGCAGGTAAATAGACAAGGGAAAGACTTTGTCATCCTTACTGTGCCAAACTGTATTTAAGCAGTTGTAGGAGGAGCTGGGTACCATTTGGACAACGTTCTTCCTCCTGTGTGGACTGAGAGGGGTTCTCCTGGATTTCCTGTTCTCAAGGCTTCCTACCCCTTTGAATTGAAACCATCTTCAATCCAACATGTACCACGAAGCTGGAGCTACCGCTCCCCTGCTAAGACAGGTATTTATTTCATATAGAATTCTGGTAACATTTTTGTTGTTGTTGAAACTGTCTTGAAACCACTCGATCTGTTTACTCTCAGTGATATTAGACTTCAAACCATCTTTCCCCTGTTAGAAAGGTATTTGTTTCATAAAATTCTGTTAACATTTGTTGTTGAAACTGTCTTGAAACCATTCGATTTTACGTCTGTTCACTCTCAGTGATATTAGACTTGAAACCATCTTTCCCCTGTTAGAAAGGTATTTATTTCAAAGAAATTTTTTGTTGTTGCCAATTTGTGTTGTAATCCTCTCTCCACTCCATATCATCTACGAAGCCATCTCCCCCTTCTAAAGAAAAGTATTTTTTCTCCTTATAAAATGTTGCTGCCAATTTTTGTTGAAATTCTCTTGATTCCAACATAGACTACAAGCCATTTGGTCCCTGCTAAAGAGAGGTATTTAGGGGCTATTTCATAGGCTTAGAAAATGCTCAACCGACAGGCTAACGCTTATTCTAACCCAATGAATACTTCAAAGGAGCCCAAGACAAGAGTAGCCACAAAAGATACGAATAATTGCAGGGAAATTATAAAGGAAAAGGAACATAAAGGTTATGGTGTATTATTGAGGAAACAATATTGAATGAAAACAAGTGCAGGTAACCACTTACAAGGTCTCAGT
Source organism: Rapana venosa (assembly GCA_028751875.1). Lineage (NCBI taxonomy): Eukaryota > Metazoa > Mollusca > Gastropoda > Neogastropoda > Muricidae > Rapana > Rapana venosa. The sequence continues at coordinate 39,081,303 of CM054146.1, read as the reverse complement.
CATTTCGAGAGCGTTTATCAAAGATTCAATTATCAACAAAAAAATTATAGAAAATATTTTTCATTGACAGCGTTTTTGGGGCATTGCCATACACTTAACAGTTCAAGCACAGGCAGAGAGAAATTGGGGGAAAATAAATGGCCCACACTTGGATGATAAAGATGGCGGTGGTCATTTGAGGGGTGGGGGGAGGGGGCAGGCTGCCTTGGAAAGGTGAATCAGCAGTTTAATTAAGGTGGTAAAGCAACCCTGATTTTAAGGGGTCTGAAGCACAAAGACAGTGACATAGAAATACCACAGTAATGACATTGTCTGGAGCAATGTTGTCAAATATTTGTACATATTTGTTGTATATTCATTGTATTACTGATTTTGAAAGTTTCAAAAATTGTTCCCAAGCAGAGGAGTACAAGTCGTAATCAAATTGGTAAAAGTGTGAAAAAGATGTTCCCTTGTTGTTGTGATATAGATATCTATCTATATATCTATATCTATCTCTATCTATCCATCTATCTATCTATCTATCTATCTGTCTATCTATCTATCTATCTATCTATCTCTCTATATATAAATATATAAATACACCCCCATCAGAGATAATTTTGGATGTAGACACGTGAGAAGGTGGCTTAGTATCTAGAAGGAGCAGTGAATAATATTGAAGTTTTCATGAAACACAAATGGCCCGTGTAAATGATTTTTTGCCTGAACAAACTTTTCTATCAACTTTTTAGGGAGTTAAAATTACAAACTGGATCTTTGGGGACAGTCTGCTAAGCTTTATATTTCATCCTTGTGAGCTCTTTATTTACGTATTTTTTTAAAAAACTTGTCTCATAAATAAATAAATGAATGAATCTACGATTTATAAAAGAAAAAGGGGTGCATGGTGCTGCCGACAAACACCTACAGGACAAACAAAGACGTATTTGATATCTACCTCAATATTATTAGCATCATTTTAAAGAGAACATTTTACTTCTTAGAGGTCTGCTGCATTCTTAAGCACTGATAGAGCATATTCTGCACTTACCACACAAAAACTACAGAGAGTCTGTTCTTTTTGTTAACTTGACTCAGCTGAAAAAGTCGTCTGTATGTCATAGGTTTGTGCACATTGAAACTGATGGGGGCAGACTCTAAAAATGAATGGTAGACATTTAGGTATGAAAACACTGATATGGATAGAACCCCGAAATCAGCAACAATAACTCAATCCTTTCTGTCAACTTGGCCTACTTGGAAAAATGGTCTGTATGTTCTTTAGTGTGTATACATTTGAATTTGTAAGGCTGCATGGGAATGAGTAGGATGAATGCAAGAGCTTTGATTTGTTTTTTGCAAGATAAAGCGCTATATAAATTCCATTTATTATTATTATTATTATTTAGGAGTCTGTGCATTTACTGCACTGAGGGGGCAGACTCCAACTATCAGTGGTAGAGATAAGGTATGAAAACATTGCTACTGTCAGAACCCAGAAATACCGCAACAACAAGTCCAATGCTTTCTGTCTAGACAACTTGACCCAGTTGGATGGAAAAGTCTGCATGTTTGTCATGGCTCAGTGCATATTGCTACAAGGTCTGGGGCACACAGACTCCAGTAATGAATAGTAGGCAAGAGGTGTGAATGCTTTCTGTCCATCAACTTGACCCTGTTGGAAGGAAAAATGGTCTTCATGTTTGTCACGGCTCAGTGCATATTGCTACAGGGTCTGGGGCAGACAGACTCCAGTAAAGTAGGCAAGAGGTGTGAACAAACAGTAGCCAATAGAACCCAGAAATAGGCCTAAGGCAACGTTCCCCTGAAAGCTTCACCACAACATTGACCTGGCCAGTCATACACTGGCTAGCCACCGGATAGCCTAGTGGTCAGAGCATTTCGCTCGCAATCTGACGACCCGGGTTCGATTCCCGTTCAAGGGGGATATTTTCCCCTGGAGTTAACATCAGTGCAGACTCCACTCTCCCGAAAAGTCCTTCGGATGAGACTGTAAACCGAGACCCCGTGTGCGAACGCATGCAGATTATCTTGTGCACATGTTAAATTCTGTTCCGCTTTTCATAAGAGTAGGCCATTGTGTGCCGATGGGAACAGATGACAGAATTCACAAATCCGCATACACATGGGGACCGGATGTAAAAAAGCACATGAGTGCTTATACCATTATCCTCGATATAAAAGAATAAATAAATACAAATAAAAATAAATACTCGCCATCCGTAGTATAGGGCAATGGTGACTGGAGAGTTTTTTCCCTCAATACAATAACAGGGACCTTCTATAGAATCAGTGGCATGGAACTTCAATAGAATCAATCATTCAATGGCATGGACCTTCAATAGAATTAATGACACGATGGACTTTCGATGGAATCAATAAATACCTCTGTAGCTCTGTGTGTGTGTGTGTGTGTGTGTGTGTGTGTGTGTGTGTGTGTGTGTTGGAGGGATGGTAGTTGTTGTTGAGGTTCTAGTAGAGTCCCAGCCAAGTTATTCCGATTTAGGGAGTTATTCCGATTTAGGGAGTTATTCCGATTTAGGGACTGTGGTCGCAAGTCATCCCACTTTGGAGCCACAGGCCACCCTAAAATGGTTACGATTCTTGAAGCAACAATGTTTATACAAGCATAGAAGTAGGAAGGGTTTGGTGGGGTGGGGATGGGCGTTGTTTTTATAGAAAGCCAGGCTGTGAACAGCCATCCTCAAGCGCTGGCAATTAGACTTATGCTGGCCTCAGTACAGCCTGCAGCCATGTTTAGGTGGGGACTCCTTTGCACAGGGGGATGGGGGGGTGGGGAATGTGGCAGTTTGCTCCCAACAGGTGAGCCAGGGTGTGGTCTGCAGACACTTCCCCCCCTGACTGGCAAAGTGGAGTTGAGCTCTGTGTGTGTGTGTGTGTGTGTGTCTGCGTGGCTAGTGGATGGTAGCTGAGCGAGACAGATCTTTGACTTTCTGTCTGTGTGTCTGTTGGCCTGTGTGTGTGTGTGTGTGTGTGTGCGTTTGTGTGTGTGTGTATGTGTGTGTGTGTGTGCGTGTGTGTGTGTGTTTATGTGTGTGTGTGTGTGCGCGTGTGTGTGTGTGTGTGTGTGCGCATGTGTGTGTGTGCTCATACAAGCATACAAGCCATTCACACACACACACACATGGGTGCATGCAGCTTGTCTGTTTTCTGGTATTTCTAGACCTTAAGCCATAATTATTCTCCAGTCCCTAAGTTGGAAATCTCCACAGAGATGTAGATATATATATATATATATACAATCATAACGACAGCATTTGGGTCCCTCCTGTCCCTAAATGGGACATCCCCACTGGGACATAAATACAGCCACAACAACCCATCCTGTTTAGAAAAAAAGGAACAAACCAATGACATATCTGGACTGAAAATCTTCGAGTCATTGCATATGGCTTGTTTTACACTTCATGCACACAAACGTATGAGATGAAGCACATAAAATTTTTTTACAGAAGAATAGAAGGAAAAGATAACTCCCGTAAGTT